>WOVY01002273.1:0-507252 GCA_013436015.1 Rhipicephalus annulatus | reverse complement strand
TCTAGGCCGGTGGCGGCAGAAAAAACATCGTGGCCACTTAGCTACATTTTCCTTCCTTGATTGTAGCAAGATTATACAGAGATAAGGATAGAAAAGGGTTATGCGAAAGGCGGGTACGTTGCCCAGAAGAAAATTTCCGATTCGCCACTCGGCTCTGCGGAGGGTAAAGGCGATATAAACGCAAGGAGGATCTAGATTATGAAAATTTGATGATGCAGCTGGTGGGTCGGTATGTGTGCCGAAACTAATGGGCCAAGTTGTGTCTTGCTCCCAAAATTGGATTGTCACCTGTATATACAAAAACAAAGACTTCCAGATGCATGCCTAAACTCCGGAGAAACTGTCGCATGGGGCCTCAATTTTTGCACCACCCTTTACTGATCGCAACTTATAACCGTAGTTTGAAGTGAACAGGACAATCGAAAGCGTTTCGTGTTCCTCATTGAGGACACTCTGCATATAACGTCCAAAATCGTATATCTGAAAAACTGCGCGTGTAATTATTATTATATTTTAATTAGGTACAGACACGTGACAGAGAAATAATAGTTCTCGGATTTTGTCGTCACGCAACAAATGATTGTAAAAGCTAATATTGCAACCACGCGTCGGCATTCTCGAGGCAGTGACGCTTTCTATAGACAGTAGGTGGGGCACTCCTGCCTGTTTTTCGCGGTTTGAAAGCCACAGCGGGCGCACACTTCCAGAGACTGGTTTCGTGGCTGCCTCTAAGGGTGGACGTGAAGCCGGCAGCAATGTCCAGGAGCATGGGCAGCAGCTCCAGAACGGGTGGCAGTGTCCATCCTGATAGCCGGTGCGCGTAGTTTTCACAAAATGAATGCGTCACTGTATGACCAGTCACATGCAGTACGCGTGGCTACTTGACTACAACTAGGATGCATTTATTGTATTTGTTTTACAGCTGCTATGAGATCAGAGTGACAGCCGATTTTGGTGGCGTAGTTGTCCACCGCCTCTTGGTATGCATGACCGCTATAGCGCAAAATGAGATAAATTTAAAAAATTATATAGTTGCAGGATCGATCGGGACATGAACACAAGCCTACTGCGTCCTCGAGAATTCTACTACAGAGCCATGCTAATGCTTGAAACTAGGAAAAGACAATTTACAGACATCGCGTTAGACAAGGTCCCATTGCCAGACGTATAAAAGCGTGGTAAAAAAATAACAAGCAGGATTCCAGTAATGCGAATCGCATAACGGGTACATTGTTCGAAAGCTTAGGATTCTTTATAAAGAGATCAGCTATATTTCTTCATCATCATCAGCCACAGTATCAGTAATGCGCGCAGAATTCTTTATAGATTTGTAGCGGTACCTCGCTTCTCCCCAGGATGCAAACAACAATGCAGTAAATGCTTCCGTACTCTGCGAAAATACTCGCGATTTATGGTTTGGACGGTACCTTGCAAGTGTGCTTGTATAGTAGCCGCTCTCAGGTAGTTTACAAGGGGCTCTAGACAGGCAACCATTTCAGCTCTCGCTGTGGTTCATCTTTCGCACACACCTGGCGTTTTTCTCTGTCACCAACAGCTTTTGAACGCGATGCATTTCTTAGCGAACTGCAGGAACATCAAGTGTTTTTGTCTATCTATCTATCTATCTATCTATATATCTATTTATCATCCGCTTACATCTGCATGCTCTCGTGATAACTGATCATCTTCATAACTTGGGGTCGACCAAACTCAGTATCAGGAGTTAAAAGGACTTGACGAATACGTCTGGCTGATTATGAAATGTATAACGGGAAAATCGCGTCGCACTCGTCGCAAACCCTTCCTTCCAGAGACATGTGACACATAGGTGTACACCATGGGACGTGGTATGCGGGTATGCGCGAAAAGTGATTGTAAGTTTATATGTACCCAGAAAGGCGAGAACAGACATCGGTCCTTTTATTCCGAGAGTGTTAAGAAAATAACCAACAACGGCAGTATTAAGCCGTCGAATGCAAAAGAAAATATAAAGTCTCAGCAGGATTCGAACCCAACCATTATGTCCAGCAGTCAAACATTCTACCGCAGAGCAATGCCAAATAACGGGACAGGCTGGGAAAAAAATGGTAGATACCACGTACAGTGGGAATAGATGGTATGCGAAGCACAAATGAGGAAGGTGGCTAGGACTTTGAAATCGGCATAACGTTACGAGGGCGGACGTAAATTATGCCGTACATGTCTTCCCTGTCTTGATTATCATGTTTAAACGTGTCATTTATCTTCGCAGTTTATTCACGCCAAGTGGCACCGTTTCTGGAATAGGCGGAGCTAGCGAAACGGCAGCGAGCGAACTATTAGCATAGCATGTAGTCATTTCTCAATTGGCACGCATATCATAACTATCATGTTTTGACGTGTCATATACCTTTCTCGTCCATTCACGTCACATAATACCAAATCGGCTATATGTGGAGCTAGCAAAACGGCCGCGAGTACGCTGTGAGCCTCGCTTGTAGTCATGTTTTACATGACACGCATGTCATGGTTATTACGGTTGGATGTGTCATTTACTTTTGTAATCCATTCACGTCATTTATTACCAAATTTGGTATATGTGAAGCTAGCAAAATGGCCGCGAGCGCATCATGAACGTAACATGTAGTCATGTTTTCAATCACATGCATGTCAAAATTGTCATGTTGCGATTTTTCATTTACTCCGCTGTTTGTTCCGTCACGTAAAACCAAATTTGGTATATGTGAAGCTAGCGAAACGGCCGTGAGTGTAACATGAGCGTGGCATATAGTGATGTTCTTAAATGACACGCACGGCATGGTTATCAATGTTTGCACCAGTCATATATCTTCGTCAACTATTCACATCACGTAATACCAAATTTGGTAAATGTGAAGATAGCGAAACAGCTGCGAGCGCATCTTCAGCGTGGCATCTAGTAATGTTCTGAAATGACACACATCTCATGATTTCCGCGTTAGGGTATGTCACTTATGTTTTGCAGACATGTGATACCAATCCAGTTTTGCAATATGTCATGGGAACGAAGCCACCGCAAGAGCAGGAAGACCACGAGATTTAAATCATGACATTCATGACATACGTGTCGTGATTTTCATTTTATCACTAGTCAATTATGCTCGTCACAGAGTAATGTTATGTCACAGCAATTTTGGTATCGATGCCATCATCGAAACGGCCCGGAGAGCTAAAAGTCATAGGCAGCGAGATGGATAGATAGATAGATAGATAGATAGATAGATAGATAGATAGATAGATAGATAGATAGATAGATAGATAGATAGATAGATAGATAGATAGATAGATAGATAGATGGATGGATGGATGGATGGATGGATGGATGGATGCATGGATGGATGGATGGATGGATGGATGGATGGATGGATAGATAGATAGATAGATAGATAGATAGATAGATAGATAGATAGATAGATAGATAGACAGACAGATAGATAGACAGACAGATAGATAGATAGATAGATAGATAGATAGATAGATAGATAGATAGATAGATAGATAGATAGATAGATAGATAGATAGATAGATAGATAGATAGATAGATAGATAGATACGGTCAAAGTCAGCGAAGTTCGTTAAGAAATGCTTCGCATTTAAAAAACCATGCAGGTATATTGTTGGTAATTTGTCAGTCGCCGTTGTTGTGTGGGTATAGAGTTTTATAAACATGACTTGTACACCTATGATGCAGGTATCGGGTCGGATTATTGTCGATTACGGTTAGGTGCCATCCACTAATGTTGGCACACGTTGCACAATCAAGAGCTACCATCCTCGCAAGCGCGAGCGCTACATATCATTTCAGCACTCCTGGCGTTGGTAATGCACATTTTGTATCTTTGCGCAACTGTAAAACTGGTTATTTAAAACATATGCGACTGTTGAATCTATGTTTCTGAGTGCAACAATCGTACGTATTTATAGCGCTATTTCGTAAAGTATTGCTCCATCGAAAAAAAAAACTGCGCAGTCACAATCCCTCCGCATACTTCATATAACACTGATTTCCATGGCACGTGGGTTTTTATTTCAACACTGTTTAGAAAGCTCACGCAGAATCAAGAAAGAGAATGCCACTTTTAAACAGCTCAGCACACTTCATTACACTTTACCGAATGATTGCTAAAATCAAGTAATGATGCTTAAGTCTCCGCAATTCCAGTACTGAATTGTTACCAGCACATTTATTACAAATCCCGGCTTTTTAATTTAGTCGTTTGACTAACACTTGGCAGTTGTATTAACACACACAGACAATCGTCTACATTTACTGGCCATCGCTTTAGTTGACTGCCTTATGTCTAGTTTTCACAGTTATGTGGCTGTTTTTAGTTCGTTTTTGTACCTGGAAAACTAGGCTGCAATCAGAGTGATACATCAGCCGCTCATTTGCACTCGAGGTAGCTCTTGCCTACACCGCTTGTCTTCGATCCCGTTGGATGGTGGAGAGCAGAGTTTTATCTTGCTATTTCAAATAGATTTTCGTTACTGTTCTTTCGACTGCTGTATATTCCTCATTCGTTTGCTAAAATAAATAGCTGCTCTTTCTCTTAGGAAACCTCACGAGATGGTGAGAAGGTTTTTCCTTTTTCGAAAATTGTCGACACTATCTAAGAATCCATATTTTTTCCTACTCACCATTTTGTTTTAACAAAGTGCTGTACATCGTTATAGACAGCCACACGCACACAAACACGAAATGAGAAGATACAACGCACCAGCTGTTTACGCATTGAGAGTTCATACGAGGATCTTGCATATTTTTCAGTTACAAAATAAGCATCAGAAGGGACAATTGGCCGAGTTGGTGTACTTCCATCTTGAATGAGTATTAGCGCGACGAAAACAGAGACGGGAAAGAAAAGAAAAACTACAAACTACCAGGACTGCTTACGGGTGTTATGCGGTGACCAGAGGAACCCAAGGAACAGGATAGCTTACCCGGACTGGTGCCTCACCTCAAGCCAGCTCAGAGAATTTCTTTGGAACTGTGTGCTACCGGCCCTACCAAGAAGGACGAAGGGTGTCTGCAGCGAAGGGAAGTTGCTTCTGCTTGGACAGTGTGAATTGCCTTAACCAGCAAAAAAAGTATTGCAACTAGGTCCTAAGGATGGATGTGCAACGGCACTTCATCCGGTTGAAAAAGTCGGCCGGGCAAGAAATGGTGCACGGAGAGTGAAAGATGATGAAATAGTTCAATGGGTCTCGGAGTGTCTAGATGTGTGCGCAAAATCAGGGCAAGGTTCAAGTGCTAAGAATGCAGACATGTCACAGGACTCGCAAAGATTCAGAGTTCTTTCTTTTTATATTCATTAAATGTGAACTGTTGAAATAGCATTCCAGAAACATCGCTGCTACAGTTTCATGCACAGAAAGTACTCAACTGGAGACAAAACATATCAAACTGAGTGTCTTCTCGTCGCAATCCTAAATATAGTGGCCCATCAGAGCTGCGATCGCATGTAAGGTCCTGAATGTAACTAATAACCTCAGTTACTAAAGTGCTGTAGTGGATGATGACGTTTTAGACGTTCCCAAGCATTATTATATTGCTATCAGCCCATATTTCAGCATACATTGGTATTTGTCCTCCTTTTATCTTTAATATCGTGAGTCCAAAGATGAACGTTTATTTTTAAAATAGAGCACATCTGGGCTGCGATAAGTTAATAGGGAAGTCTCGCTGCGGTCACATAGTGACCCTCAAACTCACCCACCAACTGATATCTGCCCATCAGCGACGTGATTAGAATCAATATTAGGGTCTAGAGAACACCCGTTTAGTCTTCCTAATGCTATCCTGCTGTGTACTTCAGGCTAACAAGATAATGCAGTATTAATTAGGCAGTGGCGAGAAAAGCCGCGTGCCTTGCCATATACTTTTCTTTCATGGTGATTGTTCAAAGTTCACAGAGTGAAAGCAGCTACGGATGAAAAGCATGATCGCGTTAGCGCTTTGATTTGGGCACGTGCGCCATAGAAGGCGTCCGCTCAAAAGGCTCTCGGGCCTCATGAAAATTTGTCACCTTTTGTCCGGGGAAGCCTCTCCCCCTCCCCCATTCTGAAGCGTGGCCTGTGGGCTCTCAAGTGACTATCTTTGTCGAGCTCTCCTAAGAACCAAACTTTCAGGACTTAGGATGGCACACAGCACATTTTAATGACTTTGGTGGTCATGACGAAACGCAACACTGGTTATTTTTTAGTTGCTTAAAGCTAATTTCCTTTGGCAATACTAGTTTCTGTGGGAAAAAGATTTTTAGACTTTCGCCTGCGATATCACCATCGTCAGTCACCAGGGAAATATCAAAATTCTATGGCTTTCAGGATGCCGCCGAAAACTGGGTAGTACAAATCAACGCTCTTGGAGCTCGTAAGGGTTGAAGGGACCAACAAAAAAATGTGCGCGGCTATTGATCGACCTCAATATAGTGCCACGTCGTTGCACAGTTTTGAAGGCATGAGGCAGCAGTCTTGGGCGGATTGAAGCACCAGGCTCGTCACTGCCTTTGGACGGATTCACCATGACCTGCCTGCCACCGTGCATTTCAACCTCACAGCTACTGAGGATGAAGCTCTCGCGAGCCTCGACCTCCGGCACTGCTACTGTGCAGTGCAGCTTATTGAGAGCAATTTTTTCACCCTGCCCTCACACCAACAGGGCAGTGCTGTGACACTGCGATGGTGATCAACAAAGGACTACAACAACAAGAAGCTGACACCACATTCCGTTCACAGAATTTGTTAAAGCGTAGCCCACTTTCATCTTCCCTTTGTGACTAGAACGTGCCGGTTCCTTTCGTACGCAGCATGCTGTCATTCTAGAAGCCGGACAAGTCGGAGGTCACCATTACAGAATGTTTGCGAAGATTTATCTGAAGTAGATCATCCATGACTTCAAAAGAATTCCTTCCCCGAATGCTCATATAGCCTAATTTCTCTGAATAAGACCACGAGTGTAGTGGCGACTACGTCTACCCGATACAGCCATCTGGAAGATGCCAGGACACACCTTTCTCGCCCAAAGAACAAGATGGATTACGAGGCTATCACCACGCAGGCTTCAGCGAGAAGGTTTCCCAGGGACAAGCGGAAGAAAATTCTCTTGTCAAGCGTAGCCCACGTTCTTCTTCCCTTTGTGACTTGAAAATGGTGATTCCACGCATACACAGTATGCTGTCAATCGAGGCTAAATCGCAGTGGTTGGTCTCGGCCATGCTGCGACGTGACCAGAAGCATTGTCGCCAGTGGTGGCCGCTCGCAGTCATGGCCGAGTGTAATGATGGCAGAGCGGTTATCGGGCTCGGGCGCTTACTCGGCAAAGAGAAGAGAATAAAGTTGCAAATGGAATATGGATTTATCTGTGGGTGTCATTTTGTCTTTTGGAGCCTGCATTTCTGGGTTCTCCCGTGCGAGAGTACGCGTGGCTGTCAGGGACTAAATCAATGAAATTGATCGGTTGACTAATTAATCTATATTATTATCCTAACGTGTCTACAACATTACATATAAATAAAAATCCAGAGTACAGCTTCAACTTAGAAATAAAAGTATCTTCCTAATTTAAATATTTCTAGTTATAAGATCAATCACCACAATTTCGTAGGCCATCGCTTATATTTTATCATATAACCTTCATTATTCTAAAACTACGCATTATTTTATAAAACAACTCAATTCTTGGCTGATCCCTCTCAGTTGGTATGCGACGGGCAATAGGTGAACAAAAACAAGAACAGCCGGTCCGTAGCAAGGGCACTGTCTATGTGTCTACTTCCAACATCACGTAGCGACGACGGAACGATGCGCCACTTTACGCGCAGGTGCTATCAGGACACCGTCCCCAACACTCGTCGGCTCATAAGGAAGTGAAAGCGTTTTCTGAGCAGTTGATCCACAATCTGAGCCAGCAAGAATAATAAGAGATGAATCTGCAGCTGAAAGCATATGTTCACTGACCATAGAAAATCTTTTCTTCACAATCCCGCGAGGTGGTGGAAGAATCGTGAGAGGTAACAACGAGTGGACGAGTCTTTAGTTTTTGCATTCGATGTGGCACTGTCACGCACGCTTAGCGGAGGCTTTGGCAGCAGTGGCAAGCTCTTTGAGGCATTCAGCAAGAAACCAGAACTATAGCAGCCACTGAAATGAGGCATATCGCTTTATTTTACAGCAGAGCTGTTATGATTTCCATTACGCGGAAACGCGCTCGCAAGAAATATATCGCCATCATGAACGGCCTCCACCTTTATAGCACGTGCACACAACGCCATAACTTGGCTGGCGCACGTTTTCTTCGTCGTATTCTTCAAGTTACGCTTCACTACTAGAACACGTGCGCTCAGCACGAGCTCACTCGATGCGACGACATATCTTGTGTGGGATGCAACAAATTTGATGGGCTAGAAAAGGACTTGAGAGAGACGAAAAGAAAGAAAGATAACAGAGACAATAACCAGAGAGAAAAAAGCAAACAGAAGTATAGCGAAAGAGAAAGAAAGTAAGGAAGAAAGAAAGAAAGACGAGACTAAACAGCACGAAGAAGGCCTTCCGGCTCCGTTGTTTCTTCATGCTTGCCAAGACTAATATGAAGCTGCCTAAATGAAATGTGCGGGTATCCAAGCGCTTCTCTCTGTGCTGTCCGATTTTTCGATGGTGCCTCCGCTCCGCGCCTTGCGGCCATGGACGCGGGGCCTTCCGGAGGACCGCCTGGCCAGGAGTCATTTCGGCTGACCACCGCGAGGAAGAGAGGAACTTCACTCAATGACAGCGAGGACACAGAGCTATACACAGCCGCCTCAGAAGACGATTCATTCGACGATGATTTTATTCCTGCCCAGAGCAAGAGGGCGAAGAGGAAGATAGTCAACGAAGCCTCGCCCACCTCTGCGAGTACAGCGACTATGAAGTCAAGGCATGAACGCTGGCCACACGTCATCATCTTTGTGCCAGAAGAGTCCTCAGGAAACCTGCGACTGCTGAACAGGCAAGCACTCTCCGCTTTTTGGAACGTGTGGTACCTAATGAAATCAAGAAATCAGAGTAAATACGCAAAAAACTATACTCGCCATAAACTTATTCCACGTGAATGCGCTTGGACCACTCAAACAAGCGACTGAGCTCGGCGGCATTAAATGGCGGCCATTTACACCGATTGACAACTCATCCATAGCTGGTGTGATATACGACGTATACATTGCGATTCTTGACGCTGACTTGCCCACCCTCATCAAACCAGCAATTGAGAGTACTTTCATCACTTAGGTACACCGCCTTAGGAAGTCACGCTGTGCGAAACTTCTCTTCAAAGGCGATACCATTCCATGTCAAAGTCAGACATTTTCGTCATCCTGTTCGGACTTTTGTGTAAAAGCCACTTCAATGCCACCAGTGCTTTACACTAGTTCGTGTCAAGGCCGTATGCCCGAACTCGCTACGGTGCGCCCGGTGCACAGAGCCCCATTCGGAAGATGCGTGTCAGTCCATAGTTCTTCAATGCTGTAATGTAACTGTAATGGCTCACACACTGCCTCATCGAAAGACTGCCCTCGAATTAAGAAGGAGCGCGCGGTGCTGAAGCAAACGGTCATAGACAATTCGAGCTACAGGGATGCTGCCGAAACAGTCCGGCGTCGGCAGCGGCTTCGGTGCTATCGTTCTACCTCATACTGCACAAGCTCGAAATGACAGCGCCACCTCTACTGCTGCACCATTAGGTCAAGCCGCAACAGGACCGACAAATTCAAAGAAGACTTCGGAGAGAACTATCTCTACAGAGCAATGGCCTATTCTTCCAAGTCATCCGTTAACCATATAACGTCAGCAGACCACGCCCACTCAGGGGTCTTCACCAACCGCTGATGACACACATAAGAAAGATGGCAAAGTCATAACTATGCTTTGTTCTCTCATGGATGCCATACGGGAGATATTGTTGGACACGAGGACAACGTCTGCTCGAAGCGCTCTCAAAGTACTGGACGCCTTAAGCCCAATACTTGAATCGCTCGAGTAGAAATATGGCTAACAATCACCATCATATCTAAGAAATCAAGGAAACATCCATCATTCAGTGCAACTCCATTGGACTAAAACCGCGTCTTTTGGGAATTTCGCCAATTAGTGTGCGTCAGCATGTTCCAAGTCATCAGCATTTGTGAACCTAACGCGTGTGCGAGCTTTTTCTTTCTCTGATTTTTTCCCATCTTTCAAACTCCCTCATCCCTATCCCCAGTGTAGGGTAGCATACCGGTCCCTCCAGACTAGTTAACATCCCTGCCTTTCGTTTCCCTCCTGTTCCTTAAGTTGCTTAAAGTTTTATGTATAGAGTTACTTAACCAAAAATGCTTATAGCTATACTCAATACTTGCAAAATGCCGCACATCCCCCGCCATCTCCCCGATATTCCGCACCTGAAGAAGCGTTCGGTGCAAATTGGACGTGGACAAAGAGGATACAGTATGCGTGCCATTATGTTCTCCGTCCACATTTTACTCGCACTGAAAAGAGTCTTCAGCTATGAACGAAAAAGATCTACATCAAACTAAGATTTTGCCCCCAATCTACCCTCAGTTTTGTTTTCACGCGCACTCTTGAATTACTGGTACACGTCCTCCACACAATTCCTTAATATACTAAAAGCTGCTCGTATAGGTGCGAGCCCGAGTGACCTGAGCGTGGAGCCTCGAAGAACGATTCTCGCGAATAATTTCCGTGGGATAGTAATTAACATGGTTGTCGCACGTTTGTTTGCTAGACGACAAAGAGGAAAAGAGAGGGGTTGTGGAGTGTGCTAGGCGAGACGCCTACGTGTCCAATCCCGGACGAAGCATCGCGAAAAGCTGCCGAGCGTGCTGCGGACGCGCGCATATCGGGTGGCACTATGGGGAGTGTTCCGGAAACGCAACCAGTGAAAGGCAAACACAGGCGCACGGCCCGCCGAAACGCGTTCGGTGAAGAGAAATTGGAATAACGCAGAGATACCTTCGAGCACCGTTGCGGATAGTTCGGGTGCAGTAAACGCATGTACGCGACGCGAAGAAAGGAGCCTCGGCAGCGCTGAGGGAGGGCGAGCCGCAGCAGCCGTGGCTCGGGCACATACCGAGAAGCGCGCGCGCTTCGCTCGAGGCAACGATTTTCGATAGGCCACAATGTTTCGGGCCCAGCCGCCGGGTCAAATTTGCGGCGCACAGCCCAAACTGTTTCCCTGTCAATGGGAGAGGTCACGGGGCTATTGTGAGAGCTGAACGGGAATCGCGGCCGTGAGCGAGATCACTCCGATGTCTATTTTGCCCGAAAGTTCAATGCCGCTTTCTCGTCAAGCCAACCGCAGGGGCGTAGCCAGGGGGAGGCATACCGGGCACGTGCTTCCCCTCCCTCGAATTATTTTTTGCTATGGCATAGAGAGCGAGAAATGGTCATTTCAAGAGGCTGCTTCTCCCGAAATCACTGTGGTCCCCTCCCCCCATCACGAAAAAAATATCTGGCTACGCGCCTGGCCATCCGGCTTGCTTGCGCTAGCCATTCGGGCTCGTGCAATACAATGAAGCTTAAGAACAGAAACAACGACGATTCCGATCCTCGAGTGGACCACAGCTGATGGTATTAGAATGCATGAAAATGTAAAATTGTCACTTTTCCGTAGCCAGTACGATTAGAGATATTTCATGTCGAATTTCTGGTACAACAGTGCTCTGCGTGAATTCCTTAACAAAATGATACTTTTGATTTATATGCAGAGTTTAACGTCCCGGAACCACCATATGATTATGAGAGACGCCGTAGTGGAGGGCTCCGGAAATTTAGACCACCTGGGGTTCTTTAACGTGCGCCCAAATCTGAGCACACGAAACAAAGTATACTGTTAGCGCATACCGTGCCGTGCAAACAAACCGTTTCAGCCTTTATATCCGCTATTACATATCTAAAAATAAGTATGCATTTGTTGATACGTCGGCTGATAAGGACAAGCTCTAAATAAACTTTGCTCTTTACCACACGTCATCTTATGTGACTTATCCTCCAACACACACGCACCAGTACTTAATGGCCCGATGTTCTATGAAGGGTAAACATAGATTCTCGCAGAAATGCGCACCTGCTGTTAGCCTATATATTCAGCAAGCTTTCGGCCTTGCCAATGAAGCATGGCCTATTCGTGCTTTGCATGGCGGTCGCGCGACTTGAGCATGACCAGACCATTAGAACCTATGTACAAGGGAAAACTGCTTGTTTTGAAGAATTGGCTTATACCAAATCTGCAAGACTCTTCGCACAGTCTCCGCCAACCAATGTGCTTTGCGGAAGGACGCGTTCGCATGCTTGTACGAAATTGATTCGCAAAATGCGCATTCAGTAATAATCAGTTGATTGAATTAAACATCGGTTCTTCTCGCCACTTTTCCAGGTAATTCTCAAAAATCTACGCCGAAGCCTTAGCTCAAAAGGATTAAGCTGTTTTTTTTGGTCCTCTTTTCGCGATGTCCACGACTCGCACTCATAAATCACCACAGGAAAACGTAGGGCCTGATACAGGGGGGGAGGGGGTAAGGAGAGGCTTAGATCTTAGTTTTTCATAACCTCTAAGATTCCGCCAATGAATCCCCTTTTCTAGCACTAATCTTCGCCGTATTTCTTTCGTGTTCCGGATTGCACAAAGACGTAACGTTTCACAACATCTATGACGTCGTCGTTTATCTGGAGCATATGTTCTTCCCCAGTTGCCGCGAAACTTCTTTACAACTGCCACAAGAGACCTTACAAGTTTGACGCATAATGTCGAAACAAACGCTGATATTGAGCGCGTCTTGAAAGTTTTATAGGAAGAAGCGCATGCACCTAATCAGGAACGTTTACCAGTGCAAAGACCCTGAACTGCAAATAAATTGGAAGCGGGAGGGGGGTAGCAATTTCAAATGCATTGTTGTTTTTCTGTTTATTTTTGTCTCTCTCTTCTCCTTCTCGCTTTCGATTTTCTTGCGTGTGAGTGCGACTGCACCAGTCCTAAAGACACGCCCCCTCCCCCCAAAAAAGAACAAAGTTTATTGAAACTGTTGCGCTATACAGAAAGCAAGTAGCGCCTCAATTTCGGCAAAAGCACTTTGGGGCGCAGTCATAAAGCCTTCTAGAAGACTCCGCGTCCCATTGTATGTCGCGCAAAGGAAACCATCGTGAAATTACAGTCGAAAGAGCTCTCGCTCAAAACAATGCCGATCACGTGATAGCGGAGGCAAAGAATGCGCTAGCGAGAGTTTCTACTTAGATTTTATCGCTGTTGTAGCGTCAGTGACTGGGAACAAAGTCAGCAAAAGGAAGAAGGAATGCAGAAAGGAACGAAAGAGAAAGCCAGCTCAAGCGAGACAAAGAACTTGGGTGAGGATACGCAAGGTGTCCATTTCAAGCGGCCGACTTCGGTCGCCCATTCAGCGAGCCTCGCCAACGCGATCCAATGGACTCACGAAGCGGCTGTACAGGCGCGCACAATGGACGGGGCGGTCGCTGGGGCTCGATTCGGAAGCGCGGCGAACAATAACCGCGTCAGTGCAGTCGCCTTCAGCAGGTATTGAACGTGTAGTAGCAGCGAACTTTAAAGCAGAAAACAAAGAGGCGCGTACTATGTACCGCCGTCGTTGCCGGTACACGAGCGCGGCGCACGAGCCGCCGACAAGAGCAGCAGCCGCCCGACCGTATCCTCTTTCCGTTCTCGCCGTCCTTTCATTTGACACAGGTAGCGATGCTCTTGCTGCACTGGCTTTGCAGCCAATTCTGTGAATCGGCTGAAAGGATTTTTTTTCACTTCATCTGGAGAAAGACTTCAGCCGTAGCGACGTAATTGTGTTCCATCTGCTATAGTATTCCCCAAATGCTGTTAAGCGCTACTTAAAATTCAGGTTTGGAAATGATAGTTTTGAAGGAAGGAGGAAGCAACAAAAAGGGAGAAGGCAGGGAGGTTAACCAGAAAGACATCCGGTTGGCTACCCTACACTGGGGGATAAAGGAAGGGGACACGAAAGACGAGAAATAAGGAAGAGAGGGAAAAAAGGGGGTTGGAGAGAGACTGACAGTAATTTCACTGCAGCGTGTAGAACTCTACCGCATGTCAGAGGCGTTCACACAAGCCTGTCTTTCTCAGGAAACGCAGCAGGGCTTTCACTGCCTTGTGGGCTGTCGAGGCATGTGTACGTTGCTGTAATAGCACCTGCACAGAAAGAGGCCGATCATCCAGTCGCCGCATTGCGTTGGCAAGTACTTGTCTCTCCGAGGCAAATCGAGGACAATGACATAGCAGGTGTTCGATATTTTTGTCGGTGCCGCAAACATCGCACGTCGCACTGTCAGTAATTCTGATTAACGTGGTATAAGCTTTCGTGAAAGCAACTCCCAGCCAAAGGCGATAGAGAAGCGAAGCTTCACGTCGATGTAGGCCGGGTGGAGGCCGGAGTTGCAGTGAAGGGTCGAGCTCGTGCAGTCGTGTACGTCGTATGCTTGGTGTGTTCCACTCAGTCAGTGTGAGGCTGCGGGCCAGTTGACGAATCTGCCTCGCCGCATCCGCTCTTGAAAGCGGTATCGTAACGCTGTTCGCTTCTTTATGTGACGTGCGAGCAGCATGATCTGCAGAATCATTGCCGCCGATACCACTATGCCCAGGTAACCACTGAAAGACGATGTCATGGCCTTTTTGTATTAACAGGTGGTGAAGTTTCACGGTTTGGTAGGTCAACTGGTCGTGCCATCCGCGTCGGAGAACTGATATCAGGCACTGTAACGCTGGTTTTGAGTCAGAAAACACAGCCCATTTACCTGGTCTTTCTTCTAAATTAATGTGTTCCAGTGCATTGCGCAGAGCCTCGAGTTCTGCCGTCATTGAACTTGTCACATGTGAAGTCTTAAAACACCGAGTTATTCCTTGTGATGGTATAACCACTGCTCCACCTGAACTAGACGGCGTAGTAGAGCCATCCGTGTAAATGTGCACGTGGTTACTGTACTTTTCTTCCAGTAGGAATAGACTCAGTTGTTTCAGGGCATTTGTCGGTAAGTCCGATTTTCTCCTCATTCCTGGAATCATTAGGTGAACTTGCGGCCGGCTCAAGCTCCAAGGAGGAAGCAGTGGCTTTGATGCAGGTGCGTATGTCTCAGCAAACGATGAACGATGCTTGGAGACAATAGTGCCGTATGTCGTGCGGGGCCTTTCAGCAGCTAGGCTCGCCAGGTGGTGAGAAGGGGTCGTGGCATAATGCCTGAGGTGCATGCGCATTGTCTCGGTAATAATATGCGTATTTATCGAGTGATCTTCAGCGATGGCAATGGTTTCAGCCGTTGAAGCACTGCGGGGTATTCCAAGGCATATCTTAAGTGCTTGCGCTTGAATGCTCTGAATTGCGCGCAGGTTGGTCTTGCCGGTGTTAGACATTGCAGGTAAGCTGTACCGTAAGAATCCGATAAACAGCACTCTGTACAGTTGTAGCATGGATGGTATGGGCACTCCCCAATTTTTTCCTGCAAGGAATTTGAGCATGTGGCATGTTGCGATCAGCCACTTCTTCACATAGTTCACGTGTGGAGTCCACGACAGGTTTCTATCTATTATGACTCCCAAAAACCTGTGGCTTCTGCTGAACCATATGTATTCTTCATTAATCGATATACTGTAAGCACACATTGGTTTCCGCGTGAACGTTACCACTGCACATTTTCCGCAGGACACCTCGAGGCCTTGTTTACGAAGATAGCATTACGTCGTTGTAGCAGCCTTCTGAAGGCGGGCGCGAAGCTGAGGCCTTGTCACACCTGATGTCCAAATGCAGATGTCATCAGCATAGACAGAAAGTTCTACAGTGCTAGGTAGCTGCTCGACTAGACCAATGAGAGTTAGGTTGAAAAGGGTAGGGCTTAGCACTCCTCCCTGAGGAACTCCTCGGCTGCTGTAATAATCAGGTGTTGGGCCATTCGCTGTCATCACGTAAAATGATCTCAGCTGTAAGTAGCTGTACACCCACATATATATCTTCCCACCAAGACCTACTGTTTCCAAAGCACTAAGGATGGCTTCATGGGTGACATTGTCGTAAGCCCCCTTAACGTCTAGAAACAGGGCGGCGCACAGTCTCTTACAGGCTTTCTGGTGTTGAACATATGTCACCAGATGACAACGTTGTCGATTGACAAATGGCCGCGCCTGAATCCGGTCATGGATACTGGATAGATTTCGTAGTGCTCTAAATACCACTCCATTTGTGTTAGAATCATTCGTTCCATCGTTTTTCCCACACAACTGGCAAGTGCGATAGGACGGTATGAGGCAATATCCAAAGGAGATTTACCAGCCTTTAGAAGTGGAATGAGGCGACTTGACTTCCATGCCTGGGGAACAGTACCAGTCTGCCAGGAGTCGTCGTATAGGCGTAAGAGTGCCTTCCAAGCTTCGTCTCCAAGATTACAAAGGGCACGATAGGTAATGCCGTCAGGACCGGGTGCTGAAGAACGTCTGCACAGAGCCAGTGCCGCCTCTAGCTCATCCATAGAAAACTGGCATTCCATACGGGGATCACGTGAGGGCGGTGGTTTGTCAAAAGTTCCCGTTCTTGATACTGTGAAATTGGAATCACCGGCAATTCTTCTACAGAAAGATTCTGCGACGTCAATCTCTCTGCATCGAAGGTGAAGTGCCAGAGATGTAAACGGGTGTCGCTGACCCAAGGTTGTGCTAAGACCCCGGACAGTTCGCCATATCAGTGATAGGGGCTTTCGTGGATCCAACGACTCGCAAAAGGATTTCCAACGTCGCCTAGCCAGTTTATCCATGTACCGCTGCATTTTCTTTTGAATGCGTCTAGCCAGCCTCAAATCATCCATGCACTTTGTCCGTCGGTACCTTCGTTCTGCACGACGGCGTATTGCGCGAAGTTTCTCAAGCTCGATGTCGAAATCGGTGCGCTTGTGACTAGTCAAATGTGCATGCGTGGTATTCTGCAGGACATCCTTTATCGAGTCCTCTAGGTTATATGATGAGCCGTCGGTACAGCAGTCTTCCATTAACATTTTGAATTTCGGCCAATCGGTGTACTTGAGGCCTCTTGAGGACTTGGAGCTGGTGAAACCTTCTATACACAGGTAAGTTGGTATATGGTCGCTGCCCCGCGTTTCCAGATCCGAAAACTGGTGCACTTTCCTGATAAGTGAGCGAGAAACCAATGTAAGGTCCAGGCAGCTGCTATAGGCTGACCCGCGTAAATATGTAGGGCTTCCATCGTTACAAACGCAGAGTTCGTACTCCGAGGCTAAGGACATCAATTTTCTTCCTCTAGAGTTGTCCCTGGAGCTTCCCCATAGGAAATGGTGGGCATTGAAGTCGCCAGTGATCACCCATGGCATTGGAGTCGATGTCAGAATACCACGTAAGCGCTCGCAGTCAAGGCGGCTTGATGGAGATAAGTAAGTTCCGATAATCGTGAAAGCAACCTTATCCTTCTTCACAGTAAGGCACAGATACTGATTCCCTTCATCAGGCGAGACTTTGTGGTGGACGTAAGTGAGGTCATGGCGCATGAATACAATAACTTTGCTGCAGTCTTTGTGAGTGGAGGACATAAAACACTCATATCCTGACAGCTTGATTGAAGCACACAGGTTGGGTTCACAAATCACAATAATGGGGAAGCGGTTCACAAATACAAATTGTCTAAAGTCAGACATGCGCGACTTCAGTCCTCTGGCGTTCCACTGAAAGGCAGATGCATTCTTGACTTCCGCTCGAAACGACGGTGCCTCGCTGGTCATGGTTTTACCTTAGAGCTGCAAGCACCGGACTCAGGGTGTCCAGCACATGCAGTGCGGTCTGCGCAGCAGAAGTCTTCATATTACTCAGTAGGACACGCATGGTACTCATCAGCGATTGCAGCAAGCTTATCACATGATCTTCATTCATCGCATCACTGGTTTGAGGGGTCGTCGAGGGCGGCGGGATTTGATGCAGCTCCGAAGTAGGTTGACGTCGTGGAAGAGAGAGCCACTGTTCGGAAGGCGCGACTGCTGTCCCTTTCTTCTGTTTGGCAGTATCCGTCTTCAGTGAGCTCGGTGTATGTGGGTCAGCCTCTTTGATAGAAGATGACATCTCTCTATCGGTAGAGGCGTTTTTCCGTGATGGTCTTCGCCCACGACGCCGTCGTCGGCGTAGTGTAGCGGCAGCTTCCCTGTGCGTTGAATTGTCCCGCACCATACGCCTGAGTACCGCATGCTCGTTTCGCACCCGCGGGCAATCTTTGGATGAGGCCTCATGAGCGCCGTGGCAGTTGGGACATCGTAGTATGGTGGCACTGCAGGCGTCTTTTGAGTGAGACTCAGCGCACCGCGGACACACAACTTTGTTCTCACAGACACCTTTTACGTGTCCCATCTTGAAGCGCTTGTAGCAATGCAGTGGCTTCGGTATGTAAGGACGCACTGAGTGGCGAACATGGCCAACTTTGACATACGAGGAAAGGCTGTCTCCCTCGAACACAAGCCTCAAGCAGCGTGAGTTGCCGAGTCTGGTAATGTGCGTAATGCGGGTGCCTTCAGTCGCTGGCTTCATTAGTATTGGCAGGTCATTAGCTGAGATGGAAAGATCCACATCATAAATGACGCCAACAGTGCCATTACAACCTGTAGCGACCATTGGCCGAACTTTCACGTTGCCGATTTCTGTTATGTGCCGAAGGCTTTGCAGTGCGCTACGGTGCATAACGTCTACAGCAAGGACATTCTTTCGTGCATTGATTCTCACGTCTTTGATCTCATTCGGCGCGGTTTCCTCGAGAAGCACAGAAATAACTTGCCTGTTGAGGAGTCGCAAGTTAGATGCAGGGTCTTCAGGCATAAACAGCATGGTGTGCGGCCACCGCTGTGGTGCAGTCTTAACGGTGGAAACACTTGCCGACGATGCCGTCCGCAGCAGTCTTCGTTTTGTAGATCGATTCATGACGACCGTGAAGTCATCATCCGATGACTCAAAGCCGTCCGAATACAAATCGGTTGCCTCACTGTCGGTGTCGCTCGACGCGTTGCTACGCTTCTTGGACGACGAAGTCCGGCGCGACGGTTGCACGCCTGGAACATTCTCAGGTGTGTCCTGAAGCATCACCGCAAAGGAGAGAGCGGCAGCTCCCAGGATTTCCAGGAAAACAAATTGAAAACACTGAGACACGGGCACAAGCGTTCTGTGAGAGAATCACTTCGTCGTCGTCGTCGTAGTTTTGAAGGATTCTGAAACAAGCAAAGGGATGTTTCATCACTTTTAAACAACACTTAGGTTTATCTAACAGCATTCTTTTTATTTTCGCGTTTCGTAATACACAATACAGATGTTAAGGCATTAGTTCGTGTCAGTGCCATGTTTATTTTACACTTGTACGCAATGAATTTCAAGTAATTATTTGTAATCGATAACAATTTGGTAGTTTCCGCTAATCGACTACTTGTCTTAATAGGTAACGTTCATTGTAGTTCCATTACACATTTCCAGTCAACAATTTTACATATCCTCGGTAACTTCTTACATCAAGACCCAGGTTCGAACGCTTGAATTTGGTGGGGAAATTATAGAAAACACGCGTAATTATTGCAGGAATACCGTCGTGGCTGAGCTTGTTACACAGGTGATATGAAGGCGTCATGTTGTGCGGAGCAACTGCAATATTATGAGCAGAAAAGAATAATTGCACAAGGCGCCCCACCATGCGTAATTGTAGACGGGTGCAATTCACATAATGTGTGAATCACATTACAAATCGCACAGGCATCATTCCTCATCATAATCAGCAATAGCATCAATAATGTCGGCCGCTGCGCATGCGCGCGTGTTGACTTACGGACGCGTGCGGGGATACTTTCCCAATTAGAAAGAAGAAATAATTATGGCATAGTGGGTAATTCACAAATGTATTTGCAGTAGGCATTCCAGAATAGCTGGAAACGGAATGTATTTGTCACTCCCACAGACGTTTCTTTCCCTGAGGCGTGGTTGCGGTTTCCTCCGAGTAACGAAGCTGATTGATTGATATGTGGGGTGTGATGTCCCAAAACCACTATACGATTATGAGAAACGCCGTAGCGGAGGGCTCCGAAAATTTCGACCACCTGGGGTTCTTTTACGTGCTTCCAAATCTGAGCACACGGGCCTACATCATTTTCACCTCCATCTAAAATGCAGCCGCCGGTTCTGGGATTCGACCTCATGACCTGCGGGTCAGCAGCCGAGTACCTTATTCACTAGACCACCGTGGCCTGGCCCGGGTAATGAAGGTAGACTGTAGTGATATAGGAAGCTCTGTGAAGGGGGCCCAACTGTGGTTCACGTTCTGAATTTCAAAGATTAAGCTGAACAATTTTACTTTTTTTTGCACTACTAGATGGCTTCAGTATGTCAATATAAGCTGAAAGGAAAATAACATCGAAGTAACTAGTCAATAATTCGTTAACCACTATATTGAGGTAGAAATAGCATGTGTAATCGAAAGGAAGTATAGTTGTTATTGGACACTTTTTTTTATTGCTCTGCCATGTATATTGAAGTCTCGTTGATTTCTAGTTCGCGCGTGCATGGCGTGAACAAGTGTAGATAATCTAACGCTTGCTATTAATGTTCATGTCATTGTGTGGCTAAGGACGCGTCACGCTTTTGATCTTTAGTCATGCCGACCACGTTTCAAAAGGTTAAAGCGTCTCTGTGCTACAATGTGGTGCGCTTTATTAAGTTCAGGGGGTCAAACATCATTCTGCGCAGCATGTCTACTAAAGCGTGTTTTGAAATCAACTGCAATTTACACTTTGGAACATTAAGACCCTTGCATAAGGAAAACTTGTGCTGCTGTTAGAAGACGATTAAATGCTGTAGGCCTGTGTGCTCCGGTTTGGGTGAACGTTGAAGTACCTCAGGTGGTCGAAGTTTCCGGAGCTCTCAACTACGGCGTCTCTCAAAATCATATGGTGGTTTTGGGACGTTAAACCCCACATATCATTAGCAGACAATTAAGCACCTTCTGTGCGACTGCCCGTCCTACCAGAGTCAACAAGCCAAGCCACGGTGGTCTAGTGGCTTAGGTAATCTACTGCTGACTCGCAAGTTGCGGGATCGAATGCCGGCTGCGGCGGCTGCATTTCTGATCTAGCCGGAAATGCTGCAGGCCTGTGTGCTGAGATTTGGGTGAACGTTATAGAACCCCAGGTGGTCGAAATTTCCGGAGCCCTCCGCTACAGCGTCTCTCAAAATCATATGGTGGTTTTGGGACGTTAAACCCCACATATCATCAGCAGACGATTAAGCACCTTCTGTCCGACTGCCCGTCCTACCAGAGTCAACAAGCCAAGACGCGGTGGTCTAGTGGCTTAGGTAATCGGCTGCTGACCCGCAAGTTGCGGGATCGAATGCCGGCTGCGGCGGCTGCATTTGCGATCTAGGCGGAAATGCTGCAGGACTGTGTGCTTAGATTTGGGTGAACGTGATAGAACCCCAGGTGGTCGAAATTTCCGGAGCCCTCCGCTACAGCGTCTCTCAAACTCATATGGTGGTTTTGAGACGTTAAACCCCACATATCATCAGCAGACAATTAAGCACCTTCTGTGCGACTGCCCGTCCTACCAGAGTCAACGAGCTCAGCCACAGTGGTCTAGTGGCTTAGGCAATCGGCTGCTGACCCGCAAGTTGCGAGATCAAATGCCGGCTGCGGCGGCTGCATTTGCGATCTAGGCGGAAATGCTGCAGGACTGTGTGCTTCGATTTGGGTGAACGTTATAGAACCCCAGGTGGTCGAAATTTCCGGGGCCCTCCGCTACGGCGTCTCTCAAAATCATATGGTGCTTTTAGGACGTTAAACCCCACATATCATCAGCAGACAATTAAGCACCTTCTGTGCGACTGCCCGTCCTAGCAGAGTCAACGAGCTCAGCCACAGTGGTGCTAGTGGCTTCGGTAATCGGCTGCTGACCCGCAAGTTTCAGGATGGAATGCCGGCTGCAGCGGCTGCATTTATGATGTAGCCGGAAATGCTGCAGGCCTGTGTGCTGAGATTTGGGTGAACGTTATAGAACCCCAGGTGGTCGAAATTTCCGGAGCCCTCCGCTACGGCGTCTCTCAAAATCATATGGTGCTTTTGGGACGTTAAACCCCACATATCATCAGCAGACAATTAAGCACCTTCTGTGCGACTGCCCGTCCTAGCAGAGTCAACGAGCTCAGCCACAGTGGTCTAGTGGCTTCGGTAATCGGCTGCTGACCCGCAAGTTTCAGGATGGAATGCCGGCTGCAGCGGCTGCATTACCGATGAAGGTGGAAACGCTGTAGGCTTGTGTGCTCAGATTTGGGTGCACGTTAAAGAACACCAGGTGGTCAAGCAACACGAAGTCTTCTTGAAGTCGACTGGAAGGATAATTTGCTAACTACAACCGCTGGTTCCTGTTCTGTGTCTTCAGCCTCACTGTTGATTACTTATTTTTACAGTGAAGCTGTTCGTATATCAAGGATTCGCGATCCAATAACGTAGCGCAGATAACGTGGCACCGCAATGTGCAGAGAAAGAAGGAGAGAGTTGCGCCGTGCTGACAGTGGCGAGGGTTAAGCTTGGTTGGCCTGCATGCCATTGAGGGCTCGTCAGAAAGGGGGAGTGTGCGGCCTTGCAAAATATGTGAACCAATGAGAGTCTTGTCAAGAATATTGAGAGGGAGGCTCGGTGGACAAATTCAGTTGTTTTACGAGAAGAATACATAGGTTCCACGTGACGCCATTTACGGCTTGCAAAGTGAGAGACTGCCGTATTTAAAGACATTCAGTCGGGCTGCGTATACAGCTTACCCCCACGTCAGAACTTGTCGGTGTCGTTTGATTTATACTGCGTGACATAATAAAGAGAAACGTGCACGCGCTTTGACCGCCGTACTACGACTGTGGGATAAAAAAGTCGTCACAACTTTGCGGCAAAGGCGAAGCAATGAACAGGATAACAACAAATTGGAAGGTGATGCGCTGAATAGCTATCAGATCTAAACGTGCTGCGCGTTTCTTACGCACAAATAACGCACGAACGTACTCACAGGTACAGATGAACGCGAATAAGTGTCTCAGTTTTTACTTCGATGTGTCTGAAAAGTGCGCCTTTTTCGCAAAAGGAAACTGTGCAACGATTGCAGTGACCTTTGTGCGCCCGGTAACTACAACAGAGACCTTCTAGTTAAAGGCCAACGCCAGCCAAGACGTACAATTGTCCCCACCGCGTGAGAAGGAAGCGTGAGCGAGCGTCTTCCTTCTCCACTCTGAGGGGCAAAATACGCGTGGGAGATGACAGCGCGTTCCAACACGCATTCACTGCGCCATTTTGCTCTGAATGATGAGAATGCGATAGTTCCCCCTTGAGACGCGTGGCGCCATGACCTCATTGCGCCATCTTTCTGGTGATGCTGAAAACACGATAGTTCTCACCCCCCCCCCCGACATGCCCATCACCAGCGATAAGTAGTAGATATAAATAACCCGCCGCTCTAACGTTGAAGGGCGTGCTGCTTGGTGGCTCAGTGGCACGGTGCAAGAATACTTTAGGTGAGTGAACGCCGGGACTATCCACTGCCCGATAATGTTGTACTTGCCCGGCCTCCCCTCCCTCTTCTCGGTGTAGGAAAGCCCCGTGATGTAGAAGACTATCGGTGCTCATTTATGGTCGCTACAACATCCTCGCCGCACCGTCAACCTCTTCTCTTATCACCCCCTCTTTCGCGGCGCAGCTCTATGCCTGTTGCGTGGTTGATAGCACGCGAATACCCGGTTTTCCGAGATTTGGAAACCGTCGCTCACGTTCCAATTGTGCTTTTCGGAATTCGCGAGCAGCCTACCACGGTCCTTGCTCCGTCGAGCCATTTTTCGGCACGCGGCAAACGATAACATATAACTGGTCCCTCCCCACCAAGCGCTCAATTCGCGGCGTTGGCTCACCTGAAGTATTCTTGCACAATTTTCAGCGGTTAAAGTCTCACATGCGCGACTCAGAGATTCCACGTTCAATTGCGCGCACCAGATTCTTTTTCAGGATTTTTTTCTTTCATGTGTTTTCAAATATGCAAATACGTATACATATACGATGAGTGACGGCGACGCCCACGCCTACAGCAAAATTCAGCAGAAAGTGTTCGTGTTATTGCTATCACAATAAAAAATATGCTTTTTCATCCAGTCGCCATAGACGTACCTTGAAGGGCTTGTGGGGCCCGCTCGGACACGTTGCTGACATCAGCCCTCACACTCGGCATCCAACAAACCAGTAGCAAGTTCAGCGCCAAGTGTGTCACTTCTCTTCACCATGTGTCTAGGCGCAAGTACGCCGCACCGAACGTCGGCCGGCTGCCTGCCATGACACAGGTAACAATGCGAATTCTTTGGTGCTTTCAACAAGGCACGTCATGCTGCAACAAGTGAGAATTACAAGGCGCTGGACGTCCACCACTACTTCCGGATCATTTGGGAGAAAAGCCCTGCAGCAAAGCAACCTAATCATAAAGTTGAAGTTGTTTCATCTAACATTATATATTTTGCTGAGTCTTTCATTCCAAAAACATCCCGAGAGTGGAACCACCTTCCCGCCGATGTTGTTTCCATACGCGTTATCACCTGTTTCATCAAGCATTAGCTAATATTGTATAATCAGGATAATCTATGTTTTTTCTATTTAAACACATGCTCTGTTTTTTCTATGTTTTGTACATCTTGTTACTCCCACTCCCCTCTTCAATGCCCATGGCCTTGAGGGTACAATAAATAAATAAATAAATAAATAAACCTTTATCACAGTGTGTCGTAGTTCTCAGCGAAGTTAGTCAAGTAGATAGGCACATTGGTCTAGTTGGTAGGGACATCTACACAAGAGAAGAGGCTGGGGCATTCCACATATCTCGAGAAGCGAGTGATTGCGTTAGCCACTCTTTCTTGGCACTCTCATAAAAATAAATGGGCTTGTTAAAAACAGGGGTGACTAGGATGTTCACACGAGCGGCTGTGTCTTACGTTTGTCAGTTAATAGTCTTTGATGTAATCTTTAACAATGAACATGCAGGCTTGCATCTGAGAAAAATACATGTTTTTCAATAAACCAGTTGGCAAGTTCAGCGCCAAGTGTGTCTCTTCTCTTCACCATGTGTCTAAGTGATGTTTTATAATTTTGTCATTTGAAGTTAGGGACGGTGTTTTAGATCACAGTGGAAGATTGTTTAGTTTTTTCACCTATAGGAGAAACATCGTCGAAGTAACACTTCGTCTTTATCCAGAGGCATGGGCGTCAACAGGATTTAGTCTTGAAGGGTACGAACTCATGTTGCATCGTGGTGGGAAAACTGTTAGTGCTTTTTTTTGTAGGCGTAAATGCCTTTTTTGCCGCCTGTTCCAGGTTCTGTAAACGGCGTGCCCACTACAACGGCATCCAGTTTGCTCTTTTGCCCCTTTTTACAGCGCTGAAAATGCGTATATGCTGCAGCAGTAGGTCGGTCATGACGGCGGTGGCCCAGTAGGCTCAATGCCCAGTATGGATTCGCGTCGTTCATTAAATTAACAGATTTTCCATGAAAATGAAACTTTTTCGCCTGTGCTGGACTGTTGGGTCAAACATAGCAACTATAGACGCGTTTAATCAACGGGACATGCTCATCTGTACGTGGCTGTCACAACTTTTTTCAGTAGCTATGCAATCACGTCAGTAAATAATGTGTTGAACCTGCGCGTATCTCGAAAATACCTTCACATGTAATCATAGGCGTGCGCTGGGTTCCATCGGAGGGTGGGGGGTAGGTGAAGGTTTGTCGCATCGGCCCCCCTCCCTATAGACGGCTTCGCCAGAACCTGCCGATCTTTAGCAACTTTGTGCGTTCACCGGAAAACCAACCCCGGAAGGTTCCGGTTTCGCTTGTTTTTGCGTGGTTTTAGCATTTGTTGCTGGCCGCGGCTGCTTGTGTTTCGTTGTTTTATGAGAATAAAATTATTCCTTGAAGCACTGGCAACTCGAGCACAGCTGTATCAAGTGAGGATGCAGTCTACATGACAAATAACTTTATATGCTAGTAGAAACGTTCTGTTTTCTGACCGATGACAATAAAAAGAGGGCCTGCATTGTAGCGATCACGCGAGAAACCTGGATTCCCACTAAGAGCGCGTAGGATTGTTCTGCTCTTCACCAAAGGCAATGTAAAGCTCAGCACAGACTGATGGCACAGAGGCGATACTCAGACGTTAGACTAGTCGAAGGCACCCGGTTACTGGGAACACATCAATCATGCAGTCACTGTCGTCTTATACACCCGTGGCGCATAACTGAACTGACGCCTGAGATGGGCAGCAAAACGTGAAAGCTAACACTGAGAATACATCGCAAAGGCGTTTATTTTATAGTTTGAGCGACATGAATTATGTGTACTGTTCGAAACAACACGGGACACAAAGTACCCGCGCTTAACATAAATCGCCTCACAGTGTACGTCGTGGTGCCCACAGTTCATTGTCATTGCATTTGATTTCTTTTTGAAAGCAACGCCGGCGAGTGGTTTCTCATCTGTGCAAGAAAATGACTCATCGCCTGTTTTTTTTTTGTCGCTAATGAACATCGCCGCACTCTAGCTAATGTATTTTTTGGGTGAGAACATGGACTGTAAATTTAGGTAGGTTCAACTTGAAAGTTTGATTCGTAAATAGCTCACTCGTGAGTAAACCATAATAGTTCGCGTGACCCTGAAGCCACAGTTTACGTCATCACATCAGTACAGGTTATAATTTCTCAGTCACATGAACACTTCGGATCGCGAGCGATTCCGGTCGCCGCTGATCTCTTTAAAAAGTGGCCAGCGTGACACAGGCGCAGAAATGAGCGTGTTATCCTGAGGTTGTATGCTTAGACGAAAACACAAATACGTTCGTGGCTCAACAGGAGGAAGGATTCCAGTTCTAGTCGAAATGCTGAATTGAACAACTTCACAATGAATCGAGTGACTCTTCTGGATGTCGACAATGTGGGTGCGCTTAGAAGACGCGAACAGGGAAAAGGAAGGTGTGCGCTGTCAATTCCCGGTCCACATCTTCAAAGCGCAGCTATATCGTTGCCATGCAAAACAAACTGACCCAATTAAGATCACTGACAAATTTCTCCAGCAGTGTGTGCATTTTCTCTTTGTGTAGGCACGACACCACTATCAGAGGTAACACGGAGCAGGGAGACGCGCTCATCGGAACGCCACGACGGATATTTTGCGCGGCACCCATCGGCCACGCGAGCAGTGTTACCTGCAGTGCAGTAGCCTGCACCTGCCGTGAATACGTCGAGCCCTTCATGTAGCCGCAAGACGTTGCTGCAAACACATTATAAGGAATGTGCCAGAAATAACAGAGCAGCAAACTGAAACGCACCACGAAAACACCGCCGGAACCAATGAAAAAGGATTGCCGGAAGTGCTGCACCGGATGTCTGCTGGGGTAGACCGTTCGGCGCGAGCCAGTTTGTTTACAAACACCGAAACCGTCTATTATGACAATCCGTGAGATTTGTCATAATCTAATCCGAAGTGGAAGTGCCACTTCTTGTTCTGCATACGAAAATGGAGTAAATAGTAAGGTGAAGCCATCGGTGCGCCCAAAGAATACATCTCACTGCTGCAAAGTTCCCGACGGCGATTCCAGATGCATCCTTAAATATAGGGGCTGCCGGTCTTCTCATTCCCGGACGTGTCGTCCGTACAACCCATGTATGGGCCAGTGAGAGTCTCCGTGGAGTATAAAGGAGTGCGTTGTCGTAATGGCAAAGACTGCTACCGAGAGAGGAGCGGGCCGACGTGAGCATCAACGAGACTTGACGCCGGAACGCGCCTGTCGTTGCCGTGCCAACCGCGATGCTCGCGCAGGAGAGGCCAACAAAGTGATGACTTAAGAAGCATACAAGTGCAGTATAGTTGACGAAAAAAGGGCATATGGTTTGCTGTTACGACAGTGTTCGTGAAGTGGAGCTGGCTAAATTTCTTTTACTCTTCTTCTTTCGTCTTTATATCATCCTTAATTCCTCGTTTCGACCAAGCCACATGCAGAGTAGCAAACCAATTGACCAAATGCTTGTTGAACCTGCCTGCTTATTTCCTCGTTTGTCATTGTTTTACCTGTCTCTCTAAAATGCTATCCTGTTTCGTTTCACAATTCTCATGCTCAACACATTTCTTCCTGGACCTATGTACGGTTCAAAAATGAAAAAAAAAGACTCTATGTTTGGCAGTTATTTTATATACCGTAGTCTTCTTTTCGTTGTATCGGGGTGAACTTTTGTTGGAGTACTGCCAAGTGTGCCCCATCGCTGTGGTCTAGTGGCTAAGGTACTCGGCTGCTCAACCGCAGGTCGTGGGATCGAATCCCGTCTGCAGCGGCATCATTTTCGACTGCATTTTCGATGGAGGCGAAAATGTTGCAGGCTTGTGTGCTCAGATTTGTGCGCACGTTAAAGAACCCTAGGTGGTCAAAATTTTCGGAGGCCTTCACTACGGCGCCTCTTATAATCATATGGTTGTTGTGGGGCATTGAGCCCTACATATTATTACTGCCGAGTGTAAACAAGGATTTTGTGAAAACATTGGTGAGCTCGGAATAGATTATTTTACTTCTGTTTAGGCACTATGGTAAAGAAGCTTCTTTGCTTGCGATGTCAGTGTCTCTTTTCTTGCCCTATCTGGGAATTTCCGTTATTTCGTGCTGTTATTTAGGTTTATTTTTCACACAACTTAGAAAGAGACAGCCTTATTAGCTGAGAAACATAGAAATGGTAAATTGCAACTAACATACTTTTTAACATTGACAATACACGGGCTTTAAGTAACACAACGCAGGTACCAAATTGTTACATGAAACGAACGACAATTGTCGTTCGTTTCGTGAACTATTTGAAGCCTTCAAATGCAGTACATTAACGAGATCACCTCAAAACACATACCATTGCCCCTTTAACAAAACACCACTAACACGGATGAAAACGGCATTGGAATATTTAATATAGAGTTTTCAGATTGAAACGTGCTTGTTTCAACCGCAAGGCTACGTGCCAAAGGAGCTGTTGGCGCACTACATGCCACTAAATTTGATCAAGCGCACTTCGCCACCTCCCTTACTTAGTTGTGTATAAAAGACCGTGTAAATGGAAGATTGGACATAAACCAACACGCTTGTCACCAAGTGCTCGTTTGGAGCACTTAAACTGAGATTTACGGTGACATAGAATATAAACAGCTTACATATTTGAACACCGCCTCTAGCAAAATCCAATGGTGCACATAAAGGCCTCCCAAATGACAAACACGCAGGTGCGACGTACTATTGACAGCATTGAGCTTAAGAAGAAAACATCACCGAGAATATCGATCTGTAGCCCTTAAATACACCATTACACTCTCAGCTAGTTGGAGAAAAAATTAAGGATGGGTAACTTAGATCTATAGTTTAATAACGCACTTATTATATATTTAAACGAATTTCATATTAGCTTTATCTATACAGCGTACCTGTAGTTTGTGCAAAGCTCTTTGAAGTGGAGGGTTCGAGTTAGTATAATGTGAAAGGATGTTGCTGAATTATAACAGCATTAACGTGCGCATCTTACACATAATATTTATTCATGTACAAGTTTTTGATCTTTTTTTTCTGAAGTTTTCCAGAACTCGTTTATGAAGTAAAGAAGTGTAACTTTGTATCTCTATTGTATACCCTAGGTGCTAATAAAAAGATTTCCTTGGTACCTGTAGTACGTGGTAATTGCTTATAAAGGACCTTTCTTCACGCTTACAGATTTGCGTTCACCGATGTTCCTGGTTGACATTGGCGACACGCTGAATTGCACATAGAAGTTGATACAGGCGTATACACTCAGTCTGATTGGCATTGAAGTGCACTGTGCGGTTCATAGAGCCAGTGCGCTAAAAAAAAAAACTTGGTACGCATTTTTCTCTCACACAATGGAATTCTTTGTAAGACGAAAATTTCTCCACTTCTGGCACTCGAGAGCAAAAACTTTAGCGACAGGCGCCGGCCAATGGCAAAGGACACTTGGGAAAGAAGTGTTTTGTAATCCAGTCTCCGTGCATCACTTCGCAAGAGGCTTACCCAGCATTCATGTCAACCCTGGTACGCCTGAAAGTAGGCATACAAATATTTCCTTTTTGAAAATGTGTCGCAACACAACACACAATCGGTGCAAATGTTCTCCACAATTTACATTCGCTGCGATGTGGTTATTTAGGAATTGTTTGTTTCATCGCTGCATATTCGGTAGAAAATATATGCAGCACAGAACGCGCCTGTGTAGTGGAAGTTAAAATGTGAGGGAGGTATTCCGCGTGACCACGTGTGACCTCTTCGGTAAGACAGCTGCTGCAACGGCGGAAATCTTGAAAGAAATCGAAGAAGAGCTATTCGCTTTAATCAGTGCGCAAATCTTCTCACAGCAGCTAAACCACCACTTTGCATTGCGCGCCCCCGCTGACGCCCGAGTTCCAGCGGGAAAAGTTCACTCGGTAAGCGGGAGGCACCCCATAAACAGTCAAGTTCTTCTTTTGATTCTCACTTACCGACAGAACAAAATGTGCCGATTGGATTCAGCACTGCCGCTCATCACTGGGCTCTTGCTACGATACCACTCGTGTAGTTTACGTTGCCCGATGTTCATGTGCGCATAGAGAAGGCAAAGCCACCACTTGCGGGAATATTACTGGGAAAGTGGAGTAGGAGAACGAGTGCAGTTCTGCTTTTATTTGTCTATCGTTTCATACAACTTCACTGTAAATAACTCTATACGGGCTCTTTTCTTTATTTTTTGTTTTTTTACCTGATGATTTTTTAAAGATCACCGGCCTCTTTGCTGTTTGCCGGTAAAAGTTTACTCACGTTTGCGAAACTTGCCCGGAATTTTCATCAGTTTCTTCTTTACGCACATAACTGCTTTTTTTTTTTACTCTATAGAGGCCCACTGCTTTTCCAGCTCCGTTTTTTTCAATCGCTGCAACGCACACGGATGGATGGGCCTCTAAATCAAGTAAGAGAAACCGATCATCATATACGTTTATGTCATGACGATTCTCAAGTATGAAGCTGCAGTAAGCATAAACGTATGACTTCTAATGCTGTCACAGACATTTTACTGCAACCTGAACAGCCCCACGAGAGGGCAACTTCTCCACATGTGGTCGAATTGAAAGTGCATTGAGTGAGATATAATGAATTCGTTTTTCCTATCCTCTTCTCACACTGCTTGAACACTTCGGCGAAAAAAAAAAAGAAGACACATATGCGCGTTTCCGCGGTTCGCAGAAAATCCTATAGTTTTTTTTTCTTTTCTTTGTTGTTGGCGGAAGGGGTGGGAGAGAACAGGTTCTCATACATACGCAGCTGCCTACACAGCGATCTCGTTCGATCCCATCACGTATCTTTCCGAGAACGCACCTGTGTACACAATTTCGAAACCGGCACCACTCGAGAGCCGAAGACAGCTTTGATCAGTGCACACATACCTCTGCGAATACGCGCGCCTCTCCTGCTCCAACCTTGAAAGCTGCACACGGCCACTGCACACCATCTGCGCCGAGCTGCGCACTGGCTGAACGGGTGCGTGCTCCCTTTCAAAAGGCCGCCGCGATACAGAGCCGCAGATCGCGAACAGAACAGCTTCATCGTCAGCGAGCAAGTAATTAACGGGCTCACGCCTCACCAACCACTCAACCCGTAACCACTTCTCACCCAACCTTATAGTTTCACCTTCGCCGCCCTATTTATATGTATAAGTATATTCCGCTCCACCTTTTTTCTACAGTAGTGGCGGCGAGCGAGTGCGCCGTGCACCGCCGACTGATGGATCCCGGCCGCTCGCCATTTCGGAAGAGAAAGAAAAAATAAATAAATAACCCCTACAGGCGCGCGCGTACGGGATGGTAACCGCGGCTGTTTTAAGCGGGTGGCGTGCACTGCGAGCGGCGAAAATGAGGGCGCTCGCCGCTGCGATGAAGGCGCTTTCGCGGCGCACAAACGCGAACGCTCGCGGCGCCAATTGTGACAGTGCGCAGCGGCGCTAGCTCTCGCAAATTATGTCCGAGTGACGCCCAGTTGGAGCGCGAGAAACTCAACGCAACTCGGAGTTTTTGTGAATTCGAAGTTTTATATGTCGCTTGCCCAATGCGGTGGATTCGAGCGTAGCGTGCATTACTCTAAGAATGAGTTTTTTCAGTATGTTTCAATGAATATATATATATATATATATATATATATATATATATATATAAGGAGCTTCTCAATGAATTCGTCTGCTAGGGACCGTATTGGCACTCTTCGTATAGCGTCGTTGACGCGATGACGCCGAGAGAAGTGACGCCGGGAAAACGCTGGCAATAACGCTGCATATGTTTCGTGCTTTAAAGTGCGCGCACCTAACACGCGTTCGTCGTGCTATCTCGCTAATGATGAGAAAAACGCACTGAAGTTGCCGAGCTCTGAGGACTACCCACGCTGCATGTTGTATATAAATGGCTCGCTGATAGTACTTTGCAGGAGGGTGGCTCTATGACTTTATGGTTAGTATCGCACGCTGAAGAGCGCGAGGTCGCTGGTTGAACGCCCTGCTGTCGAGCTTTTCCTTCTCGTTTTGTTTCTTCAGAATGCGTTAAAGAATATTTAAAACGTCATACCCATGACGAAAATATCTCATGGAGCCGTGGTGGGCCCTGGTAAAATACACTTTCATGTTAAAAGCACGCAGAAAATAATGTGGTAAGATACCCGGTTAAAAGCAACTGCGTGTAGTGTCATAGTCAACTCGCGGAGAGCAGCTGACGGAAGAACAGCACACTTGATACCGTGGAAAAAAACACTGCCCTTTATTTCCTACGCACTCATCTTTTATAGCAACCTGGTGCTGACGTAACACGATGCATATCACATATCACACATCACATATCAGCACGTGTTGCGGTGGCTAATATGTTACACTCCTCCCCACCAACAAACAAAACAACGATAGTTTAGCGGCCTTCGTGGTCAGAAACGCACAACTGATTTTTTTGTCCTTGTGCTTCTTCGCAGCATTGGCGTACTGTCATGGCTAGTAGGCACAACCAGATCGCGTGTTGCGATCCCACTTTCGCTGCATGATTCAGGACACGGCTCAGCAACTGGACTCGATTGCTCCGACTTACACTTCCTGGGTAGCGGAACTAGTTCCTCAGCCGGTTGCTCACCCGCTCGTTCCGACACGCACTCCGTGGTTGACGTAGCTTGTTGCACAAGCGGTAACACTGGCGTAGGTGAAGAAGTCTGTCGCTCAGGCGGCAGTCCAGGAGGCGCACTAAATGAGGCGAAGTTCGGCCGCAGGTGTTCTTGATGGCGCCGCCAACACCTACCGTCTGACAAAACGACATCAGCGATGTTATCGGTGGCTCTGTCAGTCACTCTTGCGGGCATCCAGGTTGGCCCCGAACGGAAATTCCGTGCGTAGATGTAGTCTCCGGGTCTTGCGGGTGGTGTGGTTCGAGCTCCACCATCATGGACAATCTTCTGCTTGAGCTGCTTCAGCAAGACCTTAGCTTTCATGTCTGGATGCAACAACGTTAGAGCAGTCTTTAACTTGCGGCCCATGATCAGCTCCGCTGGTGAGCACCCGGTAGTTTCGTGAGGAGTAATCCTGTAATTGAAAAGAATACGGGCAAGTTGGCATGAAAAATTCCCTCCAGCCGATTTCTTTAGCTTTGACTTGATGCACTGAAACTGCCCGTTCTGCAGCCCCGTTTGACGCTGGATGGTATGGGGGTGTCAATACTTGTTTGATGCAATTTCGATGCAGGAACAGTTTGAATTCCTCGCTCACGAACGCTGGTCCGTTGTCGGACACCACTACGTCTGGCAATCCGTGAGTAGCAAACATAACCCTCAGGCATGGGATACTTGCCTCTGCCGATGGTGTAGATATAGGAACGGCCTCTATCCACTTCGAAAATGCATCGATAATGATCAGCAAGTAGCGGTTCTTCAAAGGTCCAGCAAAGTCAATATGAAGGCGAGACCATGGTCTGTCCGGAAACGGCCATGGCGTCATCGCTACCGGCCGCGCAACCCACTGGTGTTCTTGGCAGATCTGACACTGGCGAACTGCAGCGGTAATGTCCTCGTCCAACGAAGACCACCAGACGTGACTCCTGGCGATAGCCTTCATCTTGGTCATTCCAGGGTGCCCCTCATGAAGGAGTCGCAACACTTCTTGCTGTAATGCACTTGGGATGACCACTCGCGATCCGAGAAGTATACAGTCTTCTTGCACGCTCATCTGAAGTTTTCGATCTGTGTAGAACCTGAACTCGGGGTCACGTAGCTCAGCTCCAGAGCATAAGGCCTCTCGTAGCTTCGCTAAGGTTGGGTCCTTGGAAGTAGCTTCCGCGACTACAGTTGACCGTAGCACCCGAGGATAAGCAGCCTCCAGCATGAAAACTTCCGCTGGCCTTTCCACAGGTTGAGCGTACCCTGGTAGTGGTAGGCGACTCAACCCATCCGCGTTGGCAATGCTTGCTCCCGGCCGGTACATGAGCTTGTAGTTATACGCACCAAGCATCAAAGCCCAACGCATGATACGCGGTGAACACATCTCAGGCACGCGCTTGTCGGGAGAAAGCAAGCCCAGTAATGGTTTATGGTCCGTAATAGCCTCGAACTCGCGTCCCCAGAGGTATTGTCGGAACTTGGTTACGCCAAACATGAGCGCAAGAGCCTCCTTGTCGATGTGACTAATTTCGCTCGGCTGGCGCGAGACTTCGTGATGCAAATGCGATTGGTCGTTCAGCCCCCGAGTCTTCTCTATGGGCCAGAACGGCGCCAACGCCGTACGGTGACGCATCGCATACGAGAACCACGGGTTTCTTGGGGTCATAATGCGCCAGCACTGCTGCTGAAACAAGTAGCTCCTTGCTCCTTTGGAAAGCACGTTCATGATCCTCACGCCACTCCCACGACACCTTGGCCACAAGCAGCTCGTTCAAGGGATGCAACACACTAGACAGCCCCGGCAGAAACTTGCGGTAGAAGTTGACTAGGCCTAGATAACTCTGTAATGTCTTGACATCTTCGGGTCTAGGCGCCTTCAGCACAGCCTCTACCTTTTCAGGGTTGGGTTGAAGCCCCGCAGCCGTGACAACGTGACCCAGGTATTCAACTTGTCGTTCCAGGAAGGTACACTTGTCAAGCTTCAATTTTAGCCCAGCTTGCTTCAGTCAGCTTAGGACTAGGCCCAGGTTTGTTAGATGGTCCTGGTTGTCGCGTCCAGTCACAAGAACATCGTCGAAGTACACCACAACGTGTCTGAGCCCTTGTAGCAGGTTTTCCATCTCCCGCTGGAAAATTGAAGGAGCAGATGTGACGCCAAAAGGCAAACGCGTGTATTGGTACAGTCCTTTTGGTGTGTTGATTGTCACCAGCTTGCGGGATGCCTCGTCCAGTTCAACTTGCAAATACGCATCCTTCAAGTCCAATTTGCTGAACTTCTCGCCACCGCTAAGACGGCAAAACAGGTCTTCAACGCGTGGTATCGGGTATTTTTCAGGCACTGTCACGGGATTGACAGTGACCTTGAAGTCGCCACATATCCGAATCTGGCCATTCCTCTTCAAGATAGGCACGATAGGCGCAGCCCATTCCGAAGTCTTAACTGGACGCAGCACTCCAACTCGTTCCATGCGCATCAGTTCCTCGTTGACGCGGTTGATCATTGCGAACGGAACAGGGCGAGCCTTGAAGAACCGTGGCTTCGCGTTGTCTTCGATGGTTATTTTCGCGGACACTCCCTTGAATGTTCCCAAGGCGTCGTCGAAAACACTCGCATACTCAGCGACGAGTCCCTCAACCGACGTGATAGCCTTAACGTCCATCACATTGTGCAGCTCGATTCCGAGGCCTTTTATCCAGCCACGCCCCATAAGGGACGGGCAGCGTCCTGGGACGACGTACAACACGTCCCGGCACTCATGGTTTCCCAGTCGTACAGTCGCAGACAGGCTGCCTTGCACCGCGGACATCTCACCGGTGTAACCTTTCAGCATGACGCTTGACGGTTTCAGACGACAAGACGGAAATATGCGGCGAAAGGTCTCTTTCGACACGACAGACACACTTGCTCCCGTGTCAATTTCCATAATGAGTGAAGTTCCATTCACGGACACCTCAACCCGGTACGGGCTACCGTCGTGATCAGGTGCGCGCACTTGCCACATTTCGTAGACTTGCGGTGCCGGTGTCTCAGAACGGCTTTCTTTACCGTCTACGGTATGGATTGACTGATGCTTCCGGGACAAAAACGCTGAACCACCTGCGCTCGTAACTGCAACTGCCTTACCCTTGCATACTCGCGCCAGGTGCCCCTTGCTTCGACTTTTGTGACAGACGCTACTTACATGTCGACACTGCGTCGCCAGATGCTCGCCTCCGCAGCGGAAACATGAAACTGGTTTATGCTTCTGCTTTCCTGTATCACGTGACACGGCATTCGTCGGCGCAACAGTCATTGGCATGGCTGTTGACAGCGCGCGAGAATCTTTGTTCGCCGCTTCCATCGCGATAACTGTCTTCTTTGCGGTATCAAGGGTCAAATCTGGTGACTCCAACAGTCGTCGCTGCATTGTCTCGTCGTTGATGCCTGCCACGATGCGGTCACGAAGCATTCTGTCTCGAAACGAGCCGAAAGCACAATCGTCAGCAAGTTTGTTCAGGCTAGAGAAGAAATCCCCAGCCGTTTCACCAGAATGACGTATTCTTGAATTAAACTTGAACGTTGCAACCACTTCCGATGGTCTCGGCGAAAAATGCTTCTTCAGTACGTCAAGGATCGTGGACAGGCTTGTTTCTGATGGCTTCGACGGTGACAGCAGGTTCCGCAGTAATGAATACGTGGCCGGTCCCAAACAGGTGAGAAGTACTGCTCGCTTTTTTTCATCTTCGACGTCGTTGGCTATGAAAAATTGTTCTACCCGCTCTTGATACTCATCCCAGCTGGTTGTTCCCACGTCGAACGGCTCAAGCTTGCCGACACCAGGCATTCTACACACGGTAGAGAACACAGCCTTACAGGGAAGTTCCAGGCGGCACCAGCAGATCACACTTTCATCCTCGTCGCCACTGTCATAGTCAACTCGCGGAGAGCAGCTGACGGAAGAACAGCACACTTGATACCGTGGAAAAAAACACTGCCCTTTATTTCCTACGCACTCATCTTTTATAGCAACCTGGTGCTGACGTAACACGATGCATATCACATATCACACATCACATATCAGCACGTGTTGCGGTGGCTATTATGTTACATGTAGAGATGACACGTTATGGTAAAAGCGGTATAGGGCCACAGAACCTCAGCGCCATGATGTGTGATCGAAGATGCGCACTTCAAGGTTGTTGTTTTTTTTTCACTCGTGAGCCTGCATACCAGATCGAACTACATGCAAACATTCAGCATGAAAAGGCTTGATATGATCCGATAAACAAAAAAGGAGTGCCTTAGATAGCACATAATTTTGTCAGCTCTTTTTTTTTCTTCTCGAACAATACACGAAACCTAACAACGCACAACGAGTTGAATCCACACCACGCGGTTGAGCGCACGCGAAGCTGCAGAAGCGCCCTAGAGAGAGTAAACACATTGTTTCCGTTCTAACTGATCGGCAACAATCTGTTTACATAAAAGACAAAAAACCATGTTTTCTTTCCATACTAAACGGTGTGCCAGATGGTAGTGTATGAAGTCCGCTGCTCTTTATTCTGTACGGTAATGGCATTAATAATAATAATACCTCTGCTCAATTTATCATATACGCGGATGAAACTACACTTCTTATTTCTAATCCGGATTCACAGAAAAATATTGAATCACTGCAATGATCTACAGGTTAAGGTGTCTGAATGGCCGACTGCTAACTGCCTAAAAATAAATCAAACAAAAACTACAGTAATGTTCTTTTGCGCTAAAAACAAATCTCTGACTTGCCAGCGAACGTTATTGTTTGCTGGTAAAGAACTGCAAATTGTTGATGAACATAAATTACTAGGCATTACTTTTTCTTCGCATCTTACTTGGGATAAGCACGTAGACAATATCTGCAAAATCTGTCAGCTATCACAGGTGTTTCATCTAGATGTAGATATCTTTTTCTACCGGTAACAAGATCTACCATTTATTATGCTTTACTTTCTTCCTATTCAAGTTGTTGTAGCTTAATCTGGGGGACTACTGGAAAAGCAAACATTATGCAAACATTTTCATTACAAAAGCAGATGACTCGGCACATTGACACTATTGGTTTTTTGAAGACAACAAGAGCAGCTTTCCTAAATCATAAAATCATTAAAAAGAACATCTCTACACTTTTCGCCTGCTTCATTCGTTTTATTTCTGTAAAAGACTTTTGAAATTTTTTTTGTGTCTACTGCATCATTCACACCTAGAATCAGTTCTGCGAATAACACAAATTATCTCATTTGGTATGTTCCTAGATTTCGTAATAATTATAAACTAGATTCCTTATAGCTCAACTGCCACATATTCTAAATCAATATAAAGATGCCAAGTGCTTCCCAGCGAAGGAACTCTAGACGCACTTTGTAAACATGCGATGAGTGAACGTAATTTCTATTTTTCGCAATTTCGTTTTCAATGTTTAACTTGTCAGAGCGAATTGAGTATAATTTTCTCTCTTCTTCTGCATAGAATATTTGTTCAGTCACAGTCACGGTGTTCAGTCAGTTCACAGTCAAGTTGTTTGGGCACAGCTTTTAGCCGGTGGTATCCGCCGAAATCTTTGTATTTTCCAGAAATAAAAAAAAAACATTATATTCTATTCTAAAAAAAGCTCATTTGCTTAAACTATACTCGGGGTGAAAGGAGTGGCGCAATATTCGACAACTCCAAGCCCAGGCAGGGCATCTCGCGAAGTGTGAACGATAAAGCCGGTGTCCGTCATCGCGTGCAAGCCGAGCCAATTATGCGGGGCAGCAAGTGCGCGACCATGCAGTTGCGCTTCAGCGACCGGGCCTGCGCCACTGGCGAGCACCGCACCGCTGGGTTTACTCGCTTGCGAGCCACTAAACGGCCCATGATCATGTTCGCGGTTGAAAGGCCTCGGCAGCGGTCATACTGCCCAGGAATTTACAACTAATCAAGCGAGCTGGAAACGGAGGAGCGAGGGAGGGCAGCCCCCATGCGAGTGTGTTCGCGTACTGCTTGGAGAAGGAATGCCGGTTATTAAATAAAATTGGAACGGACCGGGGCAGTCGCGCGCCTCGACACACGCGCGAACGTTTTGCGCCGCGGCGAAGTTTCTTCCCGTCCAGTAATCTCGGGTTCCCTCCCCCTAACGTTTAGTCCTATGGCTCTTCCACTATATTGCACTTTCTTTTCTTTTGCGTTGCCATTCAACCATTATGCATTCTTTTGTTTCACTTATCACATTAAATTTGCCCTGGAATGCGTATTATATGTAATATTCTTTCCCAGAGTCCTTGCCACGGATAGTTTTTTCCGACTTATGGCACTAGAAAAAAAAGCAAATAACGTCGTTCAGAATACCTAAGTTAAACTTCTACAGCTGCAGCAGAAAAAATAGACATCGCTGCATGCACTATACTACTAATGTTAAGGATGACGGGGAATCGCAGGACACTGCCATTGGCTTTCTTCACATAAGAAGGACCACTAGAACCGACAACGAAGCACTTATTTTAAAAACAAGCAAGCACTTTTAAGGTGACAGCGTTAATGAGCTTGTCACTAAAGAAAATTTCGAAGAGAGAAATGAAAACAATGTCATGCAAGCATAGGGGGGTACCAGCTAGCAGTTGCTTTGTCATCGTCGATCGACTCTAAGGCGTGCTGAGCGAAATAACGCTCTCCCGTAAATTTGCCACAGTTGCAGGCATGCACGGCGCCTGCTGTGTACCCATCATAACTCGTAGGTAATCGTCACTCGTTGTGTCTTAATACAGAAGGAGGCAAAAAAGCACACACATGGCTCAGTCGCGTCACTGCGTCAGCTGCAGCTTTTGAACTCCTAAATAGAAATCACACACACACACACACACACACACACACACACACACACACACACCGCAAGCACACACACACGCACGCACACACACACGCACGCACAAACACACACACACACTCACAACCATGCAAGCACGCACACACACAAACACACTAGAATTATTGGTAATATTTTACGGTTAAGCTTATATGGTCCATCGTGATACACTATCAGAGGTGGCATTACGAAGAGTACTTCTGCCCGAAAAACGTGATGTATTTTTCCCAAGGTTTGTACCATAAAGAAAGCCAGAATTTTAAAGTTGCTTAGTAGTGAACGTGCACAGTTTTCATTCGTAGTATCTTATTAATAATTTTGGGGTGGAAGGCAATCTTCATGAACCAGACACCGCACATTGGAAAGCACTTTATGTGTATTCGCATAAATTACTCGGAAAGCTCCCAAACGATGATTGAAGAAAGAAACGAAAAAAAGAAACAGCGAGGATTGACGTAGTTGGTCAACCCGAGATTGCGCCAGTTTATTCGGCGCTTCTTGGTCGGCATACAAAACACCATTATTCCGCTTGATTTGCATGCTTTCTCAGTCAGTAGTTACAATACTACATAGCAGCTGCTACTAATTAGGCACGAATGACAACAACTCATGTTTTTCCTCAGTATCCCTTTAAAGCTCTAATATGTATGCAACACTATTGTGAACTATTTTCATCGTTATCGTATCTAACAAAGAATAACGAGCCCTTATATTTATATGTCTCCGGAACGTATATTAACTGGCAATGACGGCATAGTCTGGGGTAATATTAAAATTGGCAAACACAATATATGGACCTTCATCTCACTTTGCTGTAGCGGCAATATATAACAAAGCTCACACCATCTGGTGGGCTTGCGTAATTGCAGAACCATAAGTGGAGCAGGTTACTTTTGCTTTGGCACACATAGATGAAGACAGAACGCAAATCCACGCAGATTCCAGATAGGTGGAAGAGGTGTTTCTGTCGGTCTCCATTGCTAAAGGGGCCCGTGACATTCTTAACTATTCACACAATCATTCGGTTCCCGACGCATTTGACCCGATATTCTGACTCCCTCACGAACCTCAAGACATCGCCCATTCCCTGGCGCGCGTATTCTAACTCTCCACGCGGGAGGAGAAGCCCTGTCAGTGGCTTCAAATATTAGGTTCTTCACATCATACCGTACTAGTCTAAACTATGACTGTGGAATGTGATTTCTTTATGGTTTCGTGAGGCTGTTTATCTGGACAATCACGGAAGAAGAAAAAAAGAAAGGAGGGATTTCCACATCACTTGAGTGAAGCTCACCCTATCGGCCCAACACGTGATCAAAACTTCAGAGTGTGCGAGACGTTTTAGTTGTCTTGGTGGCGGTTACGTTTATGAACCTCCTATGCGAGCCGGCCGGTTGGCGCCGAAGAAGCGCGTTTCCACAAAAAGTTACCGGGCAACATACCCCGAAATCTCGGCCAGTCTCACTGCTTGCGGGATCTTGGGGCAAAACGTCTTGTGTTCGGCCGACACCACTGCCTTCAAAACGGGTTGACTTGCCAAGGCTAGATAAGTGACGTCATGCTCCCTCCTTTCGTTTAACAGCGAAAACTGTTATGATATCAGAAGATAGGTTTTGGGAGCTACGCAGGCATTATCCGTCAAAAGCATTGTTTTTGTGAGGTACCATGTGTGATTTCTATGAGCTAAAACATAACAGCGAAATAAACACTATATTTCATAACTGGCAGTCAGCTAGCCATTTTGGAGACTGGTATCGACATGCTGTTGAAATGCTGGCACCAAGTGTATTTAACAAATGATCCATATGTAAATTATAGGAAAAGGTTTTTTCCAAGTGGCAACATTTGCCAACACTTTGTGTATAAGTACACTCTACCCCCCACCCCCACCCCTTTTCCGTTATCCACTAAAACGGCCCGTGTGGGATTAAACTACGTGACTTCAGGTCACTGGATGAAGTGAGTTTGAGACCCTTGCACAAGACTACCTGGATGTGTGTCCTACAGATGACTCGGTAATTCGCTATCTAAAGCATCGCTTTCCGCAGTATTTACATCTAACAAACTGCCGAGCATTATTCTGCAACTTCATCGTGGCTTATTATCCTGGTTGTGTGTCTGTTTAAATATAATTGACAGGTATGACTCATTACGCTCAATAGCAAAAGATATTATATACAGGTGAGTGCTTCTGAAGAAGTTTTCACGTGCGGCATTACAAAGTTCATAATCTGCAAGTTTGTGCTACTTGGGGGTAATAAGGTGCATTTTAGGGAGACAAAAAAATTACCCGCAGCTTCCCTCGGGGGAACACTGAGGAGGATGCGGAGCATATAATTGGTTAACGGGGTGTTAAAGTGCGACTTACTTGGGTCGATGGCTAAATTGGTTAACGTGGTTGTGAAATGGGGTGTTAAATTGCGACTTACTTGGGTCGATGGCTAAATTGGTTAACGTGGTTGTAGGAGGGGGTGTTAAATGAGTGAACACGTACACACGTATGCGAAAGGGCGGCGCTGGTCGAAGGGACGTCGATCATTGTGTTTGTGGATTCGTTGGAATTCATTTCACCGCGACCTTGGACGTCGACGCTCCGTACAAACCAACCGACGAGCGGCAACTGAGCGAGCGAGCGCCGACCTTGAGTATATATACAGCGCGACGGCGCATGCACTGTCAGCTGTTGAATGTTCTCGAAGCGCGACGGCGCATGCGCGTCCACTGGAGAATCAGGAGAATTGTAGAATGTTCTCGAAGGGGAGAAGCGCGCGCGGCACAGATGGTGGGTGACGGTGCATGCGCGCGTCAACTGTCGAATGTTCGAGAAGGGGGAGAAGCGCAACGGCGCACGCGCGCGCGTCAGCTGCCGATGTTCTCCAAGCGCGACGGCACATGCACGCGCGTCAGCTGTCGATGTTCTCGAAGCGTGACGGCGCATGCGCGCTACATTATACAGCTAGCGAATGTTCGTGAAGAAGAGAAGCGCACGCGGTGTGTAGAGGAGGAAGGGTGCACAGATGGTGGGGGAGTGAAGCGCGCGCAGTGTGTAGAGGAGGAAGGGATGCACAGATGGTGGAAGAAGGAGGAGGAAGGTTGCGGACGGCGCCGCACTACAAGCCTCGAGTATTAGATGCTCCGAATCTAAAATAAAAAGATAAAAGAGTGCTTAGCACTGCAATTGCCAAGCGAGAAGACAATAACAAAAACAAAAATCCGGTTACGTGGTGCGCGCACTTGTCAGTGTCTTTCAGGTGCAATATCCCGCGCCTGGAATTGCATTGAAACACGGAGGTGAGCTACCTCCTTCCGTTAGGCAAGACTGATCGTTACCGCGGCAGCGAAGCGCCTCCGCTGACAGTACACAGCGCACGGATGAACCGGGCCAGCGACTCTGGATGACGCGGGCTCAGCCGGCCGCGACGACGTGACTCTGCTGCTTGCCTGTCCGTCCCATTAAACCTCGGAACACGTTAAGTGCGGACACACCGGAGCCAGGGCTCCAAGCTACGGCGCACTTCTCAATCAGCACGACGTGCTTCGAATGCTCGAGATTGGCTGGCAGGGTGGCCCAAGCGGCAAAAGAATGAAAAAAAAATAAATCAAATAGCAGGCCGATAGCGGAGGCGCCGAGCCGTATGTGGTATAGCCTCTCCACCGAGTCCATGGTTTTCACCGCCAAGGGAGTCGAGGGGTGATGTTTGCTCGAGCGTGGGAAGATGAGGTGCGGAAGAAGGCACGGCGGCCGCAGGCAGGACGGGGTTGCGACTCCTAAATTTGCATGATCATTTCGACCGGGCCGGAACGTGGAGCGAATGGCCCGCTCGCGCACTTCTGCAAAGCAGCATGCATGGCTCGGTCTCCCATATCCAAATGGACCCAATCCACTACACTCCCTGGGAGCGCACAGGACAGAGCCGCATAGTACCCCCATTCCGCTTCTGTATGCAGTCTATATACGATAGGTACGTTTTATCGCTGCCTGCTACTTCTACAGTGCTGCACACAGCCGTTTGATGGGTTGTACCAGCGCACACATAGTACAAACAGACCGGTTGGGGGCGGCGCGCTGCCCTTACCTCCCCTGGAACATTGTCTCACCACGAACTGAGACTACTATAGATGCAGGAGTCACTGCGATGCCCTCTAGTAACGCAGCACTGAAACGAGCTCTTAAAGACGGTCCCTGTATAGCTTTGTTCGGGGTACAGATAGCCGAATAGACGAGACACCGTGGAGGGGACGATAGGGAGTGATGCAAATGGAAGTAGATGCTAAAGTATAGATAGACGATAAAAAAAGTGTGGGAGCTAAGACAAAAAAAATACAGTCGCAATGCACGGGCCGATACACCATCTGAGAATTAGTGTCTGTGAAAAATGTATGCGAAGCGGATATTGCAGTTTCGCCATGCCCCAAGAATCTCGCCAATAACGAAACGATGACAAACGTGAAGCAGGTCATCCCTCGGCTCTCGGTCAATATCAGTGCCAGATTTACGTTCGTTATTCATGAGAGGCACGCCGGAATGACACGCACGTTCTGCGAAATGCGAATTCTGTAGCCAATGAGACGGACGATGGCCGGCCGCCTCTCTCCGCCCCCGTTATGTATGTTCGTTCATCTGCGACCATATCGATTACGAACCTAGGGGAGAGTGCCATCGAAATCTTTCAAGTTCCAGCAGACCAAATCACTCGGCGAATTTCGCCGGCCAATGCAATGTCGAATGACATATCTGTACCCGCGTGGCGCCCTGTAGTACACCAACATTCGCGCCATGTTCATAACGCGTCAACAGAGAGCACAGGTGGCTTATTGGTGTTATCTACACGGAGAGATCAAATAGCGTTAAAGAGGTGCTTCTACGAACATAATACACATCCCTCAAGAAGATATCAGCTTGTGTGCACTTCGCTCGCTACTGCTTACGAAAAATTTCTCGTCTTTTTCACGCTGTTGACGTGCATCACATTTTCGCGCTACGCTTTTTCCTCAGTACATCTTCGTATTTTCCAGGAACAATATATGATCCCGGCTGCGGCGGCTGCATTTCCGATGGAGGCGGAAACGTTGTAGGCCCGTGTACTCAGATTTGGGTGCACGTTAAAGAACCCCAGGTGGTCTAAATTTCCGGAGCCCTCCTTTACGGCGTCTCTCCTAATTATATAGTGGTTTTGGGACGTTCAATCCCACATATCAATCAATCAAATCAGGAACAATATATGCGCCCACAAGCGTAACGAAAATGTTGACTTAAGGTTTTCACGGAACAGTGAGGGAATGTCCAGCTTCAAAATATATACAGGGTACTCCACCTGCATTAGGATATAAAAAAATAAGAGAGCGCAGGGCGAAGGGGATGGATGGGGTGGAATAGGTAATGGCGCCCACAGCATACACCAACCGAATGCGCAGATGTGCCTAGACATTGATCGAACTGCGAGTACATAAAATAAGGCGAAGCGCGAAAGAGGATATTGCATTTGTACTCTGCGAACGGGGTACTGAGATCGAGAAAAAAAATGCAAATATACTAACGTGACATTTTTTTTCACCATGACTCAAAAGAAATGATATGAAATTTTGAGTAAGCATGCTGGGAGCTCGAAGGACGCGATCGAGCCTCCGAATGGTACAGTGATTCTCCTTATCACTGAACAAACTTCGCCTTAAAACACAGGTGGGCGAGAGTCGTGTTGTAAAGCTGTAGCAGCAGATCACATAGAGAAAGAGAGACAACGCACGGCAAAAATATCTCGAGATTGAAGAAAAAATTTGAAGCCTTTAAAGGAATAACCAAAAAAGTGGATCAATAAATAAAGAGCGAAAGAATTCATTGCTGGAAAACTCGGCGAATGAAGGTAAAAAGCGACGAGCGCACCTGGCAAAAGGAGACGAAACCCCGAAGCGTCGCGCCGTTCCTTGTTTGGAGAAGGTTCCCGCTCAGCGCATGTCTTGCGAAGGCGAGGTGAGGCGAAAAGAACTCGAGAATCCTCGACGCTCTCATCCTCAAGAATGAAAGTTCCCCATCCCCCACGTCTCCCTTCTTGCCTTTCGAGATAAGAAGAGCCGAAGGCAATAACGATAAAAAATAAAAGGAATAATGACGAGTATGGAGGTGGCAGTTTTTGTCTCTGCTACTATCTCGATGGCTTCGCTTGTGATTTTCCGTCGCGTTTAGTATACCCCTGCTCCATTCCCCTCCCCCTCTTTTTATCGTTTTCTCGAGGTATATTGACAGCCGCGATGAAATCAAACGCAAACACGTGCGGTTGGGAAAGAAATTTCACCCTGAAGGTAAGGGGAATCAACAAATAGAAGAACGCCCCCAGGGCACAGCAGCCCCCGGGCCCCGATTTTTTTTTCTTTTTCCTTTCAGACGTTTCACGGCACCCTCCGAAACCCCACGGTTTCAGCTTCGTGCGCCCATCCCCGGTCACACCCCCTCCCCGCTCCTCCTCCTCCGACTCTTCCCTTGCAGCATCCCCAACCAAAATTTATCATCGTATACGTGGTCCTTCCCATCGTTGAAGCACTCGTTCATAACAAATGCGGCTCTATACCTAAATTGAACCCGGTTTTGTGTATGTATATATTGACTTGAAAAAGTCTGGAATGCCTGCTCAATACATAGGTGTCTATATATCTCTCCACTTTTCTCACGAGAAGTGGCTGCTCAGAAAGGAAATATAACTGAAAATACTACTGCATTTCTTCGCTGGCTTTGGGTGCAAGGATGAATGACGTCAGTGACAGATCTTTCCTACCTTTCCCTTAGTTCAGGTTGGGTTTTTTCATCCCAGTAATTCGAGCCGTATAGATACACGTTACAGAAAGCTTTTCTTTATATAAAAAGCACCCACTAAACGAATATAAATTTAAGAAGACACAAATGCCAGCGCAGTTCAATAACGAATGCAAAGTACCCCGCCTTTCCGTCTTGCTGCAGAAAGCCTGTCTCTTGGAAAGGAATACCGACGTCAGCGCTACTATTTTGCAAGCCTTGCATTGTTTAGGCTTCGTGTACCGCGCTAGAGAGCAGCAAAATCTCATAAACTAGGTGAAGTCGGAAGCCAAAATTAGATCGACCAGCATTCTAGCAGTTTGGCACGAGTGATATTGCGGTAGTTCGACAAACGCTGTGTGTGGCCCCCCCATGCGACGAACCCTAGTAAGTATCTCTTCAGTGTGAACATTCTTCTTTGTTTACTGTTAACGTAATAAAACTGTTTCATTATGTCTCAAGCAGCCCTATGAGTGTGCGTCTCCCAGGAAGAAGTTAGTTGCTAACATACGAAAGCAACACACTAAAATACAACAAGGAAAAGTTGGGCTCATTGATAGTAATTTGTCAAAGAAACAACTTCTACGTCTTTGCGCGGTTTCTTCCCATGTTTTCGCTCCTAAATTAAAACGAAAAACAGGAACACTGACAGCAAAATGAAGAAAAACGAGCACAGCAACTTATATCAACAGGCAAGTCGCACGAAGCCTTGCACCAGCGCCAGAAAATATATTAACTTGACTTCTAGCCTCCGCGCTTAGGTTGCTGAGGTAATTACCTCCGCAGCATAGAGGCACAGACGCAGTCTCATAGTTTGCGTGGTGGAAGAAACTGACACACGAGTTTCGAATTTCCATTACAGCGGCTAGCGCGATCAGTTTTCAGCTGTCATTGGCCACAGGAGCATCTCCCTTGTTTATAAATAGGTTTGAACCCGAAGCTACATATCGGCTTTGTCTGTATTTCGGATGCAGAAACGCTTGAGATGCGTATGCCAAAGACGCTCATTTCGTTTCCTTAGGCACGCTCCCAAGCGGCGTCGGGAAGACGTTTGCATATCAAGTCAAATACATGACTTAAAGAGGACTACAATGCTCTACTTCGGGCGGTCCAGAGGGCCCACGACTTTGCGGTGGGGCTCGCCCTGCCCATCACCACATGGATGAGACCCACAAATGAACCTCCCACTGGAGGGAAGTTGACCCCTCGGGACAATAATGAAGTTCCTTGACTAACTGACTCTGTCACGTAATTCAAGAAACGAAGTTAGATCTCTACAAGGGGGAGGGGTAGCGTGGCTTTAATTTGTTTGCAATTAGGCAAGCCCGAAACTGAGAATAAAAAGTACCAAGAGAAACATGATTACGCAGATTACGTAACAGAAACGACACGCGAAGGGACCCAGTCAACCTAGTTCGGATCCGCCTAGGCTACTGTGTGACAGGCACAGGCGACGAGCGACAAGTTTCACCGTCGCGGAGAACAATCGGTCCTGTCACTTATTTCGTCACCCCTTTTTGGCCATTTACCGCTGCTGCTTCAACAGGTTACGTCAACATGCTTGCGTAACAACACGACCACACTTATTCGGTCGTGCTTCTTGTGTGCCGTCGTGACAACGGAAAACAAATGGTCAAATAAGCAATTCCCTTCGTACCGCGTTTCACTGAAAACGCACACAATATACTTACTTCCAGTGTTTTCTTCGTTTTTACTCAGACATATTGCTTCTTTTCGTGGTGTCACCTCTAACACACTACCTATATCGGCAAAAGTGTTTGAAATTGCATTGGGCAGAGGGCACCGCAGAATTAAAAGCCGTATAGCTCACTCTTTGGGCTGTAAGTGACATGACCCCAAAGTGAGTGTCAAGTGGCATGGCCCAAAATGGGACAGCGGGAAACTCGCAAATGACGCCACCCACCGGACCAACCAAGGAAATATAAACCAGAAAGGGAAGTGGACCCAGGATCAGAACCAGAATGACATTGAGCTCAGCTGTATATGCGTACTGGCTCAGTTTACACAGGGAGCAAAGAAGGTTTTTGCACGGCCAGGTGAAATGTTAAAGTGGGCCCATGCGACGACAATAAACTGAAGAAGACAAGCAGATTGGGCGGCTTGGTGAGATTACAAAATAAAAATATAAATGGAGCAGTTGCAACTGAATTGAAAGTTCCGCGCCGTGTGTACTTCTTCTTTCCTGCGTCCTGTGTCGAAGCGTTGGTTTATAGTTTAAAAGATTGCAGCCTCATGGCCAAGCATTATCCATACATTTCGCCGTCGCAGCCACGAAGTTCACGCTGGTCCAGCTAGAGGCGTGGCTGTGCTTTCGGTTGCTTTGAATGCCGCGCCCTAAGGCACGCTGCTGCTTAGGTGATGCTCGCTCGACTCTCGGTGCGTGCTCTAGTTTGATAGGACCACGGCTAAATATAACACTCGCTCCGGCGCATCCTCTGTCTTTCGTAGGATATCACTCAGTGCGCTTTGATACTGCTACCCACCATGAACACCGAAGAAGCCAAGGAGGCGGAGTGCTGGCTCGCAAGGCTACAGCAGCATGGGCTCCAGCAGGTCTGCACTGCTTGGGGTGGGGGAGGAGCAGCCGTGCTTTAGTCACCTTATAGGGAGGGGGGGCGAGAATTTTTCGGTCATGCATTGACCTTTTATGGGTGGAGGAAGGCGTCGCAATGAATATATTTATATTAGTATTAATATTTGTTGGGGTTTAACATACTACAACCTTTCCTGCTCCTGATAGGGCACGTCTTTTCATGATGGTCGAGTGGATGTACAAAGGATTCACGGTTTACCAGAGTTAAGCTTCGGAGCAAGCTCCATCACCATCATTTACTTCGTGGCTATGGCGTAATTTTTAATTTATCATGACGACAATAACACGAGCTCTGTGATGAGTGACTGTAGATTCAGTGTGTGGCAGTGATGTGTTCTCTGTGTCTTTTTTTGGTGTTGCCAATGTGGCAAACACGATGGCGTAGACACGACAGCAGCACCGTACAACGGACGCGTGCGGTGCAACGAAAACAAAGACATTGGCGAGCGATCGCATGCGTCAACGGATGACTGCAAAAAGCGCCACAACAAAGGGGAAGGTGGCATGGTAGCGGTAGAGAAGTAAAAAACAAGAACCAATGTAAAGGTGGCACGGCGGCGGGGTAGCGAAGAAGACGATTAAGGACTAGTAGGCAGGTGGAATCTCTTAAATATTTAGAAGTAATTTATAATACCAACCTAAACTGGACTCCCCACATAGAAAGCATGACATCTAAGGCACAACGCGCCTTAGAAATTCTTCGTAAACTGAGCAGCCGCCGTCGATATGGTCTACGCTGAAGCACAATGGTGATGATATATAAAATGTATATGCGACCAATGCTAGAATTCGGGTGCGCATTGTTCTCAGGTGGCACTGCTTACAAAATAAAGCCTCTGGTTTTGCTTGAACGAGAAGCCTTGAGATTGTTTTTAGGACTTCCTATAGGTTTGTAACAAACAATGTTTTGTATCAGGAAGCACGATTACCTACATTGCCTTGCCGTTTTCGTATTTTAACTGTTCAGACGTTTCTGAAATTTTATAGCTATGCGCTAAGACGATTTGAATATGATGCTATAAATGACCCAGACAGCTTTTTTCTTGCCCATTGGCCACGGTTTTGAACACCTCAGATTGCTTTTTGTCCAGAAACAACTAGATAGGATAAATGTAAAAATTTGAGATGTGATTGCGGCACAGGTTACAAATCAAAATCTTAAGATAGATTGCGATGAGATTTTTCCCTCAAAGCACAAATTACAATCCTATAGGGTCTTAAATAGCTGCCTGCAGGATTATCTTGCACACGCAGAAACGAATAATATTATAGCCATAGATGATTCAGTAATGAATGAAAAGGCAGGTGTAGGTATATACTCCCATTCGCTTGACTGGTCTTTTTCATTAAAATTACCGGACTTCATCCCAGTTTTTGAAGCTGAACTGTTGGAAATAGTTCTAGCGCTGCGAAAGCTACCTTTGAATGCCGATAACGCGATCATCATCACGGATTCCCTGTCAGTATGTACGTCGACTACGGCGTCAACAAAATCGATGGCCTTAAAGACGCTCCTTATGCTAGTCCCTCCTCAGCTGCAGCTACTAAAAATACTATGGGTACCTGGTCATTGCGGCTTAGAAGTAAATGAAATCGCCGCTCTCTAGCACTAGCAGCATCGGAAGAACCAGTACCACCAGTTCTTTCCGAAGTGGCCACTATAACTGCGACAAGATACAGAAAACTTGCGCTTCGTGCAGACGCTATGAAAGCAATATAGTCAACACCATAATTTAATCACTTAAGACTTCCGTGGAAAATTCATTGGTGTCCTACAAGACAGTTGGAAACCATAATAACCAGATTTTGATGTCGTGTCTCCCCGTTAAATTTCTATTCACATAGGGCTGTTCTGGCGATATCCCTGCTATGCAATTTTTGTTCAGAATCAGAAACAACAGAGCACTATTTTTTTATCATGTCGCCGATACAAATTGCTCACAGAAACACCCTTATTCAGCCATTCGCTAGCCTGGGGCTGAACTTCACGATAGAAAATATACTTTCCGTCGGTGCTTCTGATCTGGGCTTCAGCCACGAGAACGTTTTCTATGCAGTTTGCAAGTACCTTAATGAAAGTAAAAGAATTAAGCTTTTAATTGCGTGATTATTACTCCTGCAAAAAAATTTCAACATACACAGGAGCTTTGTTTAATCATGCTGATTCCTGTTCAAGGTAATGAATGATTGTCTGGTCTGAACGAGTGACATACAACTATTGCACTCTTTTCATTCTGCCTATAGGGTATCTTTTCTTTTTTTTTCTTTTTTTCTCTGCTGAGTGGTTTCAATATCGAATATAAAAAAAATCTTACTGAATTAAGTCATCGATTTTCGGCCGATCCCCTTGAGTGGGTACGAGCCATGGCTGTGAAATCATCATCGTCGTCGTCGTTGTCATCATCGTCATCAGGCCGTGAGAGATTCTCACTTGGACAGCACGGATGAAGAGACGCTGGCGTCAGGGTCTGTGTCATCGAGTTTCGGGTTCCAGCACAAAGGGCCCGACAGCGTCTGTCTCCATACGTCCATGGAAACGGGTGATCCTAGGGACGTGGAATAATCTCCATCCACGCAGCTGATCCGGGCAGCTCAACCTCCGGGGCAAGCAGACTTCGCCTTCTCGGTGTCCAAGAGAGACACAAGGTAGCACAGGGACACGACACTGGTGCCGTGGTTCGTACAGTTGGCTTTCTGGGGGAATGCGAAGAGCCCGACTGCGTCAAATGGTCTCTGCAACCAAGTCACTCGTGGTTCCTGCTGCCACGAGCTTCACCTAACTCGACCCAGGGCCTGCTTCCAGTCTCCGTACGTGGGAAAGGGGATCGCCGGCCTGCCGTGCAAGCGACGGCTCAGCCTACCTGTCTCTGCTCGTCCTACCCGCGAGTGCCCGTGCCGCCAACTCACCGTGTCCGCAACGACTTGGCCAGCCCAACCACCGCAAGCATCACAACCGGTGACTGTGTTTTTTTAAGACTGTAGTCTTTCTTGGGGGCCTTCGACGCTAAAATTTTGGTCTGTCTGTACATCTGTTCGTTTGTCCGCCCTTAATGGTACCTTAAACAGCACCAAAGTGACCAAGCAATACTCCAAACGGCCGACCCCATCCGCAATGCCCACCAATATTGCTCAAGGTTCAGCGTTCCCACTTTAGCGATTGTCAATTAAAAACCAATTATTGCGCATACCTGAGGCATCGTAACAACCCGTAAATATTATTTATGTGTTCTTCACACTAGAAAAGGCATACATAAGTAATTTTAGGAACAGTAGCGTTTATCACGCTGCGCACACCATGCAACGCTTGCACGAAAGGGCAACTGTTTTCAACGCTTTGCTAAGACGACACGGTGGTGGCACCTGCCCGTCAGCCTTGCGTTCTACACCTTATCACTTCAGAGACGGGCGCGGACGCCGTGCGCTTCGTTTTATGGGATAACTGCCAGACAGCGCTCATGTCTCACGTGTGACGTGACTTGATGCGCTCATTCGCCTCCGCTGCACGCTCGAGGCACCCTAACGCAGCGCCTCCAGAATACCTTTACAGATTTTCTTGCGTAGAACGTCAAATAAACGTTCTGTTCACTCTCTCTAGACACAAGATTATCGCCTTTCGATGAAGTTTTCGTTGTAACATGCAGATACGGGGCCATTTTTTTTCTCTGGAACATTTATTTATTTATTTTATTTACAATACTGCTAGCCCTTGCGGGCTGTAGCAGGGGTGGGAGGTGAACAGGTGAACAATACACAAACAATGTTAGGCAAAAAACAAGTCCAGCCGTCGTTGAAAACCTGTGAGGATCTACATCCTGTAAGTATCTCGGGAGGGAGCGCATTCCAGTCAACAATAGATCGCACCAGAAACGAAAACTTAAATACATCCACCCGCGGTACATAAGCTTGGACAGAAAATGAGTGATTGGTACGAGCCGACACTCGTCCTGGGGGGCGCAGGTATACACTGGGATCCAGCTTGTAGTTTTTATGATACAGGTCATAAATAAATTTTAAGTGAGATATTTTTCTACGTGTAGTTATCGATTGAAGGTCAGCCCTAGCAAGCAAAAGTGATACAGACTGTGTTCTCATGTAATTTGAATAAATAAACCTCGCTGCCAATCTTTGTACTCGTTCAAGTTTGTTAATTTCAGTTTTAGTATGCGGATCCCAGATGATAGTCTTATACGCTAACAATAGTCTTATACGCCAACAATTTAACAGAGGGTGGTGCATTACGGAGTTTCCTTCTCAGAAAACCCAGCTTTCGCTTCGCCAGTCCTGTAATATTGTCAATATGCTTGTCCCACTTTAAACTGCTGGATATAGTAACACCTAAGTATTTAAACTCATTGGAACTTTTAATTTCTCTATTGTTTATTGTGTATTTATAGTTAAGGGGTTTTTTTATTTGAAATTGTCATGCAAACAGTTTTATCAAAATTAATTTTCATGTCCCATTTTTCACACCAGTTGTCAATACATCGAAGAGCATCATTGAGGAGCATTTGATCAGAAACACTTTTCACATGACAAAACAAGAGACAATCATCTGCATATAACCTTACATCAACAAAAGGAGGCACAACCGTTGCAATATCATTCACATAAATTAAAAAGAGTAGAGGTCCCAACACGGAGCCTTGTGGCACACCTGAGGATACGCGTAAAAGAGAAGAACGTGCGCCACTTATTTCAACAAACTGCAACCTATTGCGCAAGTACGCTTCCACCCATCTTACAATTGCGGGATCAATACCAAGTATTAACATTTTTTGAATAAGTTTCTGGTGACATGCTCTATCAAAGGCCTTAGAGAAATCAATTGCTATGACATCGACTTGTTCTTTTGAGTTTATCGCTGTAGCGAAAGCATGAACAGATTCAAAAAGCTGAGTGACGGTTGAAAGGCCTTTTCTAAAACCGTGTTGCTTATTATAAAACAGATTATTGTTTTCTATATATTTAAATATATATTTTGAAATTATATGTTCTATTACTTTGCATGCCGTGCATGTGATAGAAATTGGACGGCAATTACAAACATTAAGGCGGTCACCAGCTTAGAAAATGGGCACAACTCTTGCTAATAACCAATCAATCGGAACAGTGGCAGTACACAAAGATAAATTAAAAATTTTAACTAAGAAACTAGAAACCCAATCAGAGTAGCGCCTCAAAAATTCGTTGGGAATCATATCCGGACCAGGTGATAATGGAAGTGTGTCTCGTAATGCCGCTTGCACTAGCATTTTCGTGAACTTACGTTGACCTTAACTATTTCTGCCGGTTGTTGCTATTTTACAGCGAAAGCAGTTATGAGATCACAACTCGGGTCACGCACAGTTCTCCACCGCTGCTGTTGTCCGTAACCCCATCGCGTGAAATTAGAAAAGAAGCCTAGCACCGATGACACCGCTGACACCGGTAGAAAAGAACCTAACACCTAAGGGGCTCGAACCCGGGTGCTAGCCCAGTATTCTACCACTGAGTTACGCCGGTGCTTGCAACTTGTTGTCAAACTTGCCTTAGGCAGGCTTGATCAAGCACTAATGACACACTGGGGCTCGAACCCGGGTCCACTGGGTGCCAGCTCAGTATTCTACCACTGAGCTACACCAGTGCTTGTGACTTGTTGGCAAACTTGCCTTAGGCAGGTTTGATGTGGGGAAAGTAATCGCGTTAATACGACTTATAAAGCGTTCTAAAACAGCGAAAGAACAACCAGTTGTCGCACAGTGCGAATAGCGTAACGAGTGGGCCGTCCAGCGATCCCACCCATTACAAAAGCTTTTTCTTGTTCCCCTATTAACTGTGGCGCATACCCACTTCAGCCTTAATTCCTCATCGTCGTCAGCCGCTGCACGAACCATCGGTACAAAATTTCTTGCAAGTGTTTAGCGGATACCACACTACTTAGAAGAATGACGAAAATTAGCAAGGTGAATGCCCGCCTACTACCGAAATAAATTTATTAATAATGACCTAGTGCGTATCAATCAATTGTTCTTGCTGTAGTTACGCAATGAGTGTTTCAAAAAGTCTCTCAAAAAGCGCTCTTTTAGCTTTCGCTATGACTGCGCTGAGGCTTCCGCGCAGGCCTGGCGTTCTTTTTTTTCTTAATCTTTCTCTTTTTTTCCGTAGGTTGTAAAGTTATACTTTTGTGTTGTTTTGAAAATAGCTTCTCTCTTGCCTGCCTTAAGGCTTTGCCTCAATTAAGACAATCACAACTCTAACACCTACATAACAGGATCCAGCACATTGCATACTCAGCCCGAGAATGCTGACCGCAATTATGACAGCTGAGAAGCTACATAAATATATTAACTATATACGGCTTAGTACAGGCAGGAGATAACCACATAATATGCGGGTGTCCCAACAACCCACACACGGCGAGCTCTTACAAATAGCTCCACCAACAGAAGCGTGGGATAAGTAAGTAAGGAGAACACACACGCCATACAGATTAGGCTTGCGGACTGTTGTGCTGGATTTGCGGCTCCTTGGGTTCCAACCTAGCGTACCGTCAAGCCTGGCTCCCCCATTGGCACTTTCATATTCTTTCCATAAAGTCTATTTGCCCCGTTCAGTGCACTGTCACAGCCAATAACGGTCTACATTTTCTACAAGCGTGTTGAATCATTTGCCTTTTCACATGTGGGCAGTTAGTACGCTTATGCTAGCGTACGACTACATTTGATCAGGCAACAAGACCGATTTGTTGCTACCTATTTGCTCGGTGGTCCAGGTATCTGGTCGCCAAACATTGCGACGTGACAGGGTCCACGTGTACGTCACCTGTCGTTGTCACTTATGCACGTTTTGCCACTAGCACCTTCTATATTAGATGATGTAAAAAATGTCAAAGAGCTGAACGTATCAAAGACAGGCGACATGCAATTGTCAAAACACTTAAGCGTCACGCACGGTATAAAGTATTGTGTGCCAGTATTTTTCTGTTGCGCACTTAAAAGCCCGTTTTCATTGCCACGTATATCGCGCCGCTTTACAAATGGGAAGCTAGGGATGTACTTCCGATTGCATATAGCAGCACACGGAACCTCCTGCAAACGTTACAATAACCAGCGTGTCGTTCGCTATAGAGTAGAGACATTACACTTGCGCTTGCATATAAGCAATAGTGACAGGGAAACAAATGCCTGCGACCACGATCGTGTGAAATTAAATACGTAGCGTGCAAGGTGCGTGGCGCACTTTTGAAACTCATTTTTAAAAAATGCAACTCGGAAGGCCAGGGTGACCCCTTTGGCGCATTGCCTATTACTTCTTACGCGCTTGTCTGTTTGGCTTCCCACGCTTCAGTAGCAATTAGGCAACACACAGTAGAAGCATGGCATGGATAGTCGTAAAGGGAATAAATCATTGAAAATCATCCAGAGAGAGGTAGAAAGAACAAAAAGAAAAGAATGGCGAAAATCAAAAGTGCGAAACCAATAGACTGCACCTACAAGAACATCGAGCTTGCCCAATTAAGACTACCCGATTACAGATGTTGATTGTGTCTTGTACACAATATAGTGTGTCAACCTTTTCGCGGAAACAACGATACGCTTTCGTGAACTCTTCGCGCCTCGAAATTTATTATTTCCCATCCTACGGGGCCGAAAGCTCCGACCTGTTACTATCTGAATTGTAAGTCATGCTCAAAGCCATGAAAACAAGTAACGCGGCGTTCAACTTCAAGGCAATGAAAAATTGTTTTGAAGCAATAAGCGCAGAGAAGAGCCCCAGGAAAGCCTTCAAAAAGTCACAAATATGTCAAAGCATCTACAAACTCTGTAGCTCTTTACACTCTAGTGTCGAGGTGAACCGGGAAAACGGCATATGGTCCCGATTTCTCTCAGCAACATAGATCACCAACTGACTCGGCCACCTGCCTTATATGAGGCACCTGTATCCCCTATGTCGAATTCGCGCGTACTCCACCAAGCACTAAAACCGAGTCTTCAGCGTGACACAAGCATCCTAATTACCTAATGGGTCTGCCTCCTTCCGCGTAGGCTTATTCAAGCGTTGGAGGCTTTGGGCTGGAGTGGCCCTTACAACATTCCTTACTTGGTGTTCGAGGTCGACAAAAGACGACCAAGGAACGTGCCAGAAGTGATCTGCACTACTGACGACATCAGGTACTGCACACCTACTTTGGCTGCCTCCTGGAACAAGGTTGAGATGGCTGACTATTTTGAAAATTACCTATCGCATATGGATACAACAATTAGGTGGCGTTCAATGCGTTGCTAAAGTCCTTGCTGCAATATTGCACATTTATAGCTTAAAAGCTTCTATATGACTTGCGTATTCTGCATATGTTGTGGGTCAAACATCACCAGGAAAGAAAAACAAAAATAGAAACTGAGCTGCGCAACAAGTGGGGTCATGCTACCAAAATATAAAAAGCTATGCCAATTGAAACGTAACACGGAAAACTGCAATGATATAGTAATGTTGAGTTGCGCCACTGAATTAAGGGATAAAGCGACAAACGGATAAAGTTAAATGATATTTGTTGTCCGTGATTTCAGACAGACAAACAATTGGTTAGGCTGTGTTAGGCTGTTATTAAATAATTCGGTGGAAGAGCTACTTCTCGGGAATATCTGTGGTGATAAGCGATGCATTAAAAAGCCAACGGTTCGCAACTAAACACCCCGCAAGCATCTTGGTCGCTGTAATTAGAGTTATACCAATTTGTGGGCATTAGAAAACAAGTGGCGCCCCTCCTAGTACGACACGTGAATATTCCATCACAAGAGTAGTGTATTACTTGGCGTTACAAGTCTGATTTCCTAAATTCAGGCGTATCTTTCTGAATTTCAGCCATATTGTATCTCACTCTCACAGCTATCTGCTCATATACGAAGTATGTCCCTATCAGCCCAGCGCTGACTCAGTATTTCCAGTGCCTCTGTCTTCCTGAAATTATATTATTTACTAGTTTAATACAATTATTTGTTTCGTAGAACAAATATATTTTGACATAATAGGAAAAATAGTCCTGTGTACAAAGAAACATGTCAACGCACGTGTAAACAAGTCACCGGTCTGTGACGTTTGGTGGCACCTTCAAGGAGGTCGACACCCCTTTTTCGAGCATGATCAGAAAATGCGTTCGATCGGTATTCAAGGCTCTCCGAAACATGTGAGCCAAACATTATAGCGCAGCAAAGCAGGCTTAAATTTGCTAATTATTACCTTAATTAAGCTATAAATCGCTCCCTACCCTGTCTAAAAATGGATACCATAAGCGCAAGGCTGTTGGCTGATTTGAGCATCATGCTCAACACAATCAGCGCACAAAAAAAGCATGAAAACAAAAGAAAGTGCTCGCAAAAGCGCTAGAAAGTGCGCTTGTGTTCTTTTGAAGGTGTTTCAGATATATTATACCACTTAGTTTAATAGACAAGTTTTTGTTAATCTTTGAGGTGACCATGTGGTTTTATTGCATCTTGACCATACATACCACTCTTTTAAGCAGGTTTACAAAGAAGCCTTACTTGAGATGCTCCTGTAGGTTATATCACTGCTCCTCATCGAACGCTATTTGTTATGCTTTCCGTTGGTAGTATAGCCACGCCATTTAATGGATGAACTGTTGTTGCCTTCTTCCTTTTTTTGTTCTAAATGTTGTGTGTAGGAGGATCTACCCAAATTCTGTGGCACATGCGAGTATGGCATGTAAAGAATAGAGTTTCCTAAATATACACTAAAGAGAACTTTGGCGCTAGTGGCTATGGAACCTGCAATGCACGGCGCTTCAGCGAGCATGGGATTGATGGGTAGCACACTGATTTGCCCAGTCTTCGTAGTTGTGGCTTCGTTTATTGCTGTGTTTTGGTCGCTGAACAATCGCAGTGCCAGAGTCCCCTCTAGTTAATTTTAGGAAACTCTATGATGTAAAAATTTGTTGGGTTAACTGTTGTTACCTTCATTTTCAGTAGACCGGTGGTGGGATTGACCCGTTGTGTGTGGTGCATAACCGTTTATGGTGCCCACGAGCGTCAGCACCATAAATCATGAATAGGCTTCACAAATAACCTATTTGTGAACTTGAACAAACAGACTCTGTTCATGCGAGCCAGTCAGTCCGAGCGATGAGCCATTCTGCGACAGTTTCTTCTCCTCAGTATGCTTGCAACAATTGTAAATGGTCGGTTTACCTCATTGTCGTTGAGAAAAGGGCAAAGCCAGCTTTACAGGAACAAAGCGGATGGCACTGTGTTGGCAGAGATGGGATGCTGATGATGACGAGCACACGAACTCCGGAGAGAGAGAGAGAGAGAGAGAGAGAGAGAAAATATCTGCACCCATCAGAGAGTGTGAGTGATAGACGTGAGACGCAGCTCCCCCTTTCACCGCCCCCCCCCCTCTGCCTCAGTCAAAAACCAGGCGGATTCCGGCGGTGGCCTGGGCCTGACCGATGACTTGTTTTGTGCTTGTATTTCCGGCTGTGGAGAGAGACTTCCCATTACTCTTCTTTCCCATTCAGGAGCACTTGTTTTTTGGCTGAGTTGGTTTATCACCGCAGAACACTTAAGTGCGCACAAACAAAGACAAAAGGAGGTGATGGCAACACAAGCGCTAACTGCCCACTGATTATTTTTTCACAAGAAAGCCTAATCTTAACACTTTCTTCCTGATGACGCAAAACTGCGCTACTGATAGCGCGTGAACGTGATCAGAAACCATGTTTTTTTCGATAAGAAAATAATGTAAGACCCGCTTACACATGACTGACCCGTATTTATAATGAAATCTGCCTCTATTATGTCCCTCAGATCTTATCTTCTCTATCTTTTTACCAACCTACAGAAATCATACGATTATTTCTAAGGCTTTCCGTTCTTGAACCCACACTCATGACAATCCACAGAAAAATTACCATCACAATAGTTCCCCGGCTTTGTCTTTTGTTCTATAAGTCTTTGTTTCAGACACCTACCAGTTTGACCGATGTAGCAGAAGCCGTATGATGACGGGTAGTCATGTTTATATCGTTTCTTTTGTTGAATAAATGATCAATGAAAAATAAGCGCTTGTGTTGACATCGCCTACATTTGTACTTGTTTGCATGGACCATTCAACGCTGGGCAAGCTCAGAAAATGTGATCTAGGGTCACTATGCCCTCACAGTTTTTTTTCATTTGAAAGAGTGCCCCTCTGGATGCCATTTGTTTTAGAATAGACATGCTCGAGAACGTAGCCATCTGCACAAACTAAGAAAGTATTGGCACATCCTTTAAAAAGAAACAGAAGCACAACAATACAAACAAACACTATGTGTCGATACGTGGCATATTATTTTAGCCTTGATAGAAGCCTTGTGTCCTTGCAAAAAAGTGATTAAGTTGGGAATCCTTCAGTTCTTTCGTCTCCTTAAGATTAAACTGACCTACATTGAGTGAGTTGACTTTGTTGCGTGCTAGCTCAGCCTTTTCGGTTTTGTCATCAGGATGTAACGAGTGTGTTACACTTTCATTTTATAGTTGCTTTTTTGTCTCGAATCTCTTCTCTTCCAATTATTTAAGGTCAGCATTTTGATGCGACCTTAAATAATTGGCGAAATAGAACAATGTATAGCAGAAACTGTGGAATATGCCTCAGCGCAGGGTCACAACGTCGTATTCCAATGGATACAAAGCCACGGTGGAATAAAGGGTAATCAAGGGGCCGACAGCTTCGCCAAGAAAGCATTGAGCTAAGTACGGGATTTCACAATTACTGTGTCTGGGGTAGATATTCGACATTTTGCAACCCAAGAAGCTTACCATTGTTTTATGAAGAAGTGGTTTGGTAGCTCCTACTCAAAGGGATAAGTACTTTAAAAAGTTGATTCACACAGAAAATTTTCAATAGCGACTGATCTCATACGAGACTTAAAGACAATATTCCGCAGCCTTTGACTGGAAGTAGCATACACAAACATTTTCCTGCACAAAATACATCAATGCAACAACTCCCCGAAACGCCATATTGATCATGCAGAAGAAAACGTTCATGTTATTGTTTTGGAATACGCAAAATACGCAAACTAAAGAGAAAAGTCAAGGAAGGAACTAGCAAGTTTGGACAGATGGCCTTTTACATTAAAGAAATTACTCGGACCATGGCCTGAGATGCAACTTCAGAAAAAGGCCAACATCTACCTGACAGAAGTTTCAGTGGTGACCTTGCTGGGTAAGCGCTTGTGATAAGCCAGGGTTGACAAATAAAAAATGATGTGGTAGTGCTTATACTGAGAGTAGAAGTAGAAAGATGTGCGTGTGAGCATTTTATGACAGTGTGAACCGCTAAAAGCAAACTGTGCATTGAGATGTCATTTCAACTAGTTTCAGTGGGATATTATGTGATTTTCTTGTTTTTTCTTTGCTGATTGTTCATTTTTGGGTACCATTAGGTAATATTCTCTTTATTATTTTTTTCGCTGCAGAACTTATTGATATGGAGTAGCCGAGAAAATATGAACCTCAATCTCTTCACAGCAAAACAGTTATAACAGAACAGAACGAAAACAGAATAATAGGACTTATATAGTTTGCCGAAACGAGACTTCGTGTGGCAACACCAGGCTTCATCTCAGAAAAACTTGCACATGGTGCCATTAAATTCAATCAAAATATTAAAATGAAAGAACCCTTGTAATGACGCTTCTGGCTTTGTACAAAGTGTTTGAAAAGTACCCTACCTGTTTTTTTTTTTTGCGAGCACCTGATGGATTTGCAACAAGCGCGCTTGCATCTGACAACCTTGAACCTTCGTACGCACGCGTTGTTTTTTTCCCGCCTGCCAATAGCGTCAGTCGCTGGGACGCAGCCTTTAAATGAGGTAGTGCGCAGTGTTCTTGTCGTTTTTTCATTGCAAGAAAAATGACGGAGTGACTGAAGCAGTGCAACCGCATAAAATTTTGCCAGAAAACTGAAAGACAGCCAAGTGAAAACCATTCGGAAGATCAAGGCAGATTTCCATGGCGACGTTATGAACATCACTAAGATTAAGGAATCGTACAACCAGTTTAAAGACGGTGGCACGTCAGTGGAGAGCGAGCCTTGCTCGCGTCAGCTATTAGCATCCTGAAATGACCAGGTTATTGCCGAAGTGAATGCTGCGGTGATGCGGCACCATCGTGTGACTGTCCGGGAAATTACGGAAGAGGTGGAAATCAGCACTTTCTCTGCTCATACCGCTATGACAGAACATTTGGCCATGAAGAGAGTTGAGGCAAAATTTGTGCGGAAACTGCTCACGGTGGAGTGAACGCAACTTCGTGTTGAAGTCTCACAGGACATGCTGGGTTTCACAAGCCGTGACACTAACTTCGTGAACACCATTATCACTAGTTACGAATCTTGGGTGTATGGGTACGACCCGGAAACCAAATCCCAGTCATCACAGTAGAAGCTTTGCACGTCCCCAAGACCAAAGAAGACCCGCCAAGTGCGCAACAACGTCAAAGTGATGTCGAGTGTTTTTTTTTTTACTCCCGCGGTGTGGTATACACCACGAGTACGCACCACAGGGTCAAACAATCACCAAATAATACTACAGGAATGTCCTCCATCCCCTACGAGATGCTGTGCGGTGAACCCGAGGTGTGCGGTCAATGGGAAACTGGCGCATCCATCACGACAGTGCTCCTGCACATTTCTTACAATTGGTTCATATTTTTTGGCGAAAATTCAGACTCTTGTAATCTGCCGACTTCCCAAACTCGAGAGGACATTGAAAGGACAGCTACAACGACAGCTGAGCTAAACTCTATTCTGGAAAATGTCTTCTTAGAATGCTTTCAACAAAGGCAGCACCGCTTGGAGAAGTTTGTGGAGTTTTAAGGGGTCTACTTTGAGGAAGATTAGGTTTCCCACACTCCAATTATGCCAGCCCCCTTCCCCCCCCCAAAGATCAGATACTTTTCTAACCGACCTCGTATCAAGTTTACTACAAAGTCTCGTCACCCTGAAACTGAAACGTACAAAAAAAGGAAACACTTTCAACGGGGGATATCTTCGCCAGACAAAAAAAATACTAGAATACAACAACGGTTTTCACAGCTTCATCGGTGCAAAACATCTAGTTAACAAAACAGCCTCTTTTGCTGTAACTCACAAGAGTTTCAACACATGCGTGTTCAAATTTTTCATTCGCGTGCGTTAAACATCAGTCGCACGCTTAGAGCAGTCTTCTATGGAGTGTTTTTGTGTGTGTATGTGCGTGTGTGTGCGTGTGTGATTTTGTCTGTAGCACTGAATGTCATCAAAATTGTGCATTTTAGCAATTACCGCTCAACTACCCATGTTATTTGTATCTACAACGTTTACCGACAGAGGAATAGCTCAAAGTGCGCCTACGCAAAGAGCCGTCGTTGTATGTCTTTCGTTCTGTCGCGTCACCAATTGTTTCTCACGTTCCTCCTTCCAATGCTCCGGTGCGCAACAGTCATTGAAAGGTCGCATGCACCGGTCGATATTCCCTGCTTCGTCGTTTGTTGCCTTTTCTCACGTCTGTGACTATCTAACCGCGAAGGAAAGTCGAGTACGTTTGTAGGGATTCATCGTAAAAAAAGAGAAAGCGAGCAAACACGAAGACAAGCAAAGAAGAAGTGGCTGTTATGTTGTTTTCTTCTCTTATTTCATGCGGGTGTTTGCGTGCATAACTTTCTTTGAAGAAGAAATTTCCAAACACGTTGTTCTGCGAAAAAAAAATAATGAATGCAATGCATTGAGCTTATGCCCCAATGTTTCGTCATTCTACCGTTTTTCTTGTCAGCCTTATTGAAAGAACAGAAAAAGAAGAATGTTTCACCGCTTTTACGGAATACACTGCGCATGAGAGTGTCAAAGAGGTTCTCGAGATCAGCGAATATATATAGAGCGCAGAGTAGGAGAAATCGAAAGGTGGAAAGCGGAGAAGGTAACAAAAAACGCTTTTGCTTCGCTACCCTAGGAGGAATAACTATATATCTAACACGCCCTTCCATCTGTATGTTTTCGTTACCGCTCTGTTATAACTTGCCTAATGAGATATTAAGCAGACTCGGCCACTACATTTGTGTACGTTCGGTAACACTAAAATAGAAAAGGTTGGACAACAACAAAACAGAAGTAGTAAAAAATAAATAACAAAACAAAACAAACTAAGAAAGTAATATATTTTCTCATTATGCCTTAATCGGAAGCTAATAATGTAATTTAATTAGGACTATTCTTAGATGAAAGAATTATTTGACAAGTACCTTTAAGTAGTTGCAAAGAACAACTAAAACCATGTCTGTAATACGAAAAAGTTTAACGCCACGTATCTCATTGCACTACACAGGTCCTCGTAAAAATACATCGAGGATTCTATATATGGGCTGAGTTAACTTGGAGGTTTGGTGGTAGGCCAGACTGAAATGTTAGAGTGGGCCATAACACATGTTATTGTTACAATAACCTTATAAACAAAAAGAAAAGATGAATCTAAATGGATGTGATATAGCAAAGCACAAAAAATACTAAGGACCATCTCCCCGAAGGGCACCCTGATGGGAGGCGAAGCAGAAGTGGTGCGCACAGCGTTGACCCGGTTGAAACAGGCGTTGACGCGGGTGCTGGAAGAACGGTTTGAAGCAAAACTTGGTGTAGCTTTTACTCGAGTAAACGTTTGTTTGAAACGCAAAGACACGGGAAGCGGGACACGTTGAAGACGCTTGCGCTCAGATTCTTTGGCTCGCGTCTCGTCGGTGTTACCCACGCCGCCCATAATGTCGGCGCCGAGAGATTCTCGAGGCGTGCGCCACGCGCACACCCACCGGCTCGCGGCTTCTTCTCGCTGACAGATGGAGAGAGGTGGCGCGGGTGAGATTATGTCCACGTGAGAAGTGGGTTTGAGCAGGGAAAGCGGTGGAGAGGGTGGAGCGAGAGAGAGCGGACCCGCGCAAGCGCGCGGCAGGCGAGAGAGAGAGACGTCAGCGCGCACTGCTAAGAAGACGTGAGATACTTGGCATCGCTCCAACACTTGCGATGGGGAAGTGGTGTGGACAGAGGAACAGCATTACACTGGCTAGTCAAAGAACTGCTTCGAATCTAAGAAAACTCTAAAGACGGCATCGTTACTCAGTTGACCAGTTTAATAAGGCTTGCCTGCATGCGAGATTGAAACACCGCTGTTCCTCACGTGACGTCATATCACACGTGACACCATGTGTCAAGCCAGCGCTCAGTATGGCTCACACCCTTCACGTTGCACGCCACGTGCACTGTCACCCGACGTCGCCGCGGGGCCACCCATATTCCGATGGCGTGTCAGTGCTTACGCATACTTAGGCAGCTAACCTTGAGGTTCCATATGTTTTTTAATGATTATAAGAAACTGGTTGACTCGCCTGTGTCATTCAAAACACCTTAGAGGTAAAAGTGTGTTCACTCCATTTTTCTTATTTTTTTATATACTTCTCGAATTTCTTTCGCCAAATGTAGGGGTACTAATCACTCACAGCTTTGGTATCACCTCCATCCTGCCTTTATTTTTTACTAGTTCTATATCTCCTCGTAGAGCACGAAACAGACTTACACAGTCTTTGTGAAAGTTTTTTTTCTAGCAAATAATTAACCTTAGTAATACGTTCCCTACAGAGTTTTTCAGGCTTAAAAGTATAAAAATGCCAATTTTTTTATTTTTCTGTTTGTTTCTACGGGTCTTAAAACTTCTAACATACCTTTTCAAGGCACTTTGTTCGCAAGAAGCACGCAAACTATTATTATTATTATTATTATTATTATTATTATTTGAAAATGAGCATAAGCTGGCTTTTACTGCACTTCATTATGCAAATTGCCCTAATCTTTTCGGTCTTGTTTCCAGAAAGTCTCCTCAAAATGTATAAAGTCTTGTGAACAAAAGTAAACGTCTGTGAAAAAAAAAATTAGACGCACAGGTTGGGGTTTGCTTTCATAAGGGCGTCAACTGCCCACACGTCGAAGCGTGGTCATCATATGAATCCGTCGAGACACACAATGCTGTAGTCGATGCCACACACAGAGGATCGTAGAAGTTCTTCCTTTCGCCAAACATCGGCAAACAACGGCTTTTTTTTTTTGTCGTCTTCTCAAACGAAGCAGTCCCGCCACGCTTAAGCGTGGAGGAGGATGGCAATTTCTAAATCTGCTTACATCAAGCAAGTCCTTTTTCGACCAAAATGCATGTTTTGAGCACGTTTTTAAAATTTTAAATGCAAAGCATTTCTTAGCGAACTTCGGCGACTTTGAGCGTATCTATGTATCTTGCCGTTTACGTTTGCGTGCTCTCGTGGCCACCCCCTTAACCTGGCGTGAACCAAAATTAGCATGAGAGAGTATGATGGTTCGAAGAATAGGACGACTTGGTCAGGCATGAGTAATGTCACAATCTCATCGCGTACGTCATCAAACACTTCCTGCCAGATAGTGACACATACCCACGGGCGGGTATGTGCCGCTGGTATGCAGGTATGTGCCACATAGTGATTGACACTTAGTATCTACCAAGGAACGACGAAAACATACATGTGCAATTTTAACACGTGAGCGTTCAGCAATACCCAACATCGGTAACGTCGCCTTAACTAAGGCATAAAATGAATGTCAGTGTTAATAAAAACCAGACATAGGCAGCGTTGACCCCCCGACGAATGCAAATAAATTTCAGGGTCCCAGCAGGAATCAAACCCAGGCATTCTGCTTGGCAGTCAAGCATTCTACCACAGAGCTACGCCAGGTCTCGGAAATCCTTTTCAAATAGACGCTAATTTTCGCGAAATGTCAATAGTTGTTGCAGTGGTTGCCTACCCAATTTTGTAAATATTACATATGTACTCCTTTGATACAGCCGTCACGTACGGTTAACGTAAATTATGGTTAATTCCCATGCGCTGAAGCTGATTTATGTAGCAGTGTCCAAGGCCAGCATCCTCGCGAGCATCAGCGCTTCTTATCAGCTTTTGGTGTTGCTAATACACATATTTCAGTTGGCATCGTTGCGCAAGTGCAAACAACTGGTTATATAACATCTGCAACTCTTCAACATATGTCTGTGAGTGCAACATTTGTACGAATATTTTTCGTCAATTCATGACGTGTCGCTCAACAAAAAAAATTGCAACAAGGTCACCTTTCCTCCGCATGCTTCGCATAACGTCGATTCCCAGGTACGTGGGATCGGTCGAATTTTTTACTACGCTATCTGCTGGAGCCAAGAATAGCACAGCAGAAGGAATTGCGGTAGCTTAACTGCGGCACCCCCAATTACTTGTTTCATGGCGCACGAGACTAGTTAGCCTTCGGTAGGAGCAGTACAAACTGTGTAAACTAGCCCAGCTCGACTTTGGTAGGGAAAGATTTAATTGTTGTCTTGGTGACATTCACAGACAATCAAGTTGTCTTGGTGACATTCACAAGCGAATGCTGTGACGATGATCCAGTCATTTTGCCTTGAAATAAAGTCAGGCATACAAGTAACGTCACAAGCATTCTAGTATATCTCAACGCCGTCTATCTTAACAAACGTTTTCACTTGTTAGACTACAGAAAAAAAAACCTATAAGCATTACCTAAAGGTGAGGTCGTAACGTATTACCTTAGGTATTACCTTTAGGTATTACCTAAAGGTTGCAAAGGTGAGGTCGTAACGATAGCGCTATACAGAAAACGAACGAATGATCAAAAGAGCTACAAAAATGACTGTCGTATACCTATAGAACTTAAATATTTAACTGGAGCGTATGGCGGCAATGTAAAAGGCCAGGTGAATAAACGGGTATCACAACAAAACGCATTTCAGACAAATCAGTTTCCCGTATACACTCAGCAAATTCCCTTCGGAAGAGAGCTTACCGGAAATTGCATTCAATGGCGTTCATGAGAGAACGCTGCTCGAGAACAACCACTCGGAGGCGCTTCGTTGACCGTTTTCGCTTCTTCTCGGGAAAGCAGTTCCTCTCTCGAATGCTGCGTTCGTTTCGGGCATGACAGTCCATACTTATAGGTAAGTTCGACGCGCCTTAACGTCACTAAAGCGTATGGTAACCAAATGCAAAAAGAAGAAACAAACATCGAAGAAGCTGTGAAGTAAACCGAAGCTTTTCTGCCACAACAACACCCGTATGAAAAAGAGAAAAGTTTTTTAATGAAAATCTCCCGTATAAGTGTTCTTCGTAGGGCAGGCGACGAAGTGAATGCGTGTAACGGATTCATCGCAAATACGGATTACACGCGGGCGTCGGTTACGTACACATCAGCAGAGATTAGGATGCTCAAACACACCCGGCACCCTGCAGGCTCGCGGAGAGTGTCAAGTCCAGGATCGGCTTATGCTTTAAGCTACTCGAAGGCGGTACGTTGACCCGTGGAGCGTACGCAATAAGGATAAATGTCGAAATGAACACACGCAAGTGAGACGCCTTGCAGTGGAGTCAAAATGGTGTGTATATAGCGCGCGTTTGGTAGCTGCGACAGGAATTACTATACGTCATGTATATGTACAGGTCTTCATTCGTCTTGCGCTGTCGCGGATGGTGTTTTTTCTGCTCTGCGCGTGGGCGCCAGTACCCTGTAGAACTACACCTGACTGTGTGTGTACGAGCATGTATGCGTGCGTCTTCTTTCTTCTTCTATAGCTCCGGATGTCAAAACCTCCTGCAGAATGGTCTAAGTGATGCCAAACTGGAAATGTTTATTGTAAGAAACACCAATGTTGCGGCTTGTTCTAGAACGCTGTTGTGGGGCAGCATTGGCACAGCGCCTTTCAAATTGTTTCTTGGGCGTCTATATTCAACATCCTAAATACCTGAATAACCTAAACGCATTTTTGCTTTTTTTTCAGTTAAATTTTCACTAAGTTTAGAATGCTCCGTGTCGGCTTTACTAAATGTTGTCCTAGAGAAAGTTTTAGACCTCCGTGACGAAGTAGTTCAACATAGACGTTGTTATGTAGTTTTCCTGTTTTTCGATGTTGCGTCGTTGGTATATTTTATTAATATGGTTTACACATTTTCCCATTCTGCAATCGTCAATGTTAAGCTCAGTGGGTAAGACACTCGGTATGGGACATAGGTTCTAAGTCCGCTCTCGCCAAGAACAGCTGTTTTGCTTAAAGGAGCATTGACATCCCATTTCAATAATGAAATTTGCCCATGATTCCATCACTTGGTATGCATAGGTCTTCTTGGCCGAATTTGAATGGCGTCCGTCGAGTTGAAGTTAGTTTATTTCGACGTCAGACCGCGTAGAAAATCTAAGGAGCAAAAACGAAAAATAGACTGCCCTGCGACATCGACACTAGTGCTACGTGTTCGGTGTGATACATTCCACAAATACCACCCTGAGTGACGATACGCTAGTAACGATGACGCCGAAAATCTCAAAGTGTGTTCGGAGCCAAATCCCAGCCTTGCACTCACTAGTGGCTCTTCTTGCTGTGTTGAAGAGTGCGTTCGATTCATCGTGTCGCATCGACTGATTTTCGTTGTGCTCCACTGCGTTTGAGCACAGTCATTCACGCGACAATGCGTGCCAGAATTTCGGAGAACCGCTGCGTGGTGAGAACCTGCACCTCGATGCGCGGAAAAAGCGGGAAGTGCGTGGCGTTTTATGCCTGTCCAAGCCGTGGACTTCATTGCAGCCAGTGGGCTGACTTCGTACGCGCCGTTGTATAGAGGAACTGGACGCCTGTCAACAACAGCCACATTTGCGGCGAGCTGCTACAGGGTAAATCCTGTGTGGGCGAGTCAGTCGGGTTTCACTGGTAATACGAGGCCTCTTCTCGAGGCCGGGGCTATTCCTACCATGTGCCCTGCTGCAGCTAAAAGCAGCGATTCACTCGCCAAACGTCCGCGACATGAGGTGCGTAGTTGATGTTCCTGAGCTCCGACAGTATGGCCGGGACAGATAAATTGCATATAGCATTGCATTTAACGCGGAGCTTGTCATGCAAGGATCGTCGCGAATCGCGGCGATACCCAATTCCATGTCGCTGTCATCGTCACTTGCCGATGTTGACCGAGACGACGGCGGGGACGACGATGTTGGCGACAGAGGCATGTCTGCGCCTTCAGAGACACAGCTGGACTGACTGTACGTGCGCTCCTAGCAGACGAAACGCCACTGTGACGTCACCATTTTTTGTGAAACCGGCATAATCTGTGCAGCAGCCTCGACGTGGTTGTGAGGTAGCGCTGCCAGCGCTATAATTTGGCGGGCTTTCCACCCATTTTTCAACCGCGTTCGATAGCGAATATATCCATCAATATTACAGATACTCATTCGTCACTCAGATGCTTTTTAGGTCGCGAATCGCTGCTAGGGGGTCAATAGCTACTTGTTGACGCGAAAATCACGACATGATTAAATTTAATGTCAGTGCTCCTTTAAGCCTTATTTGCTACTAGCAAATCATAAGCATTAGACAAACGAAACGCACTCTTAGAGTCGACATAGAAAGGCTTACGCTTGTTTTAAAACCTTCTGTGGGTGACAAATGGTAGAGTTTAGATAACCACCTTCACTATATAGGTGCTCTTTATTATAGACTTCTTCGCTGGCGACCACTCTCACATGTCTTACACACCTCTGTAACGACAAGCCAGTCTATAAGTCTAAACTCACTGATGATCTAGGTTTGCCATCATGTTTAACATACTCTATTATTTATTAAAACATTTCAGCATGTGAACAGTGTGCTTTTCTACATTAAAGTGATCTGCCTAAAGAAGAAACGACAGCTGAAGTCCCATATGGTCAGCCCGTACACCAACTACTTTTCGTTGAATAGCTGCCTTGCAAAAATACCCAGTGGGTTATATGTAGCTCATCCTTCATTTTCAATCGTTATTTTAAACACGAAAGTGTTTTATGCCAGGATTAGCAAAAACTTCATTGACATATTATTGACGCGGAAATACGTCAGCAAAATACAGATGATATAGAGAAAACAGGAGAAAATCTTTTGTTGATTTGGTTGACCTGGTAGTCAAACCACGATCACTAGGATCGTGAGAATAGATGCTACCGGCTATACCCATTGGGCTACCAAAGCTCATGCACACACTTTTACATAAGCGAGGAATCGGAAATGCTCGAAGTTCACTTACTTGCATTTAGTTGCTCGTTAAAGAACCCCAAGTGGTCAAATTATGCGGTGCCTTCCGGTACGGCGTTTCTCATAATTTTATCGTGCTTCCGTGGGACGTTAAATCGCTCCAGTTATTATTATTCACAAACGCAACAATCACTCGCACTTTCTCGGTTTCGCAGTGACCTTGCTTAGAGAGAGGGGAGCCGGTACATGTCGCCGTCTGGGATCAGTGAAGTACTGCATGATTAATGATCTGTCCGAGCCATGATGCAACCATACTGCGTCATGGCTTAGGTAGTTTCAGTTTTCGGTGGGAAGAGAGACACACCGCAAAAACGCTGAACGCCCCCTCTTCGTTTACTGTTCAAGCTATAAACCCGGCTTCTCACGCTCCAAAAGGCTTGCGTGATATAGGCATGAGCGTAGGTAACCCCATGCGGAGCGCACACCATGGCGTTTGTCTACTCAAATGACCATGCTGTGAATGGGGGCATAATGGGTACCAGTGTTACGTGCATTTTTATGTAATCATTGCGCGGGATTCTGCCTATGTTGTGTGCAGGCAGATGTTAATTCTTTCTGCTACCATAAGCGTTATACGGTGATCTTTGGCGTTAGTTGCCGGGATAGAGATCTGCCATTTGGCGTCAACGTGGGTGCATGCAAGTCACTGAACGGTACTATAGCTCCCAAACACCAAAAAATATTTAGCAAAATCTCATACATTAGTGTACAATAAACAGCGAGCTATACTCCTGAGTTCTGAAGACGCATGGTTCATTTCCGAGTTATAACGCTTCCTATGACGGAGGAATCAATCACGTTTTCTTCTAGCCTTATTTCGCTCGACTGACGGAAATTCCGCATTTACGCATGTCCTGAGAATCATTCGGCACTTGCAGAATGCTAAGCCAGGAAATTTATGTTTCGAATGATCCAGACAGCTTAACTTCGGAAGGTTATGCAGGAAAAAAACGTCAAGCTTTACCAAGTACCCGACAGATAAGTCTACTGCAGTGGCGGTCAAGTCGTTTCTCCCGTTGACAGGCGCTCAGACTGATGCTTTACACACGTTTTCGCGCAAAATAACTTTCGCAAATATGGTAGCCATGCTCCGTCTTTTCATATAACTTTGAAGCATCTCTAGCGGTGGGTGTGCACTCCCGACCTCAACAGGTAATAAGGCAAGCGATGTATGAGAAGTCTGAACACAGGCGTTAGAGCAACAGGCCACTGTGCACCGTGCTAGCGCACCAGCGAGTATACTGAAACACCGGTAAAGCATCGGATGAGTAAATGGTGTGCAGGTGGTTAAGTTTGTGACATCGCATTTGTAACGCGTAGTTAATCAAAACTGTGTGGTAGACTTTCTAACTTAACTACACCAGTTTTCACTATGCAATTCATGAGTTAATTGAAGTCCGATTTACTTCGTGCACGTTTGCACAGTTGCTTGCCTCCAAATGCGAAACTTTGATAACGTATCCAAATGCCTCACACCATTTTTTTATTGAGTGAAGAGCAAAGTGTAGGGCCGCATGAAAAATGTGTAGCCCATTTACTCTATTGTACATGTGTGAGAAGAATTATGCAACTGTAAGCACCAGGAAAATAACGTCAAAGGAAAAAAAATTGTCCTTGTCTCTTGATCGCATTGCACTGCAGCAGCGTTTTTCAATCTCCCTAGTCGCCTTAGCCTGATTTCGTCACTCTGCTTCTCCATCTTACCTTTTTACTTTGCTTGATTCGGCGCCAACTACGCTGCGTCCTCGCCAACTTTCAAGCGCCAGAATTCGCTCTCCAAATTGGCTCGAACTTTTTTTATCCTTCAATCGCAAGTTCCTCTCAAAAGAGCGTCCCTCCACCCGGACGCAACTCAGAAGCGCCGCAAAAACCCGACTCCTTTTCTCCGGAGCATGAAGTCCGCAGTATCTTCCAATTTAAGCACTTCCTGCCCGTCCAATGCGAACCAAAATATGTCCGCGAAACGTCCCCAGGATCGCTCTTCCAGCACCAACCTCCATCTTCTCCTCAACTTCCTCACGTGCTCATTTATTTCTTCGTTCCACTGTTCTCTCGCACTTCTTGCCGCTCTCTAGGACCTTCGCTTCTGTACCATCTGCGTGGAGGAAGGTACTTAGTCTGCCCCGCTTCTTTTTTCCCCCAATGCTCTTCCAAACGTCAAGAGCAGGAACACTCCTAATACTTTTGGTGTTGCGCGTTTCAGTTTCATATCTTTTTTTTCATGTCACTTAGGCAGCACTATTGTGGTATCGATCGAACCTGGGATGCTCCTTGAACACGTATCGCGCGCGTTGTTTGGTTCCCACTTCCGCCAGAGCACTCGGAGTGGCGACCGCTCGTGTCCCTAATGAAGTGTTTCTCGCCAAGATATAATCTGCGCCTCAGCCGTGGCCGCAGCCATAGGAAGAGGAGAACATGCACGCTTCGGCACGAAATGGCTGAGTGGAACCGTGACACAGAGGTGAAGAAAAAGCAAAAAAAAAAAACAAATGCGGCCACCTTCGTGGTAGTAAGCCATCCTTGCACCTGGTACGCGGATACAAGAGACAACAGAAAAAGAACCACTGATCCTCTTCTTGGGTGTCTTCAAGAGGCCCCGTAAAAAAAAAGCTATAAACGTGAGTGCACCACGAGGACAAGTGAGCTCTCTTCGGTGGCTTTTCTCGGGCTGGCTGCAATTGCGCGTCTCTCACCTGCAGCAGGCCAGCTTTCTTTTTTTTTGCCTTTTCCTTTGGCGTTTACTTATACGCATTGCGTTGGCTGAGATTGTCGTCAAAAACAAGCAAGCCTTTAAACTATTCAAACAGGTTAATGCGTAATATCTAAGCTTGCATTTAGAAGAATCATGGTACTGTCCCTTTTGAGCTAGCACAGTAGTCGTTGAAAGCTACAGACAACCTTGCCATCTTCGCGCAACAAGGCATATGTTTTTCCCGGGGAGTTAGGCGTCCAAGAGCTCGTTGGTTGCACTGATATACGGCCAGTGCACGGACATATCCTGTCGGCAAATCGGTGCTTCTGGATCCACCGGTATAGAATGGAATTTCGCAGCGACACTATTATCGAAGATAACAGGGAACGAGGCCCCATGCGTCGAATGCGTGGGCACTCATAACGCAGGCGCACTTTAATGCAGCGTCCTATCATACAGTCACTGGTTCAAATGGTGTTGCACTGCAAAACCATAGCAGCAGCATCGGCTAACGAAGGACGTATTTCAAAGCCGCAAGGCTTTTCACTTGCTTGTAAGGGGATACGCTTACCCATCGCCTTGACTGTTTGATGCCGTTCAATTTACTGTATTATCGGGATCCTGATTTTATTGGTTATTCAGAAAGTATTCTTATGAGGCCTTCTCGAGCACTAAAGGCCTACTCATATTGATGATATCGGCGCATATGTCTGGTAGGGCACGCTGTTCTCGTATTTAATGATGGAATGAATTTATTGAATACATACTGTGCACGCGAAGTCAATGCGGTGTAGGTAGAAAAAAGATAGGTTAGCAAAACTGGAACAATCTTCTAAGTTGAACTATACAGCTCTGAACATAGAAGGGGGAAAAACAGTAAGCACATTTTTAAGTAAGCTATTTTAAACATGCAAATGTGCCAAGGACAAAGTAAAATGATACAGTGTTTACACATGGGTAAGTTGTTCCAGCCAATAATGAAGTGCAAAAAAGTGTATTTAAAAAGGTTAGGACAAAATAATGGTTAGAGCATTTGGGTGATGTTGGCGATTAGGCCTGATCAATAGTGTACTTCAATACGCTGCCGAATCGAGGGCGATTGCGTTAATAATTATCTGTGAAAGAAGACAAGACAGTTTTTATTTGGCGCGATTCAAGAGTTGTAAAATAATGTGTGAATGAATAGTGTAATTTATATGCTGTCCTGTTTAAGACGGCAGTCTGAGCCAAGGAGTGAGACAAATATTTGTAACTACTTAACCTTAGTAGTTATGGGGCCTCACTACTATTTATTACACGGAACCTCAATACCCATGCGCTAGGAGAACGGCGTTGCCTCTTATGACGTCATCACAATACCAGCACCGATTGTGGCGCGTTCTTCCTGATGTCCCTAAAGAAAGTCTTCAAGGCTAGCTCTTATGGGCGTCAGTGACTGTAGTCAACTTTTCTGCTAATCTAGACATAGATGCTCGTAACTATGGGACGCAAAACTTCCTTGTTTTGCATGCGCCTATTGACGTCTTAAGAGACATCAAATGCAAGTTGCCTATTTTGAATATCATCGATCACACTCTAGACAAAACGAAGATTCTGTCTGGCATTTCAGTTTTATTTTTAGTTTGGACATTAAGCCCTTCACCACATATTCGATCCCTCCTAGCTTTCCAAGCGTTCGAGCATGCCGTCGTGCCATTTGAAAGACTTCTGAATGTATAACCACGTAATGACGCTGAATTCTCTGGGCAGACCGTTTTGAAGCATTGCTGAAGCACAGGAAAGTGGTAGTGCTATTTAGAAACTGCAGCTAGCGCCATCTTAGAAATCTTTCGCAGCAGTGCCCCTGGTCAGAAAGGAGAAAAAAGGGTCAGTTTGGCTTGCGAGTGGCGCAAACTGCAATCTTTCCCACAAGCCGTGTGCATAGCGCTCGTAGTGCCTGCGCGAGAACGTTTGTGTACCACACACACAAACGCACAGAGCAAGTGGCAACGGACGAGCGTACGAAATGCGCACTCCAGCGAATAAGCGGGGGCTGCAATGATAACTAAAGCGAGAGCGCGGGCGGATCACATCCACTCTTGCTGGACGATGCGTGGTGCCGGCTGCAGATGGGGTGTTATTTCACGTCTCAGCCTGTGTGATACGAAGCGTCTTCGCCGCACTCGGCGAAAAGAACGGCGCTTTTTCGCAGTCCTCTTACCAGATTACGCTGGATAGAAGTGGGGAGTGTCTGCGGAGGGCACGCTAAAGAAGCTACTCCTGTTCATCCGTCTTCTAGTTTTGCATGGGCTCAGCAGACGTCCGCATACGGGGCCTCACTTCGCCTTCTCGGGGCACCTTCCGCGGAATAAATGGGAGTGAATCGCAGTGCGCGCCTTTTTCCTACCGCGAATAAATAAGCACTGAGCTGGTTGCCAAGTGAAGGAGTGACAACAAGAGAAAAGAAAAAAGGATGATATTTATTTTCTCCCTCAAAAAATTCTACTCGTTTAAACTTTCTGCAAGTGTTACTGACAAAGCATACTATGCAATGTGTACGCCATATTTTTACTTAAACGGCTACATTGCGAAAACTAAGCCGCAATATGAGTCATAATGATAATTTTACCAAGTTTCTCACAATATTCTGGCAATGTTTTTGTTTCACTGCCGAAGTACCTTGATTATAAGTTATAGGAACAAATACAAAAAAATGTGGATACAGTACTCGCGAAAAAAAAGATTTTTCATAAAAAACACTAAACATGCAGCATGTTGCTGTTTTCCTTGAAGACGAAAAATAAAAAAAGGCAAATACAAAATGAAGGAACTGTCAAAGTCATAATAGCGTAGTGCCTTGAGATTAAAACAAAGATAGTTCATGGTAATTTGTCCAGCCAGTAATATTATATAAATGGTTTAGCGCAACATAGTTTCACTTGAGTGCCCAAAGCTTGAAGCAGCCTCTACCGAACAGATGTTCCTTTTTTTGCGAAATATAACGTCTCAATACTGCTTCTCCCATTCACATAAACCACAATTTTTTGTGCGTGAATGAAGATGGTCGAAAATTGAACGGTACACTTGATATGGACTGACCCAGGTATATACATATCTAGACCACCGAGATAACTTATTACAGTCTGCACTTAGTGTGAATGGAAGCGTATATAAACTTCATAAGTATTTATAAAACTCACACATGATGCTTAGTTATCGCGCTGACAAAAGTTTGAGAACAGGACCAGAAGAAAGAAAAAGAGTCACCGCCGAGTGATGGTGATTTCGCTGCTGGTGGTTTATCCTGGCACACTAGGCCCGATTTCGCTATGCCCGAGCGTCTCTATTGAGTTTTAAATGTGGAACAAGCGTCAAGTAGCTTGCTCTCTCTTAGATAAAGGAAATGAAGAATTCAGAAGCCCTTCTCCTTTTCAGAGAATGGTGGCCGAGCGTACATGGTACTTGGTACGAGCGTACATGACGTACTTGTTTCTATATATTTTTTTTTAATTTCCCTCTTTCTTTCTTTCTTTCTTTTTATTTCCAGCCATCTCATCACGCAGTGCTTTCCTGTCTTTCTTCTTCCTCCGTGCCGGGAATTGGACCTTCGTCCAGCTGCTTAGCAGCGCAACACTTCAGTTTCTACAGAAAACAACAACCACGGTCATGTGCACTCATGTCCAAGCCCACGATGAAATGTGGCAACGTGAAAGAAAAAGAAACCTCGATGAAACACCAGCTCACAGCTCCATAAACCAGATGATCGTCGACAAGCCGACCATCAAACAAACATAATTTATTGAAAATTTATCGAGAGCCGTATTTCTGTGTGTTCGACGGTACTGTTTTTTTTTCCACGTATGGCGCCACCAACGAAATGTGTGAGTTATAAATAGATTCACGCTTAATAACCAACCCTTTCTTGCGTGCCATCCCCCGCTCCTCATGGAAACAGATTCTGTCCAAAGCAGTTGGCGAGAAACCCTCTTTTGAACAGTCTGTCTTTGAGCTTCATTTTCTCGGTGGTAAATCGCTTGCAGGATCCGTATGCAGTCATATACAGGGTGTCTCATATAACTTGAGCCAAGAAATTGAAAATGAGACACTTCAGTGGCAAATTGAACCAAACGCATACTACTCGCACTAGCCTGTAGGTACTCAGGCTATTTCTTATTTCTCGCCATACTAAATAATTATTAATTCTTAATTACTTATTTTTAATTATGGGCTGGAAACCCAAAATATGAACACTGAGATGTAGAGCACTTTCAGAAACCACTGACTGAATTGTTTCCTGTACGATACATCTAGTGCTGTTATTTTTCCCGCGTTGTAAAGAAACCCTATGCAGCACTATAGCAGTGCGCTCGCGGTCCGTCAGACGACTTATTTTCACGTTTCGCGGGCTTTCTTTCCCGCGTTGTAAAGAAACCCTATGCAGCACTATAGCAGTGCGCTCGCGGTCCGTCAGACGACTTATTTTCACGTTTCGCGGGCTTTTTTTTACAACGTGGAAAAAATAACAGCGTGAGACGTATCGCACAAGAAACAATTTAGTCGGTGGTTTCTGAAAGTGCTCTACTTCTCAGTGTTCGTATTTTGGGTTTCCAGCCCATAAATAAAAACAGGTAATTAAGAATTATTAATTATTTAGTATGGGGAGAAATAAGAAATAGCCTGAGTACCTACAGGCTAGTGCGAGTAGTATGCGTTTTGTTCAATTTACCTCCTAAGTGCCTGTCACTTTCAAATTCTTGGCTCAAGTTATGTATATCATCGTTATCGTTCCGTGCACAATGATATACATGGTGTCCAAGGGGTGGCACCTTTTATACTTTAAGCGTTCATGTAGTAGCACAGGCCGATGCCACACAAACCCTGTGAAGTAGTGTTTTCTGGACATAGGAAAGCTGTAGAAATATATGAGGAAAGAGAGAGTTGGTGCACCCGCATGCTGAAAGGTATGTCGATTAGCGTTGCCAAAGGCGATCACATAGCGAATGGTGCCTTAATGTACCATTTTACAGCCCTATCACGATCCTTTCCTTAGTTACATCAAAGGGAGTCCCTTTGGAGTCCCGCAACATTTCCTTATACGATGATGACCTCTCTCCAAGAGTGCACATGCAGGGAGTCTCATCGGAAGCGAAAGAAAAAAAAACTCCCAGCAAAGAGGCTCATTTGCATTTTGTTTGTAGCCATTGCAAAAGTCCTCGCAGCGCCGTCAGCAAATGCAGGCACAAATAAATGCGTTTTTATGAAGAGCATGCCCAACCGCGTCCAGCGTACCAAAGTTCGTTCACGGCTATAGGAGTGTCCAGACGTATGCCCAACCGAAAGAGAGCAACCTTATCAATAATTTGTTCCCAGAACCGCAAAATACTGGATCCACTTACTTGCTTCCATAACGGACATGACATATACAAGCGTTCTTAAAATATTTTATTAGGCCTTTTGCAAGAATTATTACAAGTATGATTTATGAATATTTTACCTAAATAGTATAACTATTCGGAATATACTTTTTAGCTGTGTATGCCCCTCCTCAATTAATGCATTGCATTGGAACTTGCACACTTTTGTACATACACAGTGACCACGTGAGACTGTTGGTCAGCGTTTGATCTATTCCGTTGGCAATGTGCACTGCGAGTATCGAAAGAGAAGTTGCTTTGGCACATTTGTTCTGTGTTGCGAGTAATACCGGTATTACATTACTTCGATCACATTCTATGTTTACCGACCGATCGTGGCAGTGGCATAGGCGTACCGCCTATAGGACAGCCAATGAAACCCGCAAATGAGAAGCACCTTCACCCGGCACATCCGCACGCTAAAAGTGGCATTTTTCACTTCGTTGTCTTGTGATTCTCTCTTGTTCAAGCCCTGTAACCACTGCCTTCATTGCAGTCGAGATTGAAACAGTTACGTCGCTTGTATGACGTTGCCGTGGTAGGCTTCGGTACATGGGAGCATGTAGGATGATGTCCGTTTTTTGTGCACAATATAGCCAAGCCAAACGAGGAGACAGTGCCTTTACGGTGGCGTTCTCTTCCTGGTGGTGTGGTCACCAAACTGCAGAATGTATTCCAACTCCTTTGTGTAACAAAAAACTAAGGGTGCATATGATATTGAAGAAACTTTTTCACCGACAGTACCTTACTATACTTCTAGTTCTCACTTTCTGTCTTTCCTTTTCTCCTGTGCTAATATCTCACTTTGTTGACTGCCATTCAAGTCTCAGCAGTTTACTCTCGACAGAAACAGTGCGGTACGTGGTAATGTTTTTTTTTATCTTTCAGTTTTTTTTTTGTTTGGCACATATTTGCCCAAGCAAACAACTAGCTACACTACTCTCAGTCCACACAAAGAAAAAAATTTTGTAAAGCCTTTTCTAATGGAAGAAAAGGAGGGAGTGAGGTCCTTTATTAATTTTCTTTCTAATGCATTTGCACACTTAATTCTTGTTATTCAATACAACTGCAAAATGTAGCAGTTCAAAGCACCATATTCAAGCAGAGGTCGTGACACCACATAGTGGAGGCGGCCTTGACAAATTGAATTAGCATGTCAGCCTGCAGATAGCCACTTTAATACTCCACTAAGTCTGAACCTCGGTGACGTGTGCAGACGCTCACTTTCTTTTCCATTATTCAATGCGAATTAGTGAAAATTTTTTTGTCTTTCAAACGTGCGTGTACATAAACCTGTCGAATAAGTTTGAAGGCGATTTTGAATGCACTCGCCTTTTCTTTTTGTTTTTGTCGTGGCTGACAAATAACATCATAACAGAATTCGAATGTACAACGCCACTATTGATCACATATATGAGAAGAATTGGACTTATACGCACACGTGGGAACCTAATATAGAACCATCAACCTACTTCACAAGTGACAATGCAACATAATGCAGAAATAAATAAAACCGACAGACTTTTGTACACCTACGTAGCGTAGGGTAAATTTTATTACTGAGCACCTTCCGACAATGCGTCACAGAGGGCGTGCTGAACAGAGCACCCAGCATTTCTGTTTCTTTCGTGTCTCGGCTTGATGCAAACTTGCATGTGCGTCAAAGTTTTTGTAGACAGAGTACTTATAAAAGCGGGGAAGCTGCTTGATGCATCAGACTGCTTTTAGCGTATTTTCTGATCCACAGCGAGCCGTAGCGCACAACCTAATGGCATGTAGAGATTTCTCATGGTTTCCCGTTAGATTGCCAGGCATTCCTGATGTTGCCCACAACTCTATATAAATAAAAATAATATATATATATATATATATATATATATATATATGCGAATGTATGTACGCATAAGGCAAGCCACTAGAAACATTGCCCTTCGTTAAACAACAGCCAGCACAACAGATGTACTTAGTTAATGTATTCCTGTTCCTGTTCAGAATTTAACAATTTTCGAAGCTCTGGTACAATGCAGAGCTTTGAATAAAGTTTTGTAACATCTTGGCAGAATCAACGTGCCCTCTGAACACCCCCGAATATGAAAGTAGAAGGTGTCAAATCTGAAACACCGCCCAAAGTAAAATGGACATTGAAAAAGAAGGGCGCTATCGACAGCGATTTACTGCACCGCAGCATGAAAATAGGAAGCCTCGAACGTAAACTACCGAACTTACACGCCACCGGCATAAAACTGAGCATTCATACAGAACAGTTATTCACTTCAGGAGTTCGTTTACACTGAAATTTCTCAACAGGCAGTGAACAAGAAGGATGATTCTTCCGGGCTGAAAAACCCACGTACGTATGCACACTAGCCCACAAAAGCCTAAACATACTTATAATATGCTCAGACTGTGTGTGTAAACAAATATTTTACACACGATGCCAACTCGTTTGCCGAATTTCTCAATTGCAATCAGAAAGGCCTGGTTGGTGAATAAATTAAGCGCTTCGATGGAACTTGGTTTTCGCCAATATGCGGGTCCGTGATTGCACAATGCGCGCACTGTGTTTTATGACTGGAAGGAAGAGGCAGGCGTACGTTGCACAAGAGACCATAATTTTTGGTTGAGTCAATAATGCATGTGAACTAATTAGGCTTCCGAACACGTACGCTGCGGCACGCACCAAAAATGGTGAAATAAAGCCGATGATGAGCCGGTGATCCACTTAATGTAAGTGCTATGACGAGCACCACTTCGGTTAAGCCCGTATTTGAGCTACCGGCAAACGTATGAACTGACTGACATGTGTGTGTGGGCAAAATTTAATCTTAAATTAATGAAAATAAAACAACAAGTAGCGCCCTGCCTGCCGCATTGAAGTATTTTAGGCTACCGAATTGAAAAAAAGATGATTATTACAAGTGTCAAGTGTCAATTTTGAAGAACAAAAGAGGAAGAAAAAACAAAAGAAGCTAAGTAGAGAAAACGTATAAACTGGTGTTACGCTGAGTTCAGTGCTGCAAGCATGCCAAGCATGACAGAGTATTTTTTGTAAAACTCAGCTGGGGTACATTTATTTTGTAGCACCACAGTTCGGGTGTGTACGCAATTGAAATTTAGATGTGCTTTCTTAAAAAACACGGAAGAAATTAGTATACTTGAAAAAGTAGTGTTATTTCCGCGGACGCCTCCGCCAGAGCTTGGTGTTTATCACGAGATCAGAGCGGGTAGGTTCCGGCAAAGACATCGCGAAAATAAACACGTTTTTGAAAAATTAGCATCTACATTTCTCTAATAACCTTTCGGCAACGAGTGACCTTATCAAAACACACACTCTATATATCTATCGCGTAGGGGTAACGGGGAGTAGCTTGGTAATCTCAGGCTTTTTTTTTTCTTTAAAAGGATAGCTGCCACGCTTTTGCCACACTTACTATAACACCAACTCGTACGTTTGTCACATAATATACATCAGCAAAGTTGGGCTCGTCACAGACTTTACATTAGGTGGGTATACGACTTAGCTTTCTCCCACATGAGCAGTCAAACCAATGAAGACGTATAAAACGCGCTGATTAGCGAGAATACGTTAATTAGTAATACGAGCGCCGTGAGTCGATGCGCCAAATAGTATCCACGTGTGCAAGTAATGCATCTCAAGAGGCGGAATAGAATAGCTGTTTTCCAAAATTGTTACGCTAAAATAGTATATATAGATAGTGGTACAAACAGCTCAAGTATACGTGATCGCTGCTTGCTATTGGCAAGCCGCCTTCGCTCACTCTACATGTCTAGCATCAGGATTGGCGAACATTCATAACGGGAAGGTCTATTTTAAAATGCTGGTTAATATAGCCGCACCGGGAATGGTGTCGCTCTCGAGGGCGAGTGCATTCGCTGCGATTGCCTTTCTCTCATCCTGGAATCCGTTTTACCCACCCCGACGCCATTATAGATAAGGTTCCTGTCTATCTCTTGCCCAGCCTTCCCTCAGCGATACAAGATAGTGCGTCCTTCACATCTCAAATGTAGTACCTGAAAAAGAAATATACAATCTAGGCACCTAAAGCCACAACGCTTTTACAGCAAGAATGTTTTGCTGTTTAGAAGAAGGCGTTTCCATGGTGCGCCGTCGACCTATTTAAGATATTTGTGCGAATCGCAGTTTGAATTGCATAAACTGAGACGTCGAGCATGTAAGCGCGTCGCACGTCCGCCAGACGGTGGGGCTCAAGTCATAATATTTTGTGTGCGCACATGTGCATTCCCTGACCGCTAAAATGCGTGCTTTTGGCGTGATTCCTTAGATTTCAAATGCATGCGATTATATAAATTTGCTTAAGTTGGGCGGATTGGTTGAGCTTCATCTCGAGAGAACACGATACACACAGAGAAAAAAGAACGCACGAACAGGCGCGGCAGCGTGTCCAATCGTTTTCTGAGTTCTGCTGTTCATTTGCTTGTGAGCTGCTTCCAAGATGAAACATCAATTCTAATGCGGGGGAGAAGCGGCGCAAACACGCACTGTCAACTTTTCTTTGCATGGTCGTTTCCTTCGTACCCGTCGGTTCAATACCCGTCCCCGTAGATAGGGTGATATGCAGACCTTCTTGTCTGATCCAATCGAGAGGCGAAGTGAGACGACAGTAAATGAAGGCGGTGGCGGGATGGCACCCTATGGAGTAGCCCCCTTTATCCCTAATTTGGTGAGTTGTTCGAGCCCGCGACAACTTCATTATATCCGCCGGAGCAGAACGTCTATAGTTGCTTGCGTCTCAGCACCCGGCAACCGACCAAGTCTCACGACAGTGCTCAAAACGTATACAGCTGCACATTGTAAGACATTTCTCTACTGACCTCAACCGCATGACAAGAGGTGAAAAGCAACGTGAAATGCGTTATAGGCAAATGAGCCATCTTTCGAATGTAAGTCCAGGCAGTCAGCGGTAGACGCCTCCGCCACACATGGTGTCGCAGTGCAGGCCGAGAAGGACACGTCGGCGCGACCGAACGAGGCGCGTACGTCAAAGCGACGCGCCCCAGGGCTCCGTCGCTTGCGATACGGCGAGCACTGCAGCAGATCGTGGCACGAACGCTAACGAGACGTCATACATCGGTGCGGCCCGCTGCATCGGGCGGAAACGGCACCGGAGACCGAATGGTCTTGCCTCGTTGCAACGACGGAACGGAAATACAAGGCACAGTCCAGCCTATACGCCGGCCTGCGATATCAAGCTGGCGAAGCGGGAAGACGACTTGGAATGGCCTTCCACCCTCGGAAACAGGCGTGCGAAGAAAAGCGTTATATGGGTAGCCGGCACGTCGTCTTCGCGCCTCGGGGCCCTGGCTCCGGAATCATCTATTAGGGGCCGTCGCGATGGAGATGAGCCCATTTCGTATCGAAGCTCGCGGGTGCTCTCCAGGGAATAGATCAAATAATAACGATAACTGGCCTCGCTAATTGAACTTTAAACAAAAAATGCCTTGAACGACTGTATTCGTTTAGAGTGAAACTTCTGTGCACACTATGCACAGTCTACAACGTAAATTAGCAAAGCTGATTAAGTTGACTGAGTGAACCTAAACGCTAACGTCGTAAAGGAAGAAAGGCTTTTTTAAGAAACTAAATGAGTGATAACTGCCTTTCACAGCCTTAATCTTTCAATCCCGTCCTGTACACAAAGGCCCTCATAAAACGATTGCTAAAGATATACACGGTAGAGTGAACATGACGACGTGCTGTAAAAAATTCATAAACGAGTGGTTGAGTCCTCACAACACTTCTTTCACAAATGTGTAATCGTAAGCTAGTGAAACTTACTTCCCATTTGCAGCCATTCTTTTCTGCTACCCAGCATGTCAAAGGTGAATGCAGACGAGAAATTGTATCGTTGACTCCGTTCCTAATACAATTGCGGCTTTGTGAACTCGCTCGGCATTGCGACGAGAAAAAAAAGTGCAGTTAATTTATGGTGTCGTCGAGTATGTCGCAATAATTATGTCTCTACGAGCCAACTGCAGTATGCCTTTCTTGTGACACAAATCACTGCTAACCATTGCTGATAAAATGCAAGTAAATATGATAGCCCAGTTTTGGGTAAAATGCTACTGAAAGCGGTCGACAAGAGTTTGGTAGTGTGCGAGTCCATACACAGTAGGTCAGTTCCTGGTAGTATGAAGCTACATCTGGTCGACCAATTTCAGGCAGTATTCAAGTGTATCTGGTTGGCCAGCCTCTGCTATTATGCCTGAGAATAATCGGTACGCCAGTTTACGGTAACATACAAATGCATTCGGTAAACTACGTCATGGGTAATATGCGACTACATGTGGTCGGCCAGTTTCACGGTACTCGCGAGTAACATGAAATTGGCTTTTCGCGAGTACATCCACCATGTCAGTTTGTGATAGTATGCAAGTACGTGCACTAGGCCAATTTCTGGTTGTATGGGAGTATATACTGCAAGTCATGCGGTATAAGTCTGGTGCATGCGAGAATATACGCAGGCCAGTTGCTCGTAGCATGAAAGTGCATGCGCTCTTGTAGTGAGCGAATGCACACAGAGGCAAGTTCATGGTATACTGTGTCAAGGCATGAGGGAGGCCAGTATCTGTAAAATAAAAGTGCATACTGTATTTCTGGTACTATCAGTGAGTGCATACCAAATGCTGCAGATTTTGGTGGCATGCTAGTACATACCGCAGGCCAGTTGTTGCCAGCACCGAAGAACATATGGTAGGGTGAGTGCTCGGTAAGAGAGAATACACTTTGTATGCTATTGCACACGGTGCAATGACATGTCACGTACTGTACCGCCCTGCTTTATTTCTGAACAAACTGAATGATATAGTTACTTGCTGTGGTAACTGTGTTGTCCGTAATTCATCTGCTGACTCTCTCACCACCTCCATGTCAGTTAAGTACTGAAATACCTCGAGGAGTGGTCCACTTGCAAGGTGTTAGGTTACAGACCAACGCGTGATTTTCCCATGGTAGTATACATGTTCAAAGTAAGCTCCTAAGACTCAGTCACGTTTCTGCGTCAGCAGCAGCTTTTGGACTCCCAAATTTCAATCCGTCCCCACACACACACATAAAAAACACAGCCACGCTTTCATTCGAAACGAAAGAAAGTTTTAAACAAAGTTAAACTATCGTCTAAAGGCCTAAGCATGGTGTAAAAAAAATCTTTTTACTGCCCATCGTTCTCATTGTAGCTGAATGATCGCAGCACTCGAATCCTTTCTAAGCTAAATAGAAGTCGGTTCGTTCCTTCGTAGTGCGTTTTATGCTTTGCATTTCCGTTGTTTTAAACTTCACTTCTTCCTCCTGACAACAGACAATTTGCGTTACTGGCACACTCGTTGCTTCTGCGAGCACATGATAAGGCTATTGAGACTCCTATCTTTTTGCCAAGTTGGAGCACAGCATTCTGCACCATTGTTTTCACAGTTGATAGACTGCATCAAGCAGTGTTGCCATAGTTTCTTAACCAGATGCCACTTTCCAACAAAGACGATTATGTCTACCTTAGAGCCGCGCATGTGCGCTGGATCATACGTTGTTCACTTATTTGTTCCACTTACGTTTTGTTGTCGCTCTAGCACGATATGGCGCTTTCAACGCTGGTACACCCTCACTTGTGGTAAGCAGCACTGGCTCACTTTACAGCTCATATGTCGTTTTTTTGGTGAAGACGATTTTTCTACCATGTCCAGTGACGTAGCAAAGGAGAGGCATATCAAGCCCATGCCGTGCCCCACGCCCCTACAATTTTTTTTGCCATGACATGCAGAGCAGAAAATGGCCATTTCAAGAGATGCCCCCACCCTAAATCATGGATTCCCACTTCCTGATAATATTTCAGCTTATGCCCCAGACCTGTATTGTATAATAAAGCTACATTTCATTGACACAGATATTCATTATGCGCTTGCTATTTGCTGGGTTTACTTGTTCACTTGTCCCTCTAACATAGAATTCAGTTTCATATTGTTGACTGAGTTTCACGAATAGGCAGCTGCCCCACCGCGGTACTCTATTGGCTAAGGTACTAGGCTGCTGACCCGCAGTTCGCGGGATAGAATCCCAGTGTGAAGGGTGCATTTTCGATGGAGGCGAAAATGCTGTAGGCCTGTGTGCTCAGATTTGGGGGCACCTTACGGTCGAAATTTTCGGAACCCTCCACTACGCCGTTTCTCGTAATCGTATGGTAGTTTTGGGACAGTAAACATCAAATATAAATCAATCAAGAAATAGGCAGCAACGTTTTCCTACTGTTCTGCTCAACAGTGGTTTTCCTTCTTCTTTGAACACGTTTCCCTCAATATCAGTCTATCACTAAATATTTTAAGAAAACTTTATAAGGCTTCAGTGTAATTCGCTGTACTTTCCTGATTGCTCCTGACTTTTTTTTTCTGATTGGCCAGATTTTGCTGCTAAATGGCCTATATAGGTCGGCGATCTCAAGCATAAGCTGACTTACGCGAACTCAGACTCAGATCGAGCCGTGAGTCTGAGTCTCATTGAGTCCGGGTGAGTAATATTTTCGTGAGTGTGTGTCCGAATGCGTCCTGTTGCAGAAAGTTTTAGTGAGTGTGAGTCCAAGTGAGTATGACTCAGAAAAATTTTGGTGAATCTTAGTCCAAAGCTCAAAACATATTTCTTAGGTGAGTCTGAGTGAGCTTCACTCTCTTTTGCCGACCTAAAGTTTTTTCTAGTGATCTTCAGCACTATTATAATCGTTGCCTGGATTCACATTTATAATCACGTCCACTCGCATGCATTGCAAAGCAATCTCGTTTATGCACAATTTCAATATTTATTATTTAATGGCGTGAACTGCAGAGAGTGGGGTGCATTTACATCTCCCCACCAACTCTTCAAGAGAATTTCTTGATTATATCTTATGCTTTCATCTATTCCAAGAAAAACGACGTTACTGGTTTGGAATCACTCAAAACTCGTTTTCGAATATACTATTTCCAACGGCACCAAGTACAGCACTGATTACGTAAGACGTTGGCGTTAAAGAGCATTGATCCCATTTTCTAAGATGCTAATTCTAGGCTGACGAAATCATAAGTCGACTCACTCAGACTCACTCAGACTGAGATGAAACCGTGAGTCTGAGTCAGAGTGAGTCCGGCTTATGAAAATTTTTGTAAGTTTGTGTCCGAGTGAGTTAAAAGCTCGACATATATTTTATAATTGAGCCTGAGTGAGCTCCACAAGTTTTGACGACCTATGCGATTGCACACATGTTTCTATGATTCTCTGGCGTATGGAAGCTCCAGCTAATAAAGCGCACGTAATTATTGAACTTCTCGCCTAAATAATAAAAGAAGTTTTTACTTGGCTCTCCCTCTCTCATTACTCTTACCAACGCCACTTAAATTCCATATCTGGAACGAAACAACTGGAAAGCAAAAGAGGCTATATGTTGCGGGTAGGGATGGTAAGTCACTCGCAAAATTTTGTGCTGCAACAGATTGCTTCATGAAAAGGTGGTCAGTGTGAACCTTTCTTCAACCAGACACTGAAAATAACGCAGTCATTGTTGCTCGGCGGAATCGAGTAACGTCACCCAGGTATATCACTTGCCATTTGGCAGTTTGCGTAAATCAGTGCAATATTATAAGCCGCATAACAAACACTTATCAAGAAGTTCATATGCCCCGCCGCGGTGGTCTAGTGGCTAAGGTACTCGGCTGCTGACCCGCAGGTCGCGGGTTCAAATCCCGGCTGCGGCGGCTGCATTTCCGATGGAGGCGGAAATGTCGTAGGCCCGTGTGCTCAGATTTGGGTGCACGTTAAAGAACCCCAGGTGGTCAAAATTTCCGGAGCCCTCCACTACGGCGTCTCTCATAGTTATATGGTGGTTTTGGGACGTTAAAGCCCACAAATCATCAAATCAAAAGTTCAAACACAGCATATCTCAGAAGACCACGAACAATTTGATTTCCAAATTTATAGTGTCTTGCTTGCGTGAGCACGTCTCTGCATAATTCATCCCGCCTATTGCCCCTCCCTGAAAATTGTGGAAAGTGGAGGCCGGTGTCGTGGCATTACCATATAAGTATGTTTGCCCACTTATCAGCCTCCTATTGACGTTTACTTACGATAGAAGATGCCTTCCTCCATCAGCACACGTTATCACCTTGTGCATTGTTTTTTTTCTCTCTCTCTCTCTTCGAACACGTGGTTTATTTTTTATTGGGATCGCAAGAGGGTACGCAGCGAAATTCCGTGGTGGCCAAGGTGACTAAATGAGCATTAGGGTAGGTGTTTATGGCATCATTTGTCGAGAGAAGAGAGAATGACTTCTAGCTGAACTTGAGAAATAATTGGAAATTTCCTGCCGGGGGCAGTGCTATGATGCTTGGCTTGCGCGCTCTCAGGAGCATCGACAAACAATATTTCTTCTGACCATGCTAAAAAAGTGTTGCAAGGCCCCTCCAATACACTCCACCGTTCTTCCTTCGCTCTTTAAAAACAACTCTTTCTTTCTTTTATCCTTATTTTTATTTATTTGTTGGTAAACATGGCAACCTTCTTGCTATGGCATCTGGGAAAAGGTGACGATACGAGGCTGCCCCGTAGTGCACCGAAACGCTTCTGAGGCAACAGGCAGTGACGTATGAAATAACGTTACATGAATACCAGCCCTTCAGCTTTGTCGAGGGTCTTTACTGTAACGCGGACTATTTCCACCCATCTTCAACTAGATCAATGTTACTTCTCACGTTCCTCACGTGACCCCCAACGCTCCCTGAACCCTACATATACGAGGTAGTCCTGTTATTTCAGATAGCATTGAACAGAATATGTTTTCGCTTTTACGTTAGTGCCTATTTCACATAACGCCGACGCTCGCTGAGTCAGAAGCGGACGTGCCAACGTGTCGGGATACGCGAACGTTCGCGGCTCGCGGTGCTATAACGAAAGCGCGCCGAAGTTGTAATCTCGTGTACCACCACGCACGTCACTATCAGACACGTGAGCTGCCACTGGCGTTCGCGCTGCTCTAGTTCCCTATATGTCGTGTAGCGTGAGCCCCAGTGACTTTCTGCGAGCTTAGTTTGCTCTCTTGGCGCGGCAGATCCGATTTCTTTCGCGCCGTCGCGCGACTTCACTCAGCACCATCGGAGACTAAGTGGCTCGTCCGGCCAATGCACCGGGCTCCATCGAGCATAAGTGGGGCGCCGCGCAATTAATCTTGCGTGTAGCCATACTGTACTACATGCTATGCGCTGACCCATTGTTATTATTCGGTGGAGCCTCCTAAGGAGAATGTGAAGAAAGAAACAGAAGCCATCAGAATGCATGCGTGTTGCTTGCAAGGAAAGACGGTAACGTCAATTCATCAATGTGTTTATCTGGGCTTATTGGTATGGACTTAGCGAATCCACAATAGAAATTTTTGAGACATATGTCAGTGACTTGGTAGCAGCGTATGCGCTCCGACTATGTATGAGTTCATTATGTCGATTAAATTTCGATTGAAGTCTAGCGGTTAACGCCAGGGAACCGTGTCTTGGAAGTGACTATCTGCCTTGTTTAACTTTTATATCCTAGGGCTACCCCAGAGTTCACACGTAAGTATTCACATTGGACGGGTACTTTTATTTTTAAGTGCTAGAATGTAAATAAATAACAAAAGCAGCAACGCCTGGCTGCGATTCTCGTCAGCATGACATGGGCCCCGCTATGTCTGCAAGAACTGTGTTATTTTGGTGTATTCTTTGAAGGAGAGGCATGGATGATTCGTGAAAGCGTGCCGCACTGTAAGGCAGCGTCTCTACCATCTTTCACGGATGTCTCTGACAGCCTTTGTCAACACTCAACCGAACCCATTCCTATCATCCACTGATCACTGACCTGAACTCATCCTGCCGATGCGTTATGCCCGCAAACTGTTTACTGTCATCTGCCCAACTTACTTTATACCTCCCCGCTTGCTTTTTGTTCAGTCAGTATACTCTTAATAACCTGTGGTCACTTTGCCTTCGCACCCTTCCCATGCCCATTTAGCCTCGATACCTACAAAGATTGCTTTTTCCGCAACCCACTCTGCTGTCTCCTTATCCCTCAATATGACACTATACCATTTTCCTTTCCATGGCCTTGCTGCGTCGTCAATTTTCACAACACCCAGTGCAAGCCTCCAGGCTTCTTTTCCGTATGTAAGGGCCGCTAAGATATTGAGGCATAGCAATAAACTATCATTCATTAATTAGGAATGCCTGTCAAATGCTCCCTACAAATTTCTTATCTAACACTTCAGCCTCACTTTTCGGATCTGTGGCCACTACGTGTGCTAAGTATAGATGTTTTCTTACCGCTTAGTGTCTCGCTACCTATTGCAAAGCTTTTTTATCTTTCGCGAACTGAGCTGCAATTATTCAGCTCGACGTCCTCTCCAGTTCTCAGTTGGAGAGGGCGTAGGAAAATAGCTCCACATGAAGCGTTGTGTGCCAGTTGGCTTATACGTATTGCGCAAGGTTGCAGTCGGCAGCACTGTGCGACAAAAAACAAAGGAAATATTCTAAGAATACTCGCTTGAAACAAATTAGAACTCGAGAAACATCACTCAAGGTAATGCAAAAAACAACGTGATGAAGTGCGCGTATTCAAAGGTGAAATGTAGCTTCTTTTTTTTGTTCACACTTGTGCAGTATATAATGTGCAAACGCAAATGAAACACAATACATATCCATGATTTACATTGCAGACGCAATGTACTCAGACGCAATGTGACAATCAGACGCAATGTGACGCAGGCGCAATGTGACAAAGCAACATAGCACTATACGCAAGCTGTGTGTAAAGAACACTGAAATTATTTATTTATATTCGACACCAAAACCGGTAACATGAGGTTTCTTATCTGGCGTTTGCCGTGCACTCTACTGGTTGACTTAAAATGAGTTGGGTATAATAATACTCTAATGAAATGAATAGACGTTTCAAAAATATTCTATGGTGTTGGCATTGTACGCTTGAGCTATGCTGTCTTGCCCATGGGGTGCCCGTTTGTGATTATTTTTTTTCGAGTACGTAAAAAATAAAAGGGAATGGCTGCTCACTCTTGCGAGATAGCGCATTATTAGTTTCAAGACAAGACGCCATAAAGGCGTTACCGGGTCCTGTGCGCGTTGGCTGTATGCACCGCTGCTAAGAAGCCGTAACGTTACTGTCTTTTTATGGCCTAACTAAACCGTATCTATACTTCGAACCACGTATTTCACAAAGCATTTGACAATGCTCATCTTTCAGAGTGGTTGCCCTAATTACAGCAAGGAACATCCGAGATACTTCCGTGGAACGGCACACTGGGATCATTCCGCATTATGATGGTCAGACTTACGAAAGAAAAGCAAGTGTTCTTTTTTTCCACAACTGAAGTACATACCCATGTACTTGATCCCTCGTCATGCCTTTCCAAGTAGAGATGCCCTTTGACGGCTCTATACGTGATTCAGGCTGCCCCTAGATACCCATCGAAAGTTTCCACTTGCAATGGGTAATCGACAGCGTTGAACAGGTGAGAGCCAAACAGTGAATCAATATTTAAACCAGCGACTCCAGCTTCAGCCTGAGGCCGTGCCGGAAGCAAATCCAAGCTTGTTCTTTCTATTTTTGCTTTTATTTCATTTATTGATTAATTTATAGGTACCTAACTAACTACAAAAAAAGATTTAACAGTAGAAAGACACTCAGAAGGGAGGTAAGAGTCGCAATAAACACAAGTGCGGAAAATTTGGGAACAACATTGAATTTGAACACAAGTAAGCTAAGATGGTACGAGAGAACGATGTGCACTGTGGAACAAAAAAAAACTATCTTATGAAAAACAAAAATTGTTGGTACGGAACAGCACAAAATCACAAATGTGTTAACAAATCAAAGAGGAAGAAAACCGAAATATGTAAATTCACGAATGGTATAAAAGATTTTAGATGATAAGAAGGTTTCTTTTTTGATGTTGTGTTAGAAGGGATGTTTTATAGGTCGATAACTCTAATTTTTATAACGGCTAGAATCAAGCTGTTCCTTTCAAATCGCGACAAAATAAAGGTGAATGTGTAAGTATATATACGTTTTAGTTTCAGCGAATAGTGGTTCGGGCGCAGGGTCGATGAGGGCGCTGGATGAATGGATCTACGAGAACATGTTATACTGCTACAAAAAAAAGCTGCGTGAAAATGATGAATGGTTAGCGATTAGCTGCTTCACAAAACTTCCACTGGTGGCGTAATAACGCGGGTGCCTTAGAGAATCAACATCTTTGAATACTGGTAGCATGCCTGGAACAAGGCACATTTTAACACGAAAGTGTGTCTTGCCGCGGTTCACTAAGACTTCAGTGACGTATTTCTGTCACGCAAATGACGTCAAAAAATGTACTGTTGATCGCAAAAGTTTGCGGGATGTGCAGCGCGTGGCGGAGCGGGGGAAAGCTACATTGCTGCGCCGCATACTGTGCCATAGCGTGCGAGGCTACCATATACGCGGCCTTGGTGATTAGAAACGGTGCGTTTGGACAATGCGCCGCTGCTAGATCTATTCTCGGAAGCCGTGGCCGATAACCTCTACATCATTATGCACGTCACGGTAGGCGGCGCAGCGAGGCGGCTTTTTCCGTCGCTTCGCCACGCGCTGCACATCCCGCCAACCTTTGCGGTAGACAGTACATGATCAGATTGCAAAGAAAAGAAAGATCAAGAGTCTAACGACTTATTAGACCACGAGACCAGATCCCGGGCACACTATCTACTGTGCCACGGTCTCACACATAAGAGGCTTCACAAACGCGTCTTTTTATATATCTCACACTTTCTTCCCATGGTGCTCTTGGTCGTCAGCGCCCTGTCACCCTCTGGGCGCGATAGAGTGAAGTATCACGACCACGATCTCAACGATTAGCTCCTGGAACGCGTCGTCGTTTTGGGTCCTTCCCATTTCATGCGTTCCTAATAAGACAAGGGCAATTTTTTCAACACCTGAACACACATCGAGGTGGCGACCTTATCCCGAGCGTCGGCCTCGATCCAACCGTACCAAAAATAGCTTAGCGACGAGCGTCTGCCTACCTTACTGTAACAACACGTTCCTTGTTTAAGCTTGCCACCAGAAAATTTGCCGTCGGCTTACAGGGTAGACACAATACGTGTTGAGTTGGTCTCTACTGTGGCCCAAATGTTCAGGGTAAGGTGAGGTAAAATGAGACATGGGGCAAAACGCGACATTTGGACTTTGCCGGCATCTGTAGCCAGTGCAAGAACTACTTTTCTTTGTTTGTCATTTCAAGCGATAAGTGCTAGTCCTAGTTCGTATTTTATGTGTAAAAGTAAATAATTGCTCACAGCGTTCGCGCGGGAATCATTACGCAGCTGGTGTCAGTGTGTTCGTGACCCGTCAAAAAGGGGCGAAATAGCGCTCGGCCAAAATTTCGGATCCATGCATGAATCTATTCCTACGTGAATACAGGAACGTAAATGTTTAGTTACTTTAGGATACGAGTTACACAATATTAAATGTTTAGTTTGTGTGAGACCTTAGGAAAATGCGGATTTTTTTTAATTGTGGCATGTGAGAAGGGCAAAACGCAACGAAAGAGGCATCCAATTGCCTTAGAGAATGTCCTATTAATGAAACTATTACCTTGGCTATATTATATATTATATTTTTTTAGGATGGCTTGGACATACAACGAATTATCATACCTTCCTGAGAGGAAAATAACAATCAAAAGAGATGTGGCAGATCCTATGTGCCTGGAAATTGATGTTATGCGAAACATGCGGAGGGACGGTAACCGTGTTTCAATTTTTTTATTGAGTGACACGTCACGAAATGACGCTAAATATATGTACAAATGTTGCACGCAGATATGTTGAAGAGTTGCAGATGTTTATATAATCAGTTGTTTGCACTTGCGCAACAATGCCAACTGGAACTTGCGTAGTAGTATTAACAGAAGCAGATATGAAGTGCTGATGCTCGTATTGACGCTGGCCCTGTACCGTGGTATATAAATCAACCTCAGTGCATGACAACTAACCACAATTGACGTTAACCCGACGGGACGGCTGTATCAAAGGAATACATTTGTAATGTTTTTAAAATTAAGTAGGCAGCACTGCAACTGGAACGGGGTTTATTGGCACAAGTAGTGCTTGCACAGCAGGTCTATTGATGCGGGAACCGGGCGGCAGGAACCGACGCAGGATACACAACTCTCGGGGCAACAGCTCGCGCTCGGCTCCTCTTCCTAAAGGCGTGACCCACTGCGGCACATATTCTTCTTCCTCTCTACAATACCCCGGCGACGAAGACGAGCCATCCTGGCAAGTCAAGGTGATGATATTAGGAGTGGGTCGTGATATGGCTTGAGACGACTCACGTGGACAGTCTCACGACCAAGGCGTCGCCTGTCTGTAGATGGCGTGACCGGCTCGATCACGTATGTGACAGGAGATCGACGTTCGACGACGCGATAAGGACCGTGAAACTTGGGGGCAAACTTAGCGGACAGACCTGGGGAGTGGAAGGGCAGTCGAAGCCAGACAAGCGAGCCCACGGCAAAAGTCTCGACTTGCTGGTCGCGGTCGTGGCGGTCTTTTTCGAATGCTTGCTTGTCCGAGGTGAATGATCGGGCCAATTGACGACACTCTTCAGCGTGGTGCAAAATTTCAGAAAGAGGGCTGAACTCTGAGACGTCGGGACGATACGGCAAAATGGTGTCAAAGGTGGAGCATGGCTCACGCCCATATAGAAGAAAAAAAGGCGAGAAGCCTGTGGTTGACTGCGTCGCGGTGTTGTACGCATATGTCACAAATGGGAGAATGACATCCCAGTTTGATTGGTCGGAATTGACATACATGGTGAGCATGTCTCCTAGCGTTCGGTTGAAGCGCTCAGTTAGACCGTTGGTCTGCGGGTGGTAGGCTGTAGAGGTGCGGTGCACCGTGCGGCATGCCTGAAGGAGTTGTTGTACAACTTCGGATAAAAAGACACGCCCTCGATCACTTAGCAGTTCACGTGGTGCCCCGTGACGCAGTACGAAGCGTCGCAAAATGAAATTGGCTACGTCACGTGCACCAGCCGTAGGTAGTGGAGCTGTTTCAGCATACCTCGTCAGATGGTCGACGGCGACAATGATCCATCGATTTCCAGTGGCAGTGTAAGGAAGGGGACCATATAGATCGATACCAACGCGGTCGAAAGGGTGCGCCGGACACGGTAGAGGCTGTAATAATCCGGGTGAATGGGCAGCTGTCTTTCGTCGTTGGCATAATGAACAAGACCGAATGTATTTTCGTACAAAAGTGTACATACCACGCCAGTAGTAACGCTGGCAGATCCGCTGATATGTTTTTAACACACCAGCGTGAGCATGTTGTGGGTCGGCATGAAAATACGCACAGACATCAGATCGCATGTGGCGTGGTATAACCAAGAGCCATTTACGACCATCCGCGTGGTAGTTTCTGCGGTATAGTTGCGCGTCCCGTATCGCGAAATGTGTGGCTTGGCGGCGAAGAGCGCGTGGGTACGCAGACTTTGAAGAGTCGGAAAGAATGTTAAGGAGAGATGTTATCCATGGGTCTTTCCGCTGTTCAGACGACATGCTTTTGACGGAAATGGGAGCGATGGAGAAGTTGGTGTCCGAATGCAGGTCTGCGGTGGATCTCACTGGTGATCGTGAGAGGGCGTCCGCATCAGAGTGTTTTCGTCCTGAGCGGTAGACGACGTTTGAATATTGACGACGGAATATTGACGTTTCACTAAGATTAGCATCTATTTGAAAAACGTAGTTCCACGACATGGCATAGCTCTGTGGTAAAATACTTCATTGCCACGCAGAATGCTTGGATTCCAACTGGGACCCTGACATTTATTATTTGCATTCATCGGGTCGACAGTAAAGTTGTTACCAACCAATCGGGTCGACGCTACCGATGTCGGCAATTCCTAACGCTCGCACGTTAAAATTGGCCATGTGTGTTCTCGTCGTTTCTGGGTAGATACTAAGTGTCAATCACCTGAGCCACATACCGCATACCAGCGGCACACACCCACCTGTGGGTATGTGCCACTGTCTGGCGGGAAGTGTTTGACGACGTACGCGACGCGATTGTGACATCATTCATTTCTTGACCAGCGCGTCATACTCATCAAACCACCTCACTCTCCCTTGCTGTTTGGTTCACGCCAAATTAAGGGGGTGACCACGAGAGCACCCAAACCTAAGCGGCTAGATAGATAGATAGATAGATAGATAGATAGATAGATAGATAGATAGATAGATAGATAGATAGATAGATAGATAGATAGATAGATAGATAGATAGATAGATAGATAGATAGTAGATAGATAGATAGATAGATAGATAGATAGATAGATAGATAGATAGATAGATGCTAAAGGTCACTGAAGTTCGCTAATAAATGCTTCGCATTTACATATAAGCCCTGACTGCCGTTCATGTCATGACTCCATTCATTCGCGCTGCATCGAGGTTCTTCCGTGTTCCCAAGGATGCCTTCGACAGACGCATAAAAAATGGCGAAGCCTCCAAGTCACGTCGTTCACAAACACGCCTTGAGATTGAGTTTTAAGGACGTTTCTCTGATACCATAATTAAAAAAAAGAACAAGCTCCAGCAAATCTAAATCTAGCACAACTTTAAATTCATTTCGTCACAAAACCCGGTAGACGAAGTTAAAATCCATGAAATACCTAAGTAGTTCTGCATCAAAACAGCAAAAAGAGGTGAACAAAATACGTCAAAGCATATGTAGCCTCCATATATTGAATAATGCTATGAAATACAAGCATTAAAAAGGACAACATTTGCACAAAAAAAGAGTGGTGGTATTTGGCTTACAAGGAGTTTTGGAGCACCTAACACCATTTTTGTCTGGATTCAATGTATGGAGTCAAAGGACTGGGCTCTTTAAGGCTGCGTAAGGGCCCACAGAAAGAATTTCAACTCAATTTACTGCAAAAACTGAAGCACTGAAGGAATTTGTTTTCTTTTTTTCACGCTGTTTCGCTTTGCCTTACGCAGCGTCTCGTTTTGCCCCTCAGGTTGGGGCAAAATGAGACGTCTGGAACATGATTTATTTATAATAATGTTTGAAAGCAGGCAACATGGCAATATTTATGTGGCATATACCTCGTAAACAAAGGAAAGTTTATGGATTAATGTTTCATTCTAAGGAGTGAAATAGAAATAAATATTCGCTATTTTGAAATTTTTGTCGCATTTTACCCCACCATACGCTATCGACCCGCTAACATGCCACGGAATGACGACCTTTGCCCAAATTATGCGTTCAACCATCCACGCTCTTCTGACTGTCACATTGCCTTCTCCCATTACGCTTTCATCGTGAATTACAACAGCCTCCACAAGGATCTGTTCAATCATTGATCATGGACGTGAGTCGTCCCTCTCTCTCCTCTAGGCACCCCTCCTTGGGGCGTTTAGAGCCCCATTGCGCATGCGCATCTCCTTTTTCGTCTTTTATACGCTCCTCCTCCTCTCGCCTCGCAATGCCGACGCAGGCAGTAACAACTTGCGAGTTTCTTGATTGAAAAAAAAAACCGATTGTTCGCACTGCAGAACCGTTCACTCGCCACCCCGTATAAATAGGTACCGGACCTTGACCTCCAAGGTAGAGCCGGTTGGAGATTTCCCCTGTACGTTGTTAAACAATGGAAATTCGCAGCGTGCGCGTTACTAAAACAGACTGCGAGTTTGTGTGTCCAGTCGGAATCTTCTGTCTCTCATTGCCCGTTTGCAGCAATTGGCATGTTCTATTAAGAAACACCAGTCCAGCACTTCGTGCTTTATGCCTCACCAGGTTTCTTTCCTGTGGAACGCTGAGATGAGCGCCAGTGTGAACGTCGTCGCCAGTGTAAGCAATAGCGCCCGCTTCTTCGCATCTACAAATAGTTCCCTTTAACGGGAGATCGTGTAAATTTGTCTTGTGTGGAAGTTGTTTCAGTAGGCTTACGTTATATTTTTCCTTTTGTGTTCCTTTTGAATACAACTTGCCCTGGCTACAAACTACATATAGTCGTCCGCTTCAAAGGATACAGTCTCATTACCATGATGGTAAAGAGACTGTTAAGAGGAAAGTTTAGGGCTGGGGCTTCACGTGTCAAAATCAGAAAATGCTTGCGAGGCCAGTCACAAGGAGGGGAGACCGGGTTGATTTCACCTCAAGGAGTTAATAAGCATGGGCTGGACTCTTGTGAAATGTAGTTTTGTTTCCTTTTGTTTTCATTCCATCAAAATGCGGCCACCATGGCCTGTAATCGAACAGGCATCTTTTGAGCTTAACATCGCAACACATCAATCGCTAAGCTACCGTAGTGGACTCCATCAAGAAAACCCATAAATAAAGGGAACGATTCTCCCCGCCGCAGAGAGATCCACCCGGCGTACGCAAATCGCATGACTGATGAGATTGAAGGAACGCGCTCATCGTGCTTTTACGAGGAGAGAAGCGGCAATCTGCGAATCGGGAATCTCATCTGCACGCGGAAAGAAGGGGCTCTGTCTCGACGACACCCAGCGTATGTATATGCACCGCACTATAGCGGAAAACAGGAGCGAAGCATTCTTCTCTGTCACGGCAGCCGCACCGCAATGTTCACTCTCCCAAATAAAATAATAATGATACAAAATCATGTGCGTGTGAAGCAGTGATCGACCGTTTTCTTTGAATGACTAGCGCAGAACACGGAGGCGTATATTAAGTGAAGGCAATTCAGGATTTCGCTAGGCTTTCAGGCCGGTGTACATCGCGCCTCAACTCAGTGAACACAAATTGAAGCAGATACAGGAAGTGGAGAGAGAGTGGGGTAGTGGGGACGTGGGAGTAAACGACTGAATGCGGGATTGTGAAGTGCGGTGCATTCGGAACGCTGCAAACCTTGACTCGAGAAAAGATAGTGAAAAAAGACATGCTATTTCGGGAATTGTGGTACAAGGCCTGATAAACCTGCCCGTCAAATAGAACAATTCCATTTGATCAATTTTTCATGCTTAAAAAAGACTGAAATAACCGTATCGCCATTTGCCTTACACGTGCGACCGAGAGTGATCACGTTTATGGATGAACAAATTGTTTGGTAAGCCTTTGTGGGACTGACAGCTCTATACTCACTGTTCGCCATCTTAATACCCGTAGTAAAACGTTTGCTTTTATTTGCCCTATGAACGCGTGTAACATTGACAACACCGTGATTGTTTACGTTGTCATCAAGGAATTCTTCATGAACCTCTATTTGCAAATTGTGTTGCAGCCTCGTTTTTTTTCTGAATTGGCTTGGTCGTACGAGTTCTAATTAGTATACACTGCAAAAGCTTCTACACGGTGGTCTAGAGGTTATTGTGCTCTACTGTTGACCCGCCGGTCGCAAGATCGAATCCCAGCCACGGTGGCTGCATTTTCGATAGAGGCAAAAATGCGAGAGGGCCGTGCCTTTAGATTTGGGCGCACGTCAAAGAACTCCAGGTGGTCAAAATTTTCGGAGGCCTCAACTACGGCGTCTCTCATAATCATATCATGCATTTAAAATGTTCAACCTCGTCAATTATCGCCTACAATACAAAAAGAGTGTGGTAGGTACGCGCATCAATACATAAGAACTTGGTGCATTAATGCCTGCAGCTTTCGTTTGAGCTTACAGGGCTTTCTCTAGCGGTACATTAGGGTGCATATACTACATTATGCAACGTTCACTCTGGCATGGCCTGCGTATTAGCCAACATATTTCGCCCCTAACAACTGCAAATGTCCTCTTCCGCACGTCACTTCGCACGATTCTCGCGTATCTGAATGGTCGCGATGTTGCCGCTGAAAAAAGGTTTTTTATTAGTGTTTAGCGCAGCTTCTGTACAACACGGAGAATGCGCAATATCATTGTACTCGCGTTTTTTTCAGCCAGTACTAACGTGCACGTGGCTGCTAGAAATTAAATTTAAAGTTTGCGAACGCTTAGCAAGAAAGATTGATTGATTGATATGTGGGGTTTAACGTCCCAAAACCACTATATGATTATGAGAGACGCCGTAGTGGAGGGCTCCGGAAATTTAGACCACCTGGGGTTCTTTAACGTGCACCCAAATCTGAGTACACGGGCCTACAACATTTCCGCCTCCATCGGAAATGCAGCCGCCGCAGCCGGGATACGAACCCGCGCCGTGCGGGTCGCTTAGCAAGAAAGAGAGCCGCGAGAGGCGCTGGCTAAATGAAATTCAAAGTTAAGCGTTTATACGAATAAGCGGTGAAAGCAAACAACGCAGTTAGGGCTTCGAGCGTTGTTAGACTCGCGACAACCGCCCTTTTAGTGAGCAAACTCCTGTGTGCATACGCCGCCATCGCATGGTTCCACGGGCAGGTGCGAGCAGCGCTAAGCGGTGCACACCGCGGAACGTCAGCGAGAGCCAAGCAAAAATAAAAAAATATATACGCGAGCGCCAACATTGTGGAAGTCAGTAATCAGGTTTAGACTGCCAGAAACCTGCATCAGACACTTGAAATACCAGTTTCGTGCGCAGAGCACAGCGAATGTGCCACTGCCTGCAGAACAAACAGATTGCTTCTATCGAGGTGAGCGCAACAAAACAGAAAAAGCAAAACGGAATCGAGTTTAGTGGAGCATCGTAAGGATTCGAGCGTGACAGGCGTTAAGTTCGCCGCTTCGCCGAAACAAAGGGTGAGGCTGAAAGAACAAACGAACTCACATTCACGCGCAGACCCAGAACCGTTTGCGTTGTTCCTTCGCGAAAAGCGGCAACACCATAGGAGCAGCAGACCCGTGTCGCGTAGCGCTGTATGAGATATCTGCAGAGGTACCGAATGGATTAAGTTCGGGTTCATTATTAGATTTTTTCATATATACTTCGACTCCTTTTTACCGCGAAAGAATGCCAGAAACGCGAAGTCGGAATACAGCGCCGACCAAGGCACATACACGAGCGAAGGCTACAAGAGAGAAGAGACTCGATGAAGAGCCGCGACGCCAGAGGCAGCAGGAAGGAGCGCCAGGCAAACGACGCTACATCCGTTAACAAGGTGGGCGCTCGGAATGCACGCACAACGGGCGCCCGTGCGGCTGCTGGCGCTTCGACAACGGAGCGAACATCGAGAATTACCGGGCATCGAGGAAAACGCATTACGCTCGTGATGAATGGCCGAGCGTGTCGGCGTCTCGCTAATGCGCTGCTACCACACGCACATCAGGAGGGGGAGGGGTGCTGTTGCTTTTCGGGCCCGAAACAAAAGGAACAGTAGGCGGCGGTGGGTGCGCGCTAGTGGCGCTCTGGGCGTGTTCGTTACGCGTAACGCAAGCCGCCCTTCTTTCTCGTTCGCCTCTTTCCGCTCCGTCGCTCGCAGGACTCTTCCCGATCTGCCGGATCGGGAGGAGTGCGCCTCGTCAGAAATAACGCCTTCCACGCTGTCCTACTCGCCGCGATGCAGCAGCGTGAGCGTGGCGTCAAGATGCCTCACTCGGCGCGCAGGCAGAACGCTAGAATGTTCTTCGGTTCTCCGCGCACGCTGCCTATCTTTCTGGTTACTTCCTCCGTCTGGTGCGCGGCTGTCAGACTCGCATTCGCATGACAGTGGACACGCGTGTTGGCGTGCGGTTCCATCAGAGCTCTTCCGTCGTAACAGGCAACTTTCTCTTCCACTTTTTTTTGCCTTATCATTTGCCTCCCCCCACCTTCTTTCTCTCTCCCTACTTTGAATGACAGTCGCTCTCATTCGGCAAAGAACCGCAAAGTCGACAAAAAACTGATGCCATGTGAAAGAGAGAAAAAAAAAGTGTTATTCGAAAACAAAAATCGCGTCGTAGCTCTTAAGTGACGAAAAGACAAAATAGTTTTTTTTTTCATTTGCAACGATGTTGCTTTAGAGGTAAGTGGGCGTACGTCTTTCTACCTCTCGGCATTCGTGTGCTATAAGACGAAATCAGAAAGTTTCATTTAGTAAACCACCACAAGAAGTTCATCCATTGGTTCAAACAATGGCTGACGCCATAATCTTGATCCTAAAGTAAGCTTCGCAGTATAGGTAATTGCATTCCAACTGGCATTAAACAAGCTTCCATCAACCCGAGGTAGAATTTGTCTGGACTGTTCAAAGAGAGAAATAGAGAGAGACTCACAGATAGGCCGACAGGTTGACCTGAGAGATAGTTTACTCTGGCCTGGTGCTGTACACCGTGGAAGGGTCACAGAAAAGCAAACGTTATCAATGAACGCAGTCAATGTCACTTACTAGAAACACTTCAATATCCATTGTTCACCTATTCGGCGTAGGCGTGAGAACAGTCAGAAACTGGTTTCCTTGATTGCACAACTTCATAGTACACTATTTACTGATCAGGTTTTGTTAGGTTCTTGCCCTTATTTCAACAGCCCAACTGTCGTTACAGGAAGGGCAATAGCCTTCCTACAAGCCACTGAGTTTGATAGACGACTCTCAACCGGGCGGAACATGACGGGACTCCACATACTCATTGTATGAAAGTATGGGACTCAATCGGGCAACTGAACTCCTGTGGTATTTATATGTACAGACTTCGCAGCACCTTTCACCTTTTACAGTTAGTTCACCTTACGTGTTGGCGGTTAGTAAGAACGCCATTCGCAAACATTCTCGAGCTTCTGGTTTATCACTATTAAAAAAATGAAAGTCTTATACTCCTGAAGACGCTGCCAAATTGTTACCTGTTCAAGCTCAGAACATGCTTGATTCGCCCCACTGTATTTGAGGGAAAAAAGACGGATTATAGAAAGAACAAAACAGAAGGGTATTTGAGAGTCTAGACTGACGTTATGCATGCCAGCAGTCGGCATGCATAAAAATATAAAAAAAAAGTTGGCCCCGTATCTGCATGTTACACCGCAAATGTCGTCGAAAGACGAGATAGTCTTGCGTCTGGAGAGAGTGATCAAAACGTTTATTTGATGTTTTGCGCAAGAAAATCGGTAAACGGTATTCTGAAGGCGCTGCGTTAGAGTGCCCCGAGCATGCAGCGGAGGCGAACGAGCGCATCAAGACACGTCACACGTGAGACATGAGCGCTGTCCGGCAGTTAACCTGGAAAACGGGGCACGCGCTATGCGCGCCTGTCTATGAGGTGATAAGGTGTATAACGCAAGGCGACGGGTAGGTGCCACCACCGTGTCATCCTAGCAAAGCGTTGGAAACACTTGCCGTTTCATGCAAGTGTAGCGTGGCCAGCGCAGCGTTATAAAGGCTACGATCCTTAAAATTACTTATGTATGCCTTTTCTGGTAAAAAAATACACATACATAATAATAACGCGTTGTTATGGTGCCTCAGATATGCGCAATGATTGCTTTTTTATTGACAATCGCACAATTATGAACGCTGAACCTTGAGCACTATTGGTGGATGCTGCGGATGGGGTCGGCCATTTGGAGTATCGTTTGGTCCCATTGGTGCCGTTTGGGATACCGTTAAGAATGGACAAAGAGACAAATCTATACACAGACACACAGCCAGACAGATAGACTAAAATTTTTGCGTCGAAGGTCCTCAAGAAAGACTATCATCTTTAAAACTAACACCTAGCCCCTTTTTTACCTATCCCCATCCTCGGCACACACTGATCTTGCAGGCCTCTAAGCTGTCCCTGCTACATAATCTAAAAAAACAAGTTTTATGTATTTTTATCCTTAGGTTATACACATAGAGTCGTTAAATTGTTTACAAGAGTTTTGAGAAAGTTTTGCTCCTGAATCAGTACCATATTCAGACTGGTGCACCCTGCGTCCAGTCCCCGCGTGCAAAAGCTTTGATCATTTTCATTATTCAACCGACAAGGATAAACAAAAATTGTGTAATTTAACGTGAATCCGGATGCTTGCCATATTTTACGCGGACTGCATAATAATTTTCTTTGAACAATTTTGACATATTTGACACCTTGGTGCTGCTACCAAGTCACAGGCCGTTGTTAGGTACGGCGCTTGGGCCGAGAAGGGGAGTGGAATTCTGGATACTGCGAACAAGTAGCTGAGGGGATGCTGGCCTGCGGAAAGCCCTTCCAGCCCGGGCATTGTTATTCCAAGGCGGGAAGTGAGGCGCCATGCAGTCCGGCATCGTAATCGACCACAATGGGTTTTGGTCACGACAACTTTCGCGAAGGAACGGTGGCGTCGCTGCGCTACCTTTGATGCGTTGCCCCAAGTGTGAGACTGATCACCCCAGCGGCCGTGTATGGTCAAGGAGAACCCCATGCTGGGAGTGCAGCTATGTGCCTCAAGGAGGACCCCGTGGTGGAAGTGCGGATGTGTACGCTCACGGAGGACCCGTGCTGGGAGTACGGTCGTGTACCTCAAGAAGGATCCCGTGATAGAAGTGCGAATGTGTACGCTCAAGGAGGACCCCGTGGTGGGAGTACGGCAGCCGTGTACCTCAAGGAAGACCCCGTGATAGAAGCTCGGATGTGTACGCTCAATGAGGACCCCGTGGTGGGAGTACGGCAGCCGTGTACCTCAAGGAGGACCCCGTGATAGAAGTGCGGATGTGTACGCTCAATGAGGACCCCGTGGTGGGAGTACGGCAGCCGTGTACCTCAAGGAGGCCCCCGTGATGGAAGTGCTGATGAGTACGCTCAAGGAGGACCCCGTGCGTGGAATATGGCAGCCGTGTACCTCAAGGAGGAATCCGTGATGGAAGTGCGGATGTGTACGCTCAAGGAGGACTCCGTGCTGGGAGTACGGCAGCCGTGTACCTCAAGGAGGACCCCGTGATAGAAGTGCGGATGTGTACGCTCAAGGAAGTCCCCGTGGTGGAAGTGTGGTGACTCCGCCCCCAGTCAAAAATGTTGGCGTGGGCGGGTGCGGGGCGGCCACGTCAAAAGTGGTGCATATTTTGGAATAGGACCATGAAATTTTGCGCCCTTTCCCTTATCCACAGATCTGAGAAAACGAGCCTGGTAATAATCAGGCTTCGCGGGTTCTTTCGTGTGGCTTTTGATGCAGCATTCTTCAACAAGTGCTTTTCGATGTAGAGTTTTCGGACATGAGTTAGTAAATCTATGTGAATAGACCTCTGTAAATATGTCCTGAAAAAGGCGCCTTCTTCCCTGCAAGATGGATTAAATGGGTCCGGTGGCGGCGGCCAACTACCCACGACGAGACCCGCCGGACCCGAGCCGTAACGACTGGCACCAGAGATGGAATGCTGTCGAGCCCCGGTACTAACAACATGAAACACGGCCATGTATTAAATTCCAGGTTTCACCAAAGCTAATCTGCAATTGAGGATGAAAAATGGCGGTGGGGAAGTGCACTGCGACGTTGTACCTTAATCGACCAGCTAAAAAAAACAAAAGTTGAGATGCATTGCAATTTCTAACAATTCTTGTACAATAAATCGACAGCCAGAAACGTGAACACTAAGTTTATTTTCGGCCTTTTTTTACTCAACAAACCACATCAAATTATACGCAACACTTTTAAAGAAAGAACGGCTTCTCCTGTCATAGGTAAACAAATGAAGGTCCCCAAGCTTCATCTGCCATCAGCTGCGCTGAGCATTAATGTAAGTGTACCTTGTATTGTATGAGGGGAATTACAAAGTTATGAGAGCATTTTTAGACAGGCGTAGATAGGTTACGAAAAATTGGCCGAACGTCAGCGACTTAAGTTTGTCAGACAAGAACTCCTTCGTGCTTGCGCTCACAATATTTATTTCGGGTGAAGTTCAATAACCACTCGTCTCTTGTTTCTCACAACCAGTATGAGGCAGGAACACAGCAAACGAGGCACACGCGCCACCACACAAGTTCCACGTACCACAGTCCTCATCAGCACCTCGCCTCGAGCGGCGAAGCCGCCGCGGAAGAAGGAGCCTCCTCCGCCTGGGCATATATATGTAAGCTGCCAGAATGTGTCCCATGGAGGTCGTTCGAGCCTGTTAGACCAACCTTCCTAAGTGCATAATAAATAAAGCTGTTATCAGGCACACCCATCCCGGCGGCTTTCTTGGTGAACCTTAATTGCGGCTGCTGTTCCGGAGAGTTCCTTATAGCTTTCATTTTTCTATCTCGATATTTTTTTCTTAGCCTACCGGTTCCCCAGAAGAGTACGAAAATAGGGCGGCAGCCGTCGGCCGGTGTCCCTAATTTATTGGGCCTCGGACTCACGTCCACACCAGGGAATTCGACGTGCCTGGTCACAGCAAGAACTAAGTGTGCCTGGTAAACGAATTAAAAGCAACGATGGCCACAAGAAGCTGTCACCCGAAATAGGCCCCGCAAGGCGGCGTAGGGAGTCGGCCCCGGCCGGCAAGCAGTCCATAGACGTCACGCGCGCGTTCTGTTCGTAATTAGGACTCACCACCGCGGCTACAGGAAAGAAAGAAAAAAGCTAGAAGGGCTGGCTCAGCACTGAATTGAACGCCCCCCTACCAACCAACCAAACGAGCAAGTAGCCTGTAAACAGCGAGGGGGAAATATAAAAAAAGGGCTCACGAGAGAACACAAGTATAGGCAGCACTCGTTGGCGCTGTAACTATATAGCGAACAACACCCACTCGCCAAAGTGGCCGAGCAGAGCGAAAGCCTGGCAGGTGGGAGCGACGTTAATCGGGAAACGTGAGTCGTGGAGGGAGCTTGGAGCCGCGGGCAACCGCAGGAGCTGTTCTTCGGGTCAAAAGGCGACGCCGTCAGCTGGCTTCGTCAAGGAGGCCGAGAGCACACCTCGTCCGAGGACGCCGCTCTCGGCGTTACCCACGTAGGAAGAGTTTGTGCGGCAGCCATGATGCACGGGAGCCGGTTTTGACAGCAGGTCCTCGCAAACTAGAGCGCGGGGCATATTTGGGCGGCTGGACGGAGGCAATTTAGGATGCGCCGAGCCTGCTCGGAGTGTGTGCCCTTGACTAGGCCTTCGCTCGCGATTTCTAAAGGGGGCGAGTCGTGGGTGCCGTAAAAAGGATGGCTGTTTCGAAACCATATTGAAGAAAAAACTCCGCTTAAACGATCAAAGTCCGTCTGGCATGTAAACACCCGACCATCCACCCCTTTCACTTCCGCAGTAGAGTCTTGGGAGCCGGACTTCACGTTTCCTCAGTCTAGCCTGATGAAGAGAGAGAGAGACAGAGAGATAAATAGACACGAAAGGCAGGGAGGTTAATCAAGCTTGGCTCGGTTGGCTACCCTACACTTGGGGGGGGGGGGGAAAGGATAATAATAGAACGGAAAGAGATAGAAAGGAAGAGGAGTAAGAAAGAGAGGCATGAATAGTCAGCTCGAGACTACACAGCACGGTCTCGCACAGTTCTTTCACAAGCGGTCGTGAAGTCTTGTGGTCCTTAAAAAGTTTAAGAGGGCTTTCGTGGCTTTGCGCGTATGGGAAGCCGTCGGCCAAGGTCCCAGGATCTTCTCTTCTGTAAGCGGCCGTGAATCCAGCTGACAGAGCTTGGCTTCCATAATACGTTGCTCGGTCTGGTATACTGGGCAATGACATAGAATGTGCTCAAGCGTTTCCTCGCAGGCGCAGATGTTGCATGCCGAAGTGCTCGCCATTCCAAGGAGACGAGAGTACGAATTCGTAAATGCCACGCCCAACCTCATGCGACACAGTAAAGTTTCAGCGCATCGTGGGAGCCCGGATGGCAAACGAAGGTGCAAGTTTGGGTCGATCGAATACAGGTGCGTGTTGGAGAAACCCTGCGTATTCCGTTGTAGGAGAGATATACGGCGAGCAAGTGATTGTAGTAGCCTTGCAGCGTCTGTTCTCAAGAGTGGTATGAGCGTGCGCTGATCTTGGTCATGAGCCGATCGAGCAGCTTCATCCGCGCGGTCATTGCCGACGATGCCGCAATGACTCGGCAACCACTGAAATACAATATCGTGACCTTCCTTGAGCGCTTCGTGGTAGTCGTGTCTTATCTGATATACTGATTGTTCGTGTAACCCATGCAGAGAAAAGCTGTGTTCAAAACGAGCAGGAGCTGAGTAAACTAAGCCGGAAATGCGGGCTAGTCTGTATCCAGTTTATTGGACCATGATTAGGCTACTAGGGTAAAGGGGCGAGAAGAATCAACACAAGCATGGTTCCGTATCCCTTCCTTTTCTCTGTGTACCTTTTACGCTAGTAATCATGTTCTATAATGTGGAGTACAGCCTCCTATTTCATGCTGCGCAGCACAAAAGTTCTAGCGCCCAAGATAACCCACGCCACTTATACTCTAAATCTTGAACCCATCGTAGCAAATAGATATCAATATTCAGATATATCAGTCTATAAGTTATAGGCGACCACCGATCCGGGAACAAGAAAGGAAATGCCAAAAACGGTGCAGTTTCGAGTCAATGAATATGCTAGAAACAACTCCACTGCTACGCACCAATTACAACGCTTCCAGTAACGTAATCTGGATAAGGCAATATGAGACACTGCGAAGCATTGGGATCACTTTCAGAGTTATAACAGAGGCCTACTCTGTGCCCAGGTTCAGGTACGTAGTACGTCAGGTGTGTGCACTGATACTAGACAAATGTATCTCCTTGTACTGAGCGTTTACTGAGCTGCTATGAGGCTAAAATGGTTTTTAGCTTATACTCCTAATAAGCGTAGTTAACAAAGCGACAAAATATCTCTGATTGGCTGCATCCAATGAAGCTGCTATTAATAATAGCCTGCCTTCAGAAAAAAACATTACTATTTAGCAATGCTTAGATTACTAACTCGTCCACGTCTTTTGTATTAGAAAATCGTCCCTATACAAACATTTTTTTCTACTCCGAATGTATTGATCTCAACCTATTGGGTGTCTATGTGGTGAAGTGTTTTTTTCTTGCTCTCCCTTCGTACTATTTCAATTCCTAGTTTTGCACCCCAGCGTAGGTAGCAAGCTGAATACATACCTAGTTGACATCTGTGGCTATTCTAAAATTTCCTGTTAAGGAATCACAGCTTCCTGCCCCCAATTTGACGCGCACTATACCCTCGCTCACGAAGGACATGTTGCAGATCTACAATTTGTAACCATAGTACGGCCATTAATGCCGTACGTATACTCTAACACGACAAGCACCAGCGTGTATTCTTGAAGCGAAATATATACGTACTGCCCATGTGAATTGAACGGTGGCATCACTCGCGTAGAGGAGGAGTCCGCAAAAAAGGCCTTTACCTCACGCCCAGAAACTTTGACCAAAAGTGGCCTCAGCAACTATCAGAACACGAGATTTTACAACTACGCACTGCACCGTGTTTTAGACTCAGCGCACATGTAGTGCTCTTCTTCATACCAAAACCCTGCACCTTCCATTTCTTTCTCTCTTCCTCATTGATCCCGAAGTTCTACTTTCTGCTGGTACTACAGGAGCGAGCCGCATACTGCAATATGGGTAAATTTCTCGGCCTTTCCATACACTTCTGTCTCTTGTCATGACTACTACTAGTGAAAAAAGTTTCGTTATTTATGCATACCTCCGGCTGCTTCATACACACCTGCTCCTTCCATCCTTGTTCTATATGTCATCTACTCTCGCTGCTGTTCATTGCGTAAAACGTAAGGAGTCCGTGGCAGAGAAGGGACAAACCCAAAAACGGTCGTCTGTTTTTTGTGCTATACGTGCAACAAAAAGAGTGACGTAACTAGTATATGCATGGTAAACAGTGATGTCAAGACAGTCAACTCTTTAAATATTATGCACGAACGGCAGTTTTCTCTATATATCTTTTCTATATCACCAAGTCAAATTCCTCCCTCAAAAAAAAAAAAACACACCAAGCCTACGCTGAACGCGCAGCATTATCACAGCGAAAGCTAGAAAAGCAGCCTTTAGGAGTCTTCTTTAACACTACTTGAGTAGCTGCTGCAAGCACACTTGCTAGGGTACCCACCATGCCATTAATCATAGTAGGCAGGTATTTACTAAGTCATTCTTCGTCATTCCTCAAGGTACCTGCTGCACACTTGAAAAAAATTTTGTGCAGTTTTTGTGTGCTATAACTGACGATGTTGATCATTTATGGCACAATTTTTCGAAATCCCCACAATTCCTCGCAGTGGGTATGCGCCACTGTTAATATACGTGAACAATTGAGACCAAGCTTTTGTAAAATGTTGGAGCGTTTGACGACCAACTCGTTGCACATTTCGCATTATATGACACTTGTTTTTTCATACACAGTTCTATAACTCTTTATCACTCATATTAACGCGATTCCTTTCCCGACAAAAAGCCTGCCTCTATTTGCGAGGGAGTTCCAAGCACCAGCATGGTTCATTGGCAGAATACTGGGCTGGCACGCAGAGCACCCCGGCTTGAATCCCATTGTGTTCTTGAGACATTTTACAGCCTTTTTTTTTCTATTTCGTGCGAAAATGGTTACGGACACCGGAGGCGGTGGACAAGTACGGCACGAACGGGACCAGCGTTGTGATCTCACAGCAGCTTTCGGTGTAAAACGGTGCGGACATGTGCATCTCCTCAAGGCACATGCGCGCACACCATTTTTTTGACACTTCGTTCCATCATATGACGCTGACATACAAAACAAAGTGGCCGCTGCAGTCCATAGCTTAAGTGTCGGCCGGCTGTACTACCTATATGTATATATGCATGTTTTGTACCGTGTGCTGCTCGTCCATGTCGTTTCCTGGAGCTTCAGCTCTTTATTGCGTCAATCGGTATTGCGACCATAGCTGCACAGATGCGTCACTTTTTGATATTGTACTTTGGCAATTATTCAAATCATGTTACTTCGCACTTGGCATCCGCTGGAGACTTACAGCCACACGCTTGAAGATACACTCACGTTTATTGCGCCGTACTTAAAACCGGAACCTCAGTGATTGGATGGACAAATGGTCTACTCGTAGACGCACAAAAAAGATCGCTCGGACAGAGAAGCTCGCAGAACGCAAGCGAGAGAACGCACTTTCGTGCAGACGCTAAGTGCATACAGTGGCAAATGGAAGAAAGCAGCCCGGCTGATATTTCACTTGCCGATCACGTTTGGCGCCCCCCCCCCACCCCTCCTCGTTTTCGTATAACATGGTTGTGCGACCTGACCGCGCACAATTTCAGCTGGCACACTCGGTGCGAAAATCCGCCGTTAACAAAGCAGCCCCAGTCCTCATTAGTTAAGTGCACGGAGCTAACAGTATCAATGAACAGCACTTTGTTGTGCTACTTGTGCACTACTTTTTCTACCTTGCTTTTTTTTTCTCTTTTTTCAGCTGTTGAATTTCCACACTAGATTCCCCAGTTCCGAGTGTTCATTTTTTTGTTGTCATGACAATATACTTTATGTTACCGATAATTGTATCTCTTCCTCATTTTTTATCTTTTTGCGGTTTATTGACCCACTGTTTATTCACAATAATAATTATCATGTCCTGTATAATATTGTGTCGTTGTACAATGACTTTCTTGTCCCTTCATTGTGCGCAGCACAGTTTGTTGCAAGCGTGCCAAAGGGAAAATTCAGCGGGGGGGTGGGAGGGGGGGCTTGTCCAGCTGCTTGTCGACTTTTTCATCATCCTGCCTCATCTACTTGGTGACAAATAAATCACCTATAATTGTATAATTAGTACAACTTTCCATTGTCAGCACTTTTACTGGCAACACAAAGACTATAGGTTGTTACGTTGCAATGTGCGCGCTGTATTAGGCACGTCACACAAAACTTCTCGATCAGATGGGAAATATTTTCGGAATACTGAGCTCAGCTTCCATGTCTGCGTCGCAGCCCGAAGAGATTCACGAGCAGACTCTAGACCAACACACGTCTCTATAACGCGGGAATTTTGACCACCTGGGGTCCTTTATCTGAGCACATAGGCCTACAGCAATTTCACCTCCTTCAAAAACGTAGCCGCCGCAGGCGGGATTCGATCCCGCGACCTGCGCGGTCAGCAGCCGAGTACGTTAGCCACTAGGCCACCGTGGTGCAAAAGACTTCCTGCCTCAACTTTGCCGACTAGTTGCCGTGATTCCTGAATTGCGCAACATACACAGGCGTCTCCTTTAACACCATGATGGCGAAAGTTGGTAGTGTTGCTAAATAACAACGCACTCTTTAAGGAATATAGACGATATATTTCTCTCAAGAAATGGCTAAATGAAATAGAGTGCCTTGGCTATATTGAAGAGAGGGATGTGATATGTAGTTTTCGTGGTCACGCTTCAACCATCGTTTTTTTTTATGACTCTCTCATTGTACTTACAAAACTCCGGCTGGAACAGTAGTGAAATTGTCAGTCTCCTAAGTGATTTCATTTAGTGAAATAGCAGATTTAAGCCAAATTGTCAAATTACCGAAAAAGTCACAATTCTGCGTCATCAAGAAAACAACTTTATTGCTTTTACAGCAAAGTTGTTATGAGGTCAGAAAACGGGTCACACCTGGTGCCGTATATATAATTGTTCGCCTCCGCCGTTGCCGCCACTACAGTCCGGAACAGGTATCGAACGAAAAAAAAACACTTTAAATAAAAATAATGACATAATGGGACTTCCGAGTCACCTGCATGTCAGCCCAGTATTTTACCACTGAACCACGCCAGTGCTTGGAAATCGTTATTAAACTAGCCTTAGACGGGTTTGATGTCGGTAAAGAGATCGCGTTATTGTGAGTAATAAAGTGTTTTAGAACACCAAAGCAAGAGCCCAGCGTCACACAATGCGAATAGCGTAACTCGTGGGTAGTCCAATGCTCCAACCCATTAGAAAACTTATTCTTGATCACCTATTAACTGTGGTGCATACCAACTTCACGCATATCTTTTTATCGTCGTCAGCCACTGCATAACAAATTGCACAAAATTCCTAGCAAGTGTGTAACGAATAACCCTCTTCTCTCAAAAATGACGAAGGGTAGCATAGTGAATGATGGCCTACTACACCATATTTCTGATTATTTATGGTATTGTGGGTACCCATAAGGGTGCTTGTAGCATCCCAAAGAGTGTTTAGAAATGACTCTGAAAGGCCGCTCTTCTAGCTTTCGCTGTGACTGTTCTGCACGTTCCACGCAGGCCTGACGGTTGTTTTCTTTTCTTTTTATAAAACAAGCCAAAATGGCGTTGTTGCATGGTACTTGACGACTGATCCGAAGATCCTGGTATCGCATCCGGGCCGCGGCAGCCCCAGGCGCAACGCCAGAAGCCCGTGTTCCTCAATTTAGGTGCCAAGAAAAAAATTCCACGATTGAGATTTTCAGAGCTATTCACTACGGCGTTTCTCATATTTATATTGTTGTTTTATATCACAACAATGGCAATATTAGCAACTTTAACAGTTTCTATTAGCCCCACAGCGGTGGTCTAGTGGCTGCTGAGCCACATTTGACGGGATTGAATTCCGGCTGCGGCGGCTGCGTTTTCGATGGAGGTGAAAATGCTTTATTGCGTGTGCTCAAATTTGGCTGCACGTCAAAGAACCCTGGGTTGTCAAAATTTGCGGAGCCCTCCACTACGGCGTCTCTCATAATCAAAGAGTGGTTTCGGGACGTTAAACCCCACAAATGAATCAATCAATCAACCCAGTATCATGGCGATCGCAGTACTCAAGCGTAAAAAAGGCGGCTTGAGCAGGTTTGTAGATCAACTTTTTTCGCCATCCTATTGCGAAGAAGATACCAATACAAATGATCATCACGCAGCCCAACTTTGTCCACTAAGCAGTACTTTAAAGTTCAACTTTAAACATGAAAAAAATGTTACTTCGTATTTGCCAGCACTTCCTTGTTTTTGCCCATAGAGAAGGAAGCTCTTTCTGGCTCGCTTTAAAATGCGAACTTTCACAGTAGTGTTCGCGCAATCTCAGAAAAAATGTGGAACTTGTACCGATTTGAATCATACGAACTCATTTTTTATTTTTTTTAATCAGTGAAACCACAGCATTCGAACTTATGTCACAGATAGCCACAAATTCTGCACTCATAACTATACTTCTTGTGAGAAAACGAAATGAGCAGATGAGTCACTGTCGCGTAGGTATAGAATAATATAATTGTTTTAACTACGTCACAAACAAATTGAACGCCATGTGGAATTGAAAATTGTGCGATGCGGCGTTTACACGGTGCCTGCAGCACTAAGTCGTGGCAGTTATTAGTGTAAATGGTGCGAGGTGACACTGCTTTACATTAGCAGTGCTATCAAATTTTTACGTTGGCTAGAAATGCATGGAATCGAGAAATATCGATTTTCACTTCTGATTATGAACTGTAAATGATTCCTACCAAACATGCTTGTTATTATTATTTCGTTTGAACACACACACACGCGCGCACACACAAACACACACACACACACACACGCACGCACACACACACACACACACACACACACACACACACACAAAAGGAGTGAACAAGCCAACTGCTGCCTGAAGCTCTTGCCCTCTTTTTCGGATATATATAGATATATACGGAAGATTGTAAGAAAGAAAAAAAGAAAATAAAACAAGTAACACAGGCATAAACACAATATTTGCAGAGCTCGCAAAACAGAGCAGCGAACATCTTCGAGATCGGCGTGTTGTCGCACTTCAGGACGATTTGGGCCTCCAAAATGCAAGTACTTCCGAAATGCCTGCCCTGTGTAGTGCCTAAATCGCCCGCCCATTACTCCGCGCGTGGCGGGACGTGTCCCCTTTAAAATCACTCGAAAGGTGCAGGCGGTAAGCAAAACGTCGCCTAACGTGAGCCTCAAGACCGGAGGTCTTATAACGGTTCGCTGAGCGAACCGTTTGCCTCCTCTTGCGTGATCGAACAGAATGGCACTTTAGCAGAAGCAAGCGCAAATCTGATTAATCACGCCCAGATGTGGTGTCGAGCACGCGGAATAGCGGAATTCGAGAGCCTTCCTTTTGTTTGTTTTTTTCTAATATTTCATTGGTGTATTTACGCAGAGGTGATAAGAATGATGACCGAAAAGAGGATGAAAACAAAGGAGGTGTTACATGTGGGTGTTTAGTATGCTTATCAATACCACGCAGTGGCCGATCATGTTACTTTTTTTTTCAGTGGGTGCCCTCGTACATTTTTTCCCTTTCTTTCTTTTTTTAACGCTGAAGCATGGAAGTGGCTTGCCCCCAAACTTATTGAGACCACACTGAATGTATTTGCCGATAACAAAAGCTTTTTTCGAAACGTAGGTATAAAACCGCCCAATGAGAAAAGGGCCGTTGACCAACAGAATCCAACTTTCGACGCACAATAATTCAATTATTGTTTGTTGTGGCTATAATCCCAAAACAACAATATAAATATATGGGACACCGTACTGAAGGTTTTCTGGAAATACGTTCACTGGTGCTCTTTAACGTGCGCCTAACACAGACCTTTAACACAGACCTGAAGCATTTCACCTCCATTAAATGTGGCCGCTGCGGCGTAATTCAATCTCGCCACCTTCGGGTCAGCAGTCGAATACCAGAACCACTGGAGCACCGTGTCAGATGTTTCGAATGAATACACGAGTACTATTTGTGAAGTAACATAAAATGAAGCTCAGCACAGATAAAATAACTATTAGAAATTCAGTAAATTGACAATACTGCGAAAGTCGCGCGGAGACGGGGGAGCCATGCGCTACATACGTAGGTTACACCAAGAATAGACAAATAGTCGCCATTTAAGGGTAGTGTTTTTTTGTTTTATCAATGAATTATCAAGAAAAACAAGAGCAGCGTAGCCGACGTGCGGTTCTTTGTAGGAAAACTTCCGGCATAATCATCCCGTGTCCTACAACGCTACAGCCGGTAATCCAGCGAGGGACACAAGCTCCGCCGCCTCCAATGACAGAGCGAGCGAAGGAAAGAGCTCCGGGGCGTAATAATCACACATCAAGAGCTCGGTGACACCGTCGGAAACAGATAGAAGCTGCATTTACACGTCGGCGCTTGGCACCCACAGCGGCCGGCGACGCACGTCCATAAGGGTGGAAGTATCGGGGTTGTTTGCGCCTCGGTGTGGACACAGGGAGACGGCCGAGTAAACCGTCCGGACGAACGAAGCTGCGCGGCCGGGACGCTTTTGCGAAAGCTCAGCTATAAGCAAGAGCACACGCCACGCTCGAGATGACCCGAGCAATACAAGCACGATGTTCTCCGAACTGCTGACGGGGCCGAAAGGAGAGAAGAGGTGGGCTGGGGTCTCCTCTCGCGATCTTCATATATATTTGCCCTCCTCGAGATGGTCTCACCAGCGTTGTCGCCTGCTAGCGGTATAGATTACGCCTGGACTCCCGCGACTCGACGCAACAAGTATGCATATATCGCCACGTGGACAAGCTGTCCCCGTCGAGGACGACGGCGTCACCACCTCTCCTTCCAGAATAGAGGCGGCCGGCTGCAGCAGACGTTATACATCCGCGAGCCTTTCTTCCGGGGATGTCGTGCAATATATATATATATATATATATATATATATATATATATATATATATATATATATATATATATATATATTTCTGTGTTCGACTCCGCGTGACAAAGATCGCGGTGAAAGAGGTAAGGATCGCGCTTCTATCGCTCTCTGAACGTTATCGCATTAGTAGCGCGGCATCCATCAAGCATTCTGTCCCTTATCGAATTAACAGTGGCTTAATCATATAGTGGTTTTGGGACGTTAAACCCCACATATCAATCAAATCAATCAATCGAATTAACAGTGGCTGGAGTGTCGATGACCGAGCGCTGCAGACTCCACCCGTCATCCCTTCCGAGAGATGCTTTATGTGGCCCTTTTCCAACGGCGCGGCGCACGCTGCACGGCTCCCTCTCTGACGCCGCCGCCCGCCGAGGCGTCAGCCACACGCAGGTGCCTGCGCCTCAACCAGCTCTGTCGACGCTGCGCGTCGACCACTCCCCGAACGTGCACGACGTCTGCCGCACGTCGCGAACTCCGTCGCCTGTGTTCTGTATGTGTTCTGACGCGCTGCACAACGCCCCGGGACCTGCACAACGCGCTGTGGCGTGGCAGATTTAGCGCGAAGCTACGAGGTGAACAGATTTGGCTGGTGGTGTGCGGTTGCGAAACCTAACCTAACCTAACCTATAGCCCTCCCCTGCTATATTTCACCCGTGCACGCTTGCCGAGAATTGTGCTGGTTACCCACATGGCAGTGACACATACCTATTCGCGTGGAATCATCCTTGCGTTCCGAGATCACATAGCATGCTTCCGTTGAGTCGCAAAGGGCTCGAACGAACGTGAAGGCCAAATAAGTCCAGCCAGTTCTCTATGTTGTTACTTCAATGGTGCACATGGTTTAGAGACTGCATATTTGTCGCTAGATGTGAAGCTAGCGTAATAATAAAAACTGTTCAAACTTAACGCCCCGAAGCCACGATATGATTATGAGGGACGCCATGGTGGAGGGGTTCCTGAAATTTTGATTATCTGGTTTCTTCAGTGCGCATAAAGGCCTAAAGACGTGAATACGGCATGTACCGCTTTGTTTTCATCAAAATCGTTATCTACCAGTACGCTGTTCAGGACGCCTGCACACAGCGTTTAACTTGGCCTCATAAAATAAGTGGTACCGCACACCAATAACATGATTTTAGCATCTCGTCGCACAACATGCTAAACGGAGAAGTATTATTGAACCACTCTGAAGCGCAGAAGCATGGTGTGACCCTTTATCAAAGAATTTACGAGATCAGAATGCACAGGAAATTCCAATTCCTTTTCCTTCTTGCGTCTGCAGCAACCGCCCCGCCTTTCGAAACGTCCTGTCCTAACGCAGCGGGTGCAGTTTTGACCCCTGGCCCTATATATAGAGTCGCGTTGCAGATATTCACTTTTTTTTTCGCGGGAAGCCACGCTGGAAGCCGGAAACCAGTTCATGGAAGTTCACTTGCCCACTTCCGCCGACAGTAGACATATGGCGGGCCCGGTGACGCGCATCCTTGGAAAATGAATGGCGCTCAAGGCTGTGAACGAACGTTGATGATGCGGAACTGCGTACGCCTTTCAAGCGCGACGTCGATCGACCGTCGCATGGCCGACGTTCTTGGTGAACCACCCTATGCAGCGAGCCAGCAACGCATACTGCGCCTAGGCTGCGTGGCTTTCTCGGCCGTCAACATTTGTATGCAATCTATTATAGAAGTGGATTATGCATAATAAAACGGCATCCTCAAAGATGCAAGCACTTCTTAAAAAAAAGCGACGCTTGATGTGCTCTGAACCACGCGCTGCTGTCGACAGTGGCATTTTCTGTCTCTTCAGAACACACATAAAAATGCAAAGAGAGAAAAAATAAAAAGTCGTCATTGAATTGCACTCGAACACAATTATTCGCATAGAGAACACAATAATAATAATAATAATAATAATAATAATAATAATAATAATAATAATAATAATAATAATAATAATAATAATAATAATAATAAAACCCACTGGGCAATGATTACAGTGTAGGGCGCAATATTTAGTGATTCGGGTTTTATATGAAGTTTGTAAGCTTTACGGTCAAAGTTTGCGGACCTTGCCGTCATGGCCACGCGCCTTTGTTTTAAAGGCTCCGCGCAAGCTCCCATAAATGGCCACCTCGTCTTTCAGAAACTACGCAGTATGACCTTCTTCTGCAGTATCCTGCTCGCGAATTTGTACATCTCGGCGAAAGTGCAAACACTTCAAAATTATCCTTTGAGCGATGTTGTGAAAATATTTGCTATATATATATGATATATCCTTAGATACGCTCAGGTAATACAATAATATCGGGTGTTCCACTTCCCGAAACCAGGGGATCATTGTGAGAGATGCCGCATAGTGAAGGGCTCCGGAAATTTCGATCATCTGGCGTTCATTAACGTGCACTCATATCACACAGTACGTGGGTCCTATTCGGCTGCGAGATCAAGCCCACGACCTTCGAGTGAGAAGCCGAGCGCAGTGACTACGAATCCCCCGTTGAGGACGGCATGCTCGTGTAAGGCCAAAAATGAGCTTCTTCTGAATTTAAAACAGCCCAGTCTATGGCAGGCATAAAACAAAACGTAAAAAAAAAGGAAATTCAAGCCTTCAAGATAATAAAACGAATTGAGACGGGAAAGGCTCTTCAGAAGCGAGTACTCCGTGACAATGGTGAAATACTGAATGCGCTAAGCGGGGACCGGCTTCCAAACATGTAAGTCATCATTGCGTTTACATTTCGGCGAAATATTCCCGGTTACTTGGACGACTGCAATATTTTCTTTATTGTTGCCTTGAAACAAATGAAATCGCGCAACAGTCGGTTAATCACGTGTGGTAGAGACGAGAGTTTTTTTTTCTTCGCATCAACATTAAGCATTCAACGCCAATTAGTAGCGACGAATACAGACACCGCCGCGCGGGCAGCGGCTCTTCACGGTTTTTCAGAACATGCTTACCTTGAAGTGCATTGCGGTAACTCACACTGTCAGGGGTACCATCTAACACAGACAGCAATTCTAACTCGAGCAGACGGAGAAAGAGAGAAAAGAAGCGGCAAGTCTTTTGTCTTCTGCGTATCTTTCGAAAGCGAACTGGCGCACGCCGTGCCTCGCGCAGCGTGGCTCAGCAGCGATGCCGCGTAATAAAGATTACAACTGCTGAGTTTTCCGCATCGAGAAACGCCACACTCATTCTGATATACACCTTCGAATAACGACGAATTATATGACACACTTCAGGGCGTACTTTCTCGCAAACACACACCACTTGGGAAAGCGCATCGTTTTGCTCATATAGAGCGGCGTCCAAGCGAGTCTATACCATTCTACCCTGCAAGCTGCCCTTCTTTATTGTTGCCCGCATTACGAAGGGAAGAAGACTGCGAAAAGAGTGCACCGCTCTTCGTATACGCGAAGAAGGCGGCCGTCCGTGCTTGTTTTTTCTCAATGCTCCGGACGAGAAAAACGGGGCGCCCGCGGAACGCCGATAAGTTATTCTTCCTTGCAAGACTCGGCAGGCACGCGCGAAAAATGCGCGTGCCCCCCCACCTCTATCTGTGTTTGCACGGCTCCTCCGAATCGGTTTACACTCAACCCCGATCCGCGGCCGACTGACGGAAGAACAGGAAGAGAAATGCGCTCCACGTCGACCCCAACGGGTCGCTTGCTGGATTTCGGGCCGATCGGTCGTGCGCTCGCGCGCTCCGCGCGCTTGCGATCTCCCGCGTCAGCGTGGCTCTGGCCGACTGGACTCGCCCTACGTCATCTCCTGCCGCCGACGACCTTCCACCTCCGACGACAGTGCAGCTCTGACTTACTGGACTTGTTCTACGCCATCCACCGACGCCGAAAGGAGCTCTCGCAGGTGCGCCCCGTCCTCGGACTCCAATGACCGTGCTCCATCTTTCCTATCTCTTCTATCCCCTCGGTTTGTCCTCGCTCGCTGTGGCTTACGACGATCTGTGCGTCCCCCCCTTCCTTTGCTCGCTCTCTCCTTTCTCTTTCCTCTCTTCGCTCAAGTCTATTATCCCCCATTCCCCTTCCCATGTGAACCACTGCTGAGGTGTCGCACTTAGCTGCAGACAGTTGCGGGGTTCACTTTTCTTTTCTTTTCCAATTTTAAGAACCACTTCCCCCCCGCACGATCGTCGCGAGGCGAGGAATGCGGGAGAAAGGAATGAACGGGTGGCTGCCGCGACGGGCTTCCCGACAAGAAGCGTCGAAATTCGCTGCGGCAAGCTCCACGTGCGCGCGTTATTTGCGACGCTTTCAATCGAGCTCCCTATCCCTTTCTTTTATTTCTGTTTTTCTTCTCTCCGATCTTTCGTGATTTCGAGTGCCGCCGGAGTCATGCCGCCGCTGTTTGTTACTTCTCCTGCGCTTGTATTGTAACCCGTTAGAGGTGACATTTTTCACAGTTTCCGTTCGACAACAGCGGGGGAAGAGTCGCTGCGGTGAAAAGAAGCGCCTGCGCATATAGGGTAGCTAGTGGTAGTGGGATTGCAGGAAAGAAAAGAGACAAAAAAAGACGAATAAAGAAGAATGGACGAGGTGGAAAAATAAGTGCCTAATGGAAAGCCACGAAACAACACATTCGGCAGCGTCACAGCGAACGACGGCGCAGCGTGCATTCTGCCGACAAGCAGAAAAGCGACGTGGCTTGAATGCGTCGCGCGGCGGCCTCACCCTCAGCCCGCGGGGTTGCACTTCCGCGTGGAGTGGCCGCCTACACAACGGCGCCGCCGAAACCGCGATTCCCAACGTTTCTGTCACTGCTCCATATTGCTGGGCGTGTTTTCGGGCGTGAAGCAGGACACCGACAGGACGCCAGCCAGACACTGATCTCGATTGTCAAGGAATGTGGCTCGCTCAAAAAAAGAAAAAAAAAGGAAGGAAATCACGGCATAGCCAAGAAGTGAATGATGATAGGACGAAGCAGTGCGATCATTCGGTGTTATCGTATATTACCCGTGACATTGACCACTCACGCAAGTAAAGAGAATACCAAAGGGTGTATTATTATGCGCAAGGTTTATTGATCATATATGGCATGCTGTGTTGAGTTGTTAATTCCGTTTGCCTTCATTATTACTGCTTCGTGATATCGGATCTAGCCTGGTGGCTGTTGGTTGTTTCCAGTCATATATACGAAATGCATCCTAGAGTATATCGAGACGCGATATACTACACAAGCCAGTCATTGTCTGTGATCATCATCGTTATTGTCACCATCGTCACGGCTAGGGCGCACGCCAACGGACAACCCTCGACCTTAAGGAGCTATCGCCCCTAAAAAGATTTCCCGCACGTGGTTCACGCTGGCGATTGCAAATAAGTGAAAAGAAGAGTTCTCGTTACATCAGCTTTGTTGGCTAATAACGGCACAATTATTCCTTTCTCCACTGGGGTGAATGACCGAGGTTCATTCGTAATGCTCGCACTCGTCAAGTGTATCGTTTCGTCCCAGGTATACCTCAAATATGAGAGAGGTTTCAATAATAGTTTATAAAGGCTGAATACTCAATGAATGGTGTTTTTTGTTTTTATCTTGTGTGTGGAAGTGGTGTGGGGAGGGGGGAGTGGCGCCATTGCTTGCTGCAGCCACATGGAGGTATATTTCAACAACAACAAAACGATGTGTGGTTCTCTCGCAATCGCGAGTCAAAGTTAGGATGAAATAGCTACCGAGAAAGCAGATTCATTGGGGACAATACAAATCACGATTTCATAGCCCATATTACAAGGGTGAACTCCGTCTCTTGACACCACGACATACTGTGCACTGGCCCGTATGAGTGCCATCATAAGCCTATGCCCTGGTGGGGAAAGGGGGACCGAGAGCTCCAGTATTCACCTGAAAGGGGGCGCGCTAGTTTGCCCCACCCTTTTACTCTATCGGACCTGTCTTCTCACTGTTTAATGAGCAAGGTCATAGTAGCCACGACGGTTTTTGACAACAATGGCGGCCGAAGGCACCTGACGGTGCATTACAAAAGCTGTTTCCTTCCCGGCTTTACATCTGGAAAGCCAGGAACTAAAGGCACGTGATTGTGAGAAGCACGCAGTCACTCGAGTTCCCTTCTTGATCCACTGCGTAGCATGTTGCTCTGTTGAACTCGGCTAACGGATTCTATTTTGTTCGTCACTACAGGATGTGTGCTTGTCGTGAATGCGCAAGCACTGCTGCGCAAATGTGCGCCTTTTTCGACTGGAAACATTCTTTTTTTAACGACCTAGAATAATACCCACTTGGGTGATGAAGGTTGCACAAACAAACAAACAAACAAACAAACAGACAAGTAAACAAACAAACAATAAACAAACGAATAAATAAATAAACGTAGGGGAAAGGGACATTGCAATGAACTCCTCCTCCCCCCTAATAGGGAACTGATGGGCGCCATTGTTTCCCGCCAATAAGCGGGATGAATAGTGGTCATTGCTACAGCGTCGTACGTAGTGTGGCTCGCAGAGGCTTTTCGACCCCCTGGTCTACGATAAGACGATAGTTATAGCGCGAGGACAAAACGACGACACAGAGACAAGAAGGACACGAAAGACACGAGTCCCTGTGTCGTCGTTTTGTTCTCGCGCTATAACTATCGTCATGCCATACCAACTAGCCCAAGCTGCCACACTTCTACGATAAGAGTCATGAAACGCCGAGTCAAGTATAGGGTGGTTAGCTGATGGACACACTCACAACAGCGGTCTAGTGATTACGGGGCTGGACTGTTGATACGCAAGTCGTGGGATCCAATTCAGGCCGCGGCGCACGCATTCTTGACCGAGGCGAAAGTGTTAGAGGTTCGTGTACCTATAGATTGAGGTGCACCTTAAAGAACCCCAGGTGGATGAACTTTTCCGAACACTGTACACTACGGCATCTCCGACATATGGTGATTTTGGGAAGTTAAACCGCAACAATTGCTTGATTTGATTGATATGTGGGGTTTAACGTCCCAAAACCACCATATGATTATGAGAGACGCCGTAGTGGAGGGCTCCGGAAATTTCCACCACCTGGGGTTCTTTAACGTGCACCCAAATCTGAGCACACGGGCCTACAACATTTCCGCCTCCATCGGAAATGCAGCCGCCGCAGCCGGGATTCGAACCCGCGACTTGCGGGTCAACAGCCGAGTACCTTAGCCACTAGACCACCACGGCGGGGCCGCAACAATTGCTAATAACTGATGGAGACAGGACACAGTAAAAGTGTTTAGCACCCACGTGAAATGAAAAGCCATTATTTGTTTGATACAATTGAGTCCGGTAATCGGGAATTGAGTGACCTTATAGCTTTGGACCTCTCCTGCATTATGCGCAAGTGAAGACGCTTAGGGGCAGAACCAAAAACTAAAGAGAAATATAATAAAAGTAATTGCTGGAATCTAATCATCCGAAACCTTGAAATATTGTGATGCCCGCCCCAGTAGGTGACTACGGATTAATTTCAGCCACCTGCGGTTCTTTAATGTGCACCTATATTTATAGGTACACGGGTGTTCTTGCATTTCAACCAACTCCGCCGAAATGCGACCACTGATGCCCACGCGACGGACATTACCAGGCTAATTGATTACTGCGGATAATGGTTTGAACGTTTTGAGCATTGAGTCAGTGTGACGAAAGCGCAAGCGTGCCTTGACAGCACTGCAAAAGCTATATGCCTCCCCACACATAGTGCTCGGGTGGCCTGAATCCGAACCGGGAACCTCGCAGGTGCTTCTGTAATGCAGTTTTTTTTCCTTCTCGTGCGTCTGTAATGTTATAGACTCAGCGGCATTTCCATTTCTACACTCTTGTAAAAAAAAAGGTTGTAGTACGTGCTAACCTTGGTTTACTAACTACTTGACACATATGTTACTAACTTACTAACCGGTTAGTAAGTTAAGTTAGTAACTGGAAGGTTAGTAACATCACACGTTTTATAACGGTCCTCTTTGTGAGCATCAACATTTAGATGGATCACTGAGTGATTATTCACATAATGTCATAAAGGAGAACAGCACGTATACACAAGTCCACGCAAGCAGTACAGTTCCTAAGTGGTTCCAGGAGTAGTTATAGCCCTAACTTTGGGGAACGCAGCTGGCGCTGGTGGATGGCTACGCTGTAGTATGTTTATCAATCAATCAATCAATCAATCAATCAATCAATCAAAGAACTTTACTTTCACCAAAAACAAAAACATTTACGGTAAAAAAAGGTGGCCGGGAAAAAAGCTGTCCATAGACAGCTTGACAAAGCCCCTAATGTATAATTAGGCGCCTTCATTTGTACAACGTAAAGTTTTTTTTAGATGTGCGAGGTAACGTAGTGTGGGACTTTTAATTAGGCATAATGAGAAAACAATTAGTTATGTCTATTTGTATAATACCGCCTCAACACGGCCTAGTATACAGTGTTATGGGTCGGAAGGAAGGTCGCTGGAGGATACGAAAACAAAACAGGTTTATGGCACTATTTACAAATATTTACAGCATAGGAAGGTTGAGAGTTCACAAACCACGAACGTGGTGGTTGAACTGTTAAATGGTTCAGAGCCACGTCCTGCACTCTGCGGCTTCGTTATAAGCCCTCCCGGGCTCCTCCTTCTTGAGTAGAACACCTATCACACACACACACAACCGGCGAGGGGTACGAGCATGCACGGCCCACGTGAACATCCAATATTGAGTCGTGATCACTGCACTGCACGATGGCGCCAGAGGGGCTCTTCCTCGTCGTGTGTGTGCCGCTGGTCGAGGGGTCCCACGCTCCTGACAGCAGACATCAAACGGTCCGCCGATTTGTCCGCTCAATTAGCAGGGCAATTTGTGACCGCGGCCGCGGTTTCTTCCAAGGAAGACTCTGTCTTTGTTGTCCTCTCTGGAACGGCTTACGGTGTCGTGGCGACACGACGTCTCATCCTCCGGCTAGCAGGGACAATACCTGGTGGGCATAGGCAGCCGGCCAGTCGGCTACTTGTTTGAGGATTAAAAGAACGCCGCTCCCCCGTCATCTCTGGACGCTGGTTCCGAGAAAACTGGGTTCCAGGCGTGGGAACGCTGCCCGGCTACGCTTCTCAGCGACAGCATGGCGCCTACTGACGACGGTCATAACAGCTTCCCCCTCGCCAGGTGAGTCACGGAGGGCAGCAGTCACCGCTGCTGCTCGCAGAAACGACGAAAGGGTCCGTAGGTGAATGCCAGGCACTAGCCTTCGCTTGTGGCCTGGTCTGGGTAATTGCCGAATCTTCGACAATGTTTCTGAAACTCGACCACATGCACAAGCAAGCACTCGGCCCCCTTCGAACAAACCAAGCCAAAAGAGGGATGGCAAACCAATTTTAATTACTAGCTTTAGCAACAACAAAAGCTCACACTGAGAACTCTCAGGACTCACTTGCGCTGAGAAACCAAACGTGCTACCTTACATATTTTACATGATAAGTTGCACGAAAAAAAACTAAAATATCAATTTCGATACATCAAGAGCACCCCAGAATGGCTTAGAAAGAGCGGCTGAGCGCGTCAACGTTTCCATTCAATTTGCTCTTTACAATGCCAAAATTATATTTTTGAAGGATCAAGCTCCGCCTCACAAGGCGACTGTTCTACGATGTCATGGTTTGCAGCCAAGGGGACAATGATCTGTATCTACTTTAAGTTTAGCACCTCCGAGATAACGCTGCAACTTTAGAAATGGCCTACACAAGGTAAGCGCACTCCTTTCCTGAAGCGCAGTACGTTATCTCACGAGAGCCCAATTTCTAGCTCAAGTAAAGAGCATCTTGGCTCATTACCACTGTCGTCCTGACATAGAATGGCTGTCTCATTCTTTTCGTCGCTGACTACTTTCATCGGTTCGGTTCCGGATTCAGCGAGCGCTAAGATTGTCCCAACGTCCGTTTTTGTTTACGGCTGCCACTACTTGTTGACAACGGAGACATTAAGCTATCTAGCTTTTCTGAATCTTTGGCCTACACTGTGGCCAAAATGCTCTTCGTTTGCTCAGCATTAGAAAAAGCTTACTGTTCCGCTCATATGATCCCTTGATTAATCACTCTTCAAAGTATAGCCAATAAAATATAGGAGACAAACACTGCCTTTTAAAAGGCTCATTTGGTTAAAGTTACCCGCTTATGCAAACGCTTCTGAGAGAAAAAACCCACTGAGTTCTCCTGAGCGTTTTCAATAATTCTCATTTCTACAGCATTGCAAAATACAAGGCACTACTATCCAAAAGCTTAATCCTTCACAATTTGTCCAATGGCTCATCCTTACGTTATGTTGTAATTCTCTGTGTACAACACAAAAAGGATCCTAGGTGCGATACGCATTAATATCACCTCACAATAATGCACAGGTTTTATGGCCAAAATCGTGCCTCAATGACCTTCAATTCTCAATGCGCGCAACAACAATTCCACTGTGTCGTGCCAAGCTTAATCAATTTACGAAATCGTTCGGTTTATGCAAACATCTTCCTCAAATGCTCATTCACGCCACATCCCCATGGCAGTGAAGGCATACGATGTCGCACTAAACCTTTGAAAAAAAGAACTAGAAAAATGACACCTTTTCTCTGTTTTTACCTTACACAAAATTTTCGCACTCATGATTAAACTAATTCGATGCTGACTTCAGCCTTTGGCTCGGTGGTTTTCCTTCTGAAAATTTTCCACTGCATCACGTAACTTACCAAATTTAAACTGGTTGAAATCTGCGTCTCCAATGCAATACTGAGTAGTCATAATTACCCGCCTGTGCAAAAGTTACTCATATTGACCGCCCCCTTTTCTCATGGTTCCTTTAATCGAACACGATGGGGTCGCGGTCCCGGCGGTTTTAGAGCACGCCAGAGACTACAAAATGCACAAACTCTAAGCAGTGCACTGCCGTCACACCTCATTTTCCATTTCGTCCTGTTCCCCTCAGGAATTTGAAAAGGACGCCAGAAACAGGGTTGAGACAGGGGACATTGTCTCTTTGTGCTCGCCCCGACGCGGTTTTTAGCCACTCTGCGCTTTCGACTTTGATCCTTCGGGCAAGGCCGCTTTCCCGAAGTCGTCGAAGGCAACCGCGCTTTTCGTTGGGGTAACGCACCTCGTTTCCCCCCTCTACACCTGGCTCGCCGCTTGTACCTCTCGGAACGCCACCATTGACGTTTCCTGGAACGGATTAATGGCCTACCCTCTCGTCTTTCTTGTGACTGAGTGGGGCCTGTCCTAGGCTTGCGCAGTGACGAACGCTTCCGCTTCTTCCTTTTTCTGCGATGTTTGCAAACCAGCTCGGTATTATCGCTGCACTGCTGAAGCGTGGCGTTCTTGCTCTCATCAGCCACTGTGCTATCTATGTTTACATTTGACGATGTCGAAACGTCCTCTTGAGGCACAAAGGAGGTTTCCAGCATCTTACTGGGCCCATTAGGGCTGCTGGTACCTTCCTCATGCACGCAAGGAGCGTCTTTCGACATCGTCCCTACCTCCAGACCAGCCAAGGCCTCGTTCTCTACATGCTCTACATTGATGCATTCGAGAATACGCGGGCCCTTTTCTGGCGCAATCTGTTCCTGTCGCGCCTTATGAGGCGCCTCGACTTCCGGCGCTTTGCGACGCGCCTCGCTTTCAGACTCCGGTGCGAGTCTTTCTTTGTTTTGCTAACAGAAGTTTCGATCTTCTGATCAGCTCTGCTTTGATAACTTCATAGTTGTTCGCGTGCTGCTCACTGAGTCGCGCAGCAACATCCGCTGCCTCGCAGGGCAGAACCGTGCGTAGCTTCTGAGACCAGATGTCTCGCTCACACTTCAGTTGACTACACTTTCGTTCAAAGAGTCTAAGATACAGGCCCATATCCCATGATACCTCATATGGCTGCATGTACCTAGACATCTCGAACTCTGTCTCATTTTCGAGAAGTACTCCTTGCTGAGGTCCCAACCTCATACTCAACTCATAGTCTTGTTTGAAAAACTTTCTTTGAGGCCTTCTCTTTCGTCTCCACTCTTTCCTTCCATCTGAGCTGCTCTTAGTTTTCTTTCGATGATGAGGTCCTATTCTTCACTTAGTTCCTCATCATCAGCCCCCAAATCATTAATCGCTTGAATGATTATGGGTTTTCGTGCCAAACCCTTTGTATCGATCCCCAATTCCTCACACAACAGCAACAAGTCTGACTTCTGCAGCTCCCGTAAGTCCATGATCGTACTGAGTGCTCTCTAGTTCCAAAAAAAACTTTCCGGAACGGCGAAACTGAGCCTTTCGGCAAAGTTAACTACCAGTTATAAAATTTAATCCTCTTTTAGAACCTGGTTCACTCAAAGGAAAAGCCAAGCACTCACCCATACGTGATCCATGTCTCGAGCCAGCTGCTTCTCCTGGGCCGACTGTTGTTGTCACTTGTAGCTTCGTATCCGACCGCTGCCAATCAGTTGTTGTGGATCCCACCGCTGAGGACCCGTTGTTGCGGATCCCACCGCTGCCACCAGTTGTTGCGGGTCGAAAGGAAGGTCGCAGGAGGACCCGTTGTGGCGGATCCCGGCGCTGTTCACCAGTTGTTGTGACTCGGGGTGCTGAGTCGCATCCCACCGCAGACGACCAGTTGTTACGGATCGGAAGGAAGGTCGCTGGAGGATACGAAAACAAAACAGGTTTTTTGCACTATTTACAAATATTTACAGCATAGGAAGGTTGAGAGTTCATAAACCACGAACGTGGTGGTTGAACCGTTACATGGTTCAGAGCCACGTCCTGCACTCTGCGGCTTCGTTATAAGCCCTCCCGGGCTCCTCCTTCTTGAGTAGAACACCAATCACACACACACAACCGGCGAGGGGTACGAGCATGCACGGCCCACGTGAACATCCAATATTGAGTCGTGATCACTGCACCGCACGATGGCGCCAGAGGGGCTCTTCCTCGTCGTGTGTGTGCCGCTGGTCGAAGGGTCCCACGCTCCTGACAGCAGAAATCAAACGGTCCGCCGATTTGTCCGCTCAATTAGCAGGGCAATTTGTGACCGCGGCCGCGGTTTCTTCCAAGGAAGACGCTGTCTTTGTTGTCCTCTCTGGAACGGCTTACAGTGTCGTGGCGACATGACGTCTCATCCTCCGGCTAGCAGGGACAGTACCTGGTGGGCATAGGCAGCTGGCCAGTCGGCTACTTGTTTGAGGATTAAAAGAGCGCCGCTCCCCCGTCATCTCTGGACGCTGGTTCCGAGAAAACTGGGTTCCAGGCGTGGGAACGCTGCCCGGCTACGCTTCTCAGCGACAGCAAGGCGCCTACTGACGACGGTCATAACAACAGGACATAAGACTGGTAGTAAGCTCACATATATTGCCTCCATGAACTGGATTGCATCCCCACGCTACCAAATATGTTGTCAGACACTCGTAGTAGTAACCTCTAAGGTTTGTTTAACAAGTTCATTAATTAAGTGCATTACGAAATGTTACTAACAATGCGCAAAAGTTAGTAACCGTTGCAACCTTCAAGCGTCTGCTAACATGGATAGTAAAATGGTCGTAAAAAGTTAGTAATGGCCCAAGAAGGTTGGTAACAACTGCTCTTAGTAACTTCTTGCTCGTGGTTACAAGCTTTTTACTATTTTTTCAAGAGTGTACCTCATCTGCAGCACAATACGCCAGCATCGAATCTCTCTCGTCACCTATTCAATAATTGCACTGTTTGATAAGTCACTAAATGCAATGAATGAATACATAGCACAGGCCAGGCTCGGCAGTTATGTGGCGTGAGTTCGTTCAGGTCGATGAGGGTGCTAAATGCAGGTATCCGTAAAACAACAAGCACCTCTTTGATTCCGTGGTATGGTATCATTGTTTCCGGGTGCCTTTGTACGAGAATATCTGCGAGAAGTCTGAGAGCGCACAGTATCTCAACGAAATACAGACACTTCGCGAACAACAATACATTCTGCGCGTTTTCTACCTCACAAATGTCTGGTTGTGCTAACTGACTGATCTACCAATGACGCTCCCTTTTTTGCTCCCCTAGTGCAGCGTTGTAAAGCCTCTATTGCTGTCTGGTTAGCCTTCTTGCTTTGTTTCCTCTCACACGTGCGCGTGCTGGAATCAGTATGCCTATTTGAAGAGTAAACAGCGTATAGGCACCCAGCAATGCAGTTTACGAGATCTGACGGTAGCGCCAGAACACACAGCCTAGCGAGTATACGCGCAGCAAAGCCGAGTCTTCCAAAGCGTAGCCTAGCGAGTAGACGCAGCAAAACCGCACTTGCATGTGCATATTATTTTCTTTTTTAGTTGTGAGCAGGGGGTCACGGCAGATTATGTAAACGCCCAGGAAGCGTTCTTTGAAAATGTGCCAAAAAGGGCATTGACACTTCAGCGTCTCATTGTGTTCAGCGAGAGTTTCATTTTCTTGGTATCCCTGGTGGTCGGTACCAACAATGCTGCGGTGGCCCAAAAAGCTTCGTCGCGCCCTCTGGTCCACTGTCTGGTGCCTACTGAAAACTTCGAGTGTTAGCATGAGTTGATCTGCAATCATTTGGAGTATGCGTTCATCAAACGTGCAAAGCAGGATGGTACACGAAGTCGTCACTGTGCTTGTTAGACTCACTTCATTCGTTATGGTCCGTCCTGCCACGCAATTAGACCAAGCTATTCCCGGATTATTTGTTTTTAAAGTTAGCGCAACTGAAGCAATAAAAGTACGCGGAAATAAAAAAAAGAGAGAGTGGTAATGGAAAGTTTATGTCCCCAAACCATCAGCGCGGTTCTAAAGGGGGCACTGCAATAAGACGTCGTCAAATGGTGCCAACAGGGGTTCCACTCAGCTACGAAGAGACAGATGCTGAAAGCACCCTTCAAATAGGATATAGTTCCTCTAGCTGAAGAGCATGCTACTTCACATCTCACGGAAAAAAGCCCGTGAGAACCTCCGTTAACAGCGCCTCTCACTTCGTTTGTTCTGAAACAAAGGGGCGTTGGCGGTCTGTTTACGTGGCTGGTAATCATTGTCGTCTCAGTCGAAGGAGCCAGCGACGCTAACGTGTGAGATTAGGTGTCTGAAAAACAAACAGGATTTCTCCGGCGCATCGCTCGAAGCGCACCTCCTCAGCGCTCTGATACCAAGTTTAGTGATCGTGCAATGAATCAACGATTTATTTGTTCTCTGTACATTGTCCGCCTGTCGCCAAGCGGGACAAAAACATACAGAAGGGAAGCCCCCGAGAAAGCATCAACAATAGCACGCTCATACAGTCTGATGGTCGTTCATTCTATTCATCTTGCGAGAGGACGATCCTGCGATATATATACACTGTCAGCTATGATCTGCGAATCTTATGCTCGCTCTGCACGCACGCAGGAGTCGGAGAAAGAGTAAACAAGGGAGCACCAAAATGGAAGCTTTTCTTTCTTCCGTACAACGCTCATATTTATGTACGAATTCTCGCGTCTCCGGACAAAAGGCCACACTTTTTTTCTTCCATTGCGCGCCAAGTGAGCGAGACACAAACGCGTAAATGTTAATGCCAGGACAGCCGTTCCCTATATAGCCGGCTTTTCATCCTCCTCTAGCGTTGAGAAGGAACGGGAGTTGGTAGGAGAAGGGGGTGAGTTTCGCGCTGTTTTTGACGGCGCCGCTGACGCCCTCTTTTGGACTACGAAGAAAAGGGGCGCCTGAAAGAGCACACGATGCAACGCAGCAACCGCGCCAGCACCCGTCAGCTGCGTCTGCGAGAAGCCTCCTGCCCTGATAACGGTGTCAAGCCAGGCTCCGTAAATCACCCCGGTACGACGTCTGCGCTTCAAGTTGCTCCATCCGTCACTTCCTCCCCATCTTTTGCCCCACAGGAAAGGCTGCAAGCCTGGGGTGCGGTGTGAACGCTGTATGCATCAGGAGCGCACGCGCGCGCCCATCGCCGAAATGGCGCGAGCTCGCCCACGGAGACTAGGTGGACCCGGCAGACAGGGGTCGTACAAACGGGCCATTTACATCGATTCGCGAGAAATGCGAGGAGTGTGGTTCATCTGCTACAAGATGCTATGTAAGCACTATCACTTGGGTCTGTTGACGCACAAGTGTGTACGGGAGGGGGGGGGAGCGAAGTGTAAACGGCGCAAACACCACAGCACGCCCTACAAGAGCCTATTTATTTCATTTCGTTTCCAAACGACGTTGCTTCGTCAAAATAGGTGCTCACATCATTGTATGTTCACACTGTTTGCGCTTCGAAAGTGAAAGTTTTCAATCGAACAAGCTACAACAACCGTGTAGAAACTAAATACCCATCTGCTTGACCAGTCACTTCTTTGTGAAGAATACTAGTACGGAATGACAGAAACTTCTTGTTTAACTCTAAATATTCGATTGATATGATTGATATGTGGGATTTACCGTCCCAAAACCACCATATGATTAAGAGAGGCGCCGTAGTGGAGAGCTCCGAATATTTCCACCACCTAGAGTTCTTTAACGTGCACCTAAATCTGAGCACACGGGCCTACAGCATTTTCGCCTCCATCAAAAATGCAGCCGCCACAGCCAGGATTCGATCCCGCGACCTGCGGGTCAGCAGCTGCGTGCATTAGCCACTAGACCACCGCGGCGGGGAAACTTTAAATATTCGTATCAGCTGTTCTAAAACGAACAAGGTTCTGTCTTCTTTGTACTTGCTGAAAGAAGAGGCACTGATAAACGCACAATCTATCACGCTTTCTTCCACATATCTGCCAGACAAGCAGGCATGCATTCTGGTAGAAAAACTTGTGCGTGCACCCACTCGTATACGGAATAGTATTTTTTTTATCAATGAGGCGATTAAGTGACCACCCACACCCTACACTGAAATGTTATCTTTGCTATTTAAATATAAGCGAAAGGCAGCTGCTTCTATCAATCCGGTGTGTTTGCTAGTTCTTTGCTATCGAGCACAAGAATGCACGTATAGCAGACATACAAAAAAACTTAGGTTCACTATGTATACCTCGCATACACATACCTCAAGACACTTCCATTCCCGACTGTAGTGACATAGCTCGCTTATGTGCTCGTGTAAGTTCGTCCACTCTGCGAAAAGCTCCTGGCTTAGCCATTTAGGGCATGCAGTGAGATAGGGGGAGAAAGATACAGCAGTGCCGTCTGCTGACAGTCCAGGTTAGGACAAACTGTAGCCGTTCGCTACGGGAATGCGCTGCTGCTGTTGACTCTGAAGCTTTACCACGAACACGATGGGAGTCGGCGCGGCGAAAAATCAATGCACCGGGTCAGAAAGCAAGACTGGAGCAACAGTTCGGGGTAATGGCCGATCAATATACACCACGAACCGCGCTTTCCATTTTGTTGGTTTCTTTTTTTTCTGCCCATCTGCACTCTCAGCTCCCCTCGTGTTCTTCTCTCACCCTCTACCCAAGCGCAATTAGAACAAGACGAGTTCTGGCAATCGATATACCCGCAATTCTCCTCAGGTGCAAATCGATGCACTTACACGACACGTGACAGAGCAAGAAGGTAAGCTCTCCGTTGCATGGGGCGGTGGGCGGTTGATGAAGAAGACGGGGCCCGGTGGGCAGGCAAGGAAGAGGGGGAGAGCATGCGAGTACGCGCAATCGGGAGAGTGAGGGATGGGGGCCTGCAGTCCCAAGACTAGGAAAGTTTGCCGGGGGAAGTAGCGGCCATGTAGTCGAGCTGTGCAGCTAAGGCATTGTCCTGGTTGTCTATGCCTATTACTTGCACACGTTACGCTAATTCGAATAGCGGTTTTTCGGTGACTGCGAGATGCTTTCCTCAGGTCGACTTAAAAGTATCACGCTATTTCAATTAGATGCAGTGTCCATGTTAAGTGTCCTTGCGAGACTATATACTGTGATAAAAGGAAGGATTTCTCTGAATAATATACTCAAAGCTCAGTTTCTATATACATAGTCACAGAATAAATGCGTCTATGAACTTGGCGCTTGAAATAGTGTCCCTAAGACGAGTCCCCTCAATGGAACGTGGACTATAGCACTATTAGTTTTTCAACTAGTGTTCTTCACAAAATTGATGAAGAATAAAAAGAAAAAAATATGCAATCTCCATGCAAGCATGCTCAAGCTCTCTGGTAGAGCATTTTCAATACTTGCACAGTGCATGTAGTTTTTTTTTTCACAGCCAAACCCCATGAAACGCGAAAATTGAACAGCGTCCCGCATCATCGGTGTCAACACGAGTGATGCTAAAAATGATTGTCACGTGATGAAGTCAACATGACATCACAGATTGGAAGAATTTGTGACGCCATTCAAAACGTTACCAGAACGTCTCAGTGAAATTATATGGTCACTTCATGACATGGCACCGTAGCTTCTTCAGTGATGGACCGACTACAGAGGTGGGCTCAACAAGACGAGGTATCCCCCATCCTGGAGGCCATGCCAACCCATGCTACGGGCGGAAAGCTTTTAGAGGTTGGCGGGGTAGAAACAATTGATCGACCAAGAATTAAAAAAAATGATAGGATGGCTTTTGTATCTCAACCATCTTAGAAGGGGGCATTAGGGTCCCTGTGAATTTTTTTAATGTTGCTTCCGCGCTAACGTCTCTGCTGACCACTAAAGAAGGCATAAAGTTTCATACAATAATACCTATAGAATGAAATCTGGTGCTACTGTCTACGCGGGCATCTTCAGAAACACTTGTACCGCCATGGGAGTCATGGGAAGTACAGGCTTCGGATCTGCTTCGAATGCATCGCATTCTCGAAATTCGCGACGCTTGTTTACTCAATGTAAAACAAAGTGATATGAAGTTATATTTATATTAAACTTGCTTCATTATTTTGTTCGTAAGTTTTATTGCAAAAAAGGTTTTCCGACTATGTGGTAGAAGTGAAACCTGGACAAATATGGTATGCATTGCTCTGTCACTGTGTTCAAGATCTGACATCAAAGTATAATACATTATTTTTTACAACATTTGAAAACAAACATTCATGTTTTGCCCTCGTAAGTACGCATTATCTATTTACGGAAATAACAGTACAGTATTAAGTGAAAAACACTTAACGTTTTGTCTGCGGCGATGCCAGGTGCGTCTGTCCAAGTGGTTTTGTTGTCAATTCGAGTCAGAGGAGCGTGATGGTGCATCTACTTAGCTTCGCTGTCGTTATGCAGTCGATTTAAGTAAGTTTTGACAAGACGCACTCACCGAAAAAAAAACGTAAACTCCATGTAATATTCTGCATTGGCATGAGACCCTACTTCTATACGCAGCGGTGAGTGAACAACGCTTCGCTTAAACTGTCAAAAACGACTCGTAAAGTCTGAAGCCGCAGCAAATCTCAGACGTAGTAGTTTTCGGCCTCGTTGAACAACAATGACGCTGTTTCGGTGCTTTCCACCACACCCCAATACCCATGCTACGTGAAGAACGAAACTGAAACTGCAAAAAAAGTCTGTAGATGGTTTTCTAGCAAACCCTGTCTAACCAGAAGCCTGTACTTCCCATAATTCCCATGGGGGTACACGATCGCAGCACCAGATTCCGCCCTAGGTAGTATTGTATGAAACTCTATGGAAGAAGGCATCGACGTGCTCTCGACCAATCGCTCTAACTGCTCTCTCATATATTCGTGACATCCAGTTTCGCCATGCTAATTCACTCTCATCGAATTACTTAGTATACTACAAGCCGTCGTCAGTGGCTGTAGGCTTCTTGCGCCCGTCTTATTGGTTGACGCGCCTACAGTCGGAAGAGCTAAGCGCGCTGTCAACCACCAGTACGGAACCATTTATGACTTTCGGGAAGATCGAGCTCACTGATGGCACCGGGGGCGGCCACGATATGGGCGCTCGTGCGACGTAATAACCTCTACCCTTCCCTTACACGAGATACGTCGCCGCCTCCGCACCTGATTGCACGGCCAAAGGCTGAAACGGGCGGAAGTGAATGCGTGACAGTGGGCAGGCAGCACAACCGAGCGAGCGGTGCAAGGACAGCACGCGACATGGAATAAGCGCACACCACACACACGCACCATGGCGCCCAGAGAAATGACACCGAACAGCTACTGGCAGCCGGCCGGCTGCAAGGATTCGATTAGGGAGAGGCAAACGCTTCATCGAGCCCACCACCACGCATACATATGGCTCGCTTGGCGGCTGCCGCCGTTTGGCTTAGAGCCGCTCTCCTTTTGTGCGTGCGAGACGCGTGCGTTGCTACCGCAGGGCAACCCACCGCAGCTACTTCTTTTCTGTTCTTTGTTTCTTTACTTGTTTTTTTACATTACTCGTGAAGCAGATGGCTACTGTGCAACCAATGTACCGATGCGGAGAAGTACGAAATACCGGCACTTGCCGGTGCAAGTTGGACAGAAAATGCACTCTGAAGCTCTCACGCGGGGCCGTTCTTCCAGCGAGACGATGAGGTGGCGCGCCTCCCTTACATCCTCGTGCCGACCCTATTCCAGCCGGCCAGTACGCGGTTTCCGCTGGGAGGAGTACCGGGCCCACCGTTCTCTGGACTCCGGATGCGCCTTGCATCGCTGCGCTACATATTATGGGTTACCGCTGCTGCTTGTCCTGTTTGCTGCTATTGCTTCCCCAGTATAGCTGCAGCGCGAACGTGCTTTAGAAACCGGCGCTGTACGTTTCGGCATCGCGGCTACTTTCCGTTCGATTGGAGAAATTTCAGCTTTGGCTAGGGCCCTCTGCACCGGTGCTGCTGCGAGCGCCTACTTGGAGTGCTGCTGACACTTGCGCCATCATTCTTCTTTTTGCGCCGAAAAAATGCGCAAGTGGGTGCACGGCTATTTTCAGCCCGGTGGGATGATACGGGCCTAGTGTACAGCGTGGTCATAGTATCGACTGGCGCGCGGGTGGCCGCTCGCTCCTTCATTGGTTTTTTTCGTGAAGTAGGCAGGCCGTATACGTTCCGCTGCTTTATGAAGGCTTGTACGTTACGGAAAACTACCTGAGCTGTTTGGCGCAAATTGAGACGATGGACGGCGCTCTTACCATTTAAATGCGAAACATTTCTTAGCGAACTGAAGGTTTACCGTATCTATCTATCTATCTATCTATCTATCTATCTATCTATCTATCTATCTATCTATCTATCTATCTATCTATCTATCTATCTATCTATCTGTCTGTCTGTCTGTCTGTCTGTCTGTCTGTCTGTCTGTCTGTCTGTCTGTCTGTCTGTCTGTCTGTCTGTCTGTCTGTCTGTCTGTCTGTCTGTCTGTCTGTCTGTCTGTCTGTCTGTCTAGCCACCTACGACTTTGAGCTCTCCTGGTCGTTTAGACAATCGGATCTATACCAAAATTGGTATGACATAACATGACTGTACGGCGAGCATAAGTTACTAGTCATAACATGAAAATCCTCACATGTATGTCATGAAAGTTATGATTTGCATGTCAGGGTCTTGCTACTCTTGCGGTGGTTTTGTTCACATGACAAAACGCAAAACTAGTATGGTAGGACATCACTGCATAGCGAACATAAGTGACAGGCCCTCACGTGGAAATCATGACATGCGTGCCATGTAAGAACATGGCAAAATGCCACGCTCATAGCGCGTTCGCGGCAGTTCCACTAGCTCCCCATATACTAAATTTGGTATCACGCGACGCAAATAGACGACGAAGGTAAACTACACGTCCAAACATGACAATCATGACATGCATGTCACGTAAAACATGACTACGTGCTACGCTCATAGCGCGCTCGCGGCTGTTTCTCTATAGCTTCACATATACCAAGTTTGGTATTACGCCATGTGAATGGACGATTGAGCACAAATTTCATGAGTAAACTTGATAATCGCAATATGGGAGTCATGTACAGCATACCTTACGCCCGCTTTGTAACGTTGTGCTGATTTTAATGTGACATTTCAACTTTCCTCATTCGTCCTTCGCATATCATCGATTCACACTGTACGTGGGATGTAGCAATTGTTTTTTGTTGCATGTTCCGATATATCAGGATACACATGCTTCTTTGAACCGGCAAATTACACTTAGACTTTACTGCAACAGCGACAACGGGGGCGTTTCAGGTAAGTAACCACGAGTTTTCGCCGCCACTGTGCTGCTCTGCGTAAAGAGCAATGTGATCGTGTACTACGCCTTGAGTGGTATATACGTGAGTGATGCGAAGAAAAAGCATGCCATTTGCAGCTAAGAAGGTTTGCGGCTTGATGGGCGCAGTCTTTGCGCAGTGATGGGGTGAGTCCGAGTGGTATGAAGGAAGTTAGGTGCTCACCGAGGCAGATGCGATAGCTCTCATTACATCGCACATTGGCAGCTTCCGCGCCCTGCTTTACGGGTAAACTGTGGCGTCTGCAAACACCGATAGATTGTAGACAGGCTGGTTTCTTCGCAAGGGCAACGTGATCAGTTTGATGACTTCTCTTTGCACTGCACATCATGCCAGAATTGCAGGGAAGTGCATTCTGTGGTTGCCGCAGTGATCCAACAACGAGCGTTCGTGATCACTGAGGTACATCTGTTATATTTGGCGGTGCGCACATGACACAGCGCATGGCTGGTAATTTATTTACTGGGGAATTGTTTACTGCACCATATATGAGCGATGAAACTGAAATTCAGCAGATTGAACTTACCTGGCGAATCAGTGTTATGTGGAGAGAAGGTGTCTGTTCTGTAACTTTTTTATTGAGCGAATTTTATTGAGCGTAACGTTTAAACGTTTCGAAACGGCGCGACAGAAAAGTAAAAATGTTTAACGTATAAACATATCGGATATGTTTTATGTAACCAGTCGATCACTGCTGCGCAACAATGTGAACAGCAACATGGGCATTACTAACACCAGAAGCAGTATGTTGATATGTAGCGCTTGTACTTGTGGGGACAGAAAACCTGGATAGTGGTACGTAGGCCAACTTGACAGGATTGCGCCTAAGTACACAATTTACGTTAACCCGACGTGACGCCCGTATCATATGAGTACCATATTGAATGTCTGCCAAACTAGATAGTCATTACTTGAACTATACATTTCACGTTTCCCAAAATTACGCTTGCATAGGGTATTTTGTCAAAGCATTTTCGAGGCCTCGTGTGGCTCTGTGATACAATAGTTTATTTCCACGTAGAATGCTTGGGTTCGATTCTTTCTGTCGACTGCAGCTTACTCTGGTCGTTCCTCGAATTAATGCTGCCAGTGTCAGTTTTTTTTTCTAATGCTCCCGCATTTAAATTACGGATGTCCGTTCATACCGTTCCTGAGTAGATATAAACTGTCGATCGCCTGTAATACATAGCCGCATATCGCGGCCCGTGGCCTATGTGTGTGTGCCACACGTGTCTGAAGGAACAAGTTTCATGACGTACGCAAAGAGATTTATACGTTATTATTGCAATGACCAGCATGAAATATTCGTTGAACCCTCTTGTCTTCTCCTAATAATTTGGGTAAATCGCAAGTTCATAGGGGATCACGAGAGCACGCACAGATGTAGTAGGCTAGATAGATAGATAGATAGATAGATAGATAGATAGATAGATAGATAGATAGATAGATAGATAGATAGATAGATAGATAGATAGATAGACAGACAGACAGACAGACAGACAGACAGACAGACAGACAGACAGACAGACAGACAGACAGATAGATAGATAGATAGATAGATAGATAGATAGACAGACAGATAGATAGATAGATAGATAGATAGATAGAAAGATAGATAGATAGATAGATAGATAGATAGATAGATAGATAGATAGATAGATAGATAGATAGATAGATAGATAGATAGATAGATAGATAGATAGATAGATAGACAGACAGAGAGACAGACAGACAGACAGATAGATAGATAGATAGATAGATAGATAGATAGATAGATAGATAGATAGATAGATAGATAGATAGATAAAATGCTGAAAGTGCTTGAAGTTCCCTGAGAAATGCTTCGCATTTAAAATTCTTTCTTCATATAGCTGCATTGCAATCGCAATCAATGCTTGGCCTATAAAATGAAACAGCAAGTTCTTTGTTTTTGTTTTTTATTTTCTTTCGCTCCACGTAGCGTAGTGGAGCGAAATAATTCCAATAATGCACGTAACAGCAATATAAAAAGAGGCTAAAGGATGACACGACTACTACATCGCGACACGTTCTTTATAACAGCTATCGGCAACTCATCCACTGCCAAGATGATCTGATGGTTAAAGGGATACTGAAGAGCAACGCTGAAGAACAAAATAATTTTTCGCGTATTAAACACAACCCGCAAGACACCAATATTACTTCTACACGACGCATAGTGAGCGTAAAAATGCGCGAAAACTAAATACAGGTGGAGACGCCATCTTGAGATTCCTGCACTAAACACCATGACATCATACATTTTAAAGGCGTCTACTCTGTCCTACGGAGCTTCGAATCGACAAAAATGAAGTGCATTGTTATCTGTGGGTGCCGTAGACCTATAGCATACGCAGCTTAGGAAAACTATATTTTTTTCAGAAAAGTACAGTTTCAGAAGAATACATTTTGAATTTGCACATTGAAATGAATTTTGCAGGGAGATTTTGGCGCGAAATTAAAAAAAAATGATACTTCCACCTTGATTTTCACCGCTAAAAATAAGCTTATGATCGTGATACACGTGGGACTATAATCCAAATTAAGCCATTGTTTCTCTTTAGAGTTCTTTTAAGGTATTTGACTGCAGACACGTGGTAGAAGTTTTACATACAGGCCGCAGCGACCACCTTTCGGTGGAAGCGAAATGGTAGTAGCCTGTATACTTGAATTCAGCCGCATGTTAAAAAACTGCAGGTCTTCGAAATTTTAGGAGCCCTCCACTAACGCGTCTCTCATAATCATATTGTCACGACTAAAAGCTGTCAGAATGGCCGAGGACAATAACGTGACGACCACGAGCAACAACCACCACTGAGATCCAAGGAAGACGATGTTGAGTCTTTTGTTGTTATTTGCAATCTGTAAATACAGACCTTAGCTTTTCCTTGTCGCTGCGGGGTCCTGTCTTCTGTTATTTCCGCGTTGCCACATTGGTGGAGGTGCTGCACTTCAACGCCTGATACCCAACACTCCTCCACGAAGCAGCACTACTAGTCCGATCCTGCAACCTGTTTCTCCAATGCACATGCCTGTCCACCGCTACAGTCGCCGACTACGAGGCCTTAGCCCTGAGGTAGTCCTCTTGGAATCTACTCATCCAAGAACTCCATCTGGAGAAAGGGCAACTGCCAGCGCTTCGCAGCTGAACATTGAGCCATTTCGGGTTCCAGAGACGTTCCACGGGAAAGCTGATGACGACGTCGAGGATTGGCTCGAACAGTATGAGCGTGTTGCCAAATAGAATCATTGGACAGTAGACCAGAAGCTCTCTCGTGCTTACTTTGCCCTGGCAGACAGCGCTCGTACATGTTATGAAAACAGGGAAGCCACAATGACTTCCCGGGATGAGTTTTGCAAGCAGGTCATCGAAACATTTGGAAACAGCGATCGTCGCGATTTGGCTCAACAGGTGACCGAGTCACGCATACAGAAAATCCAACGAGAGCATCGCCATATGCGCGTAAGATATGACCCAACTGTTCCGTGGAGCTTACCCGGAGATGCCTGAAGCTAAAGAACTGCGGCACCTGATGAGAGGCGTCAAGGAACAGCTGTTTGCTGGTCTTCTTCGCAACCCGCCAATGGCTATAGCGGAATTCATAAAATAGGCTTCAATGATCGAGCCGGCCCTCCAGTAACGACTTGGTTACCGCGATCGATTGAACAACGCATCTATCGGCGTTTCAGCTTTGACTTCGGCAGTGAGTGCTCTCTCCGCGAGCTAATTCATGAGGTAGTTCGTGAGCATATCCGCAATCTGCTTGTTTCTCCGCATGAGCCTGCTTTAGTTTCTGTAGCAGAAGTTTTGCGGCCAGAAGTCCGCCAGGCATTGTCGTGGTCCGGATAACTATCAGACCAACCGTCCGTATATAAGCTATATACGGGTTCGCCGTTCATGACCCTATTCCAGTCACACATAACTCATCGCAGCGTGCGTATTACAATGCCACCAAGCCTTACAACGAGCCGTTAATCTCAGCGTACAATACAACGCCCCTGACTCCACAGCCTGCTCTTCCTACGGAAACATCGCCGCTTCATCTTCCACCCACATACGCAACTTAGTCGCAAATGATGCCCACCAGTCGACCAGCCGTTCGTAGAACCGGTTTGTGGCGCACCGTTGACCATCGTCGACTTTGAGGAAAACCAGGCAATGTTTACTATTTTGCCCGTACCGTGGCTATTAGTATCAAACCTTTCCACGAAACCCTTCCTCGCGCTCGTTTTGATGACCGACGTAACAGCAATGAATGGCGGCAAAAACGGCCCCTCTATACGCCGTATCGTCGACACCTCTCTTTCCGTCGCCTGCACCTAACTCGCCGCTCCGCCGCAGTTACGCCGACGTGGTCCGGGGCAGATATCCTAGCCCTCGTCGGGGAAACTAGCAGCAGGGACCTTTGGGGGCATGGTTGCCGACCGTCGAGATGCTACAACACCCCCGACGTCATCAGTACAACGCAATACGACGGACGATACAACGGATGATACGGCGTCACTGGCTTCAAAGGAAAGTGCAAATCTAGACGTTTGCATCCAGTAACAGCACTCGTAAATACTATAGTGTGGACTATTCTATTATTAACCAGAAACTTGCCAACTTCCTACAGAAAGTGAAATCCTTATGAATGGGGGTTCTACATAACAACAACGGGAGGTCAATTTACCGGTAACGCCGGCAGGGAAATGCATCGCTCGAATCCATATCGGCAGTTTGGATTTCGTTGCTACATTTGTAAATTTACCATAGGGTTGCAAGGACCTGATCTTGGCGATGTATTTCCTGCGTGAATATGGCGCCATTATAAACATTCCTGACCGATGAGTTACGTTTTGGATGGCACCATGTCAGATTTTGGATGTATACCTACACAGATCAGCAACCTAAACCTTTACGCGTTTTCGAAGATGACGTGACGATTCCACCACGCTGACGTGCGTTTGTGGCCGTGAAATATGACGTGTAAGACAACTCCGAGAACCTCGCCTAGCAAATTCCGACATTGCTATTCAGCCATGAATTGTCCGTTGCAAAAGGAGTCGTGAACATATATAAAATGCAGACACGCTCATCGTTAAGAACTTCAGAGTTGAGCGCCGGCATTTTATAGGCGAGGTATGATAGTGGCGTACGTGGAAGAGTTCGCCGAGGTGACAGACTGCCTGACTGTTAAGCGGTATGATTGAACTGACCTGCAGCTCATACCTCTGTCCGTAAATGTTAGCCCAAGTTTGCTACCTGCGCAGAAGAAAAACATCCTAGAGATTATTAACCAGTTTCAGGACTGTTTCTCTTCGACTTCCAGAGTTCGTCAAACGCCGCTAACAAAACATCGAATTATAACGGATGACATGACAAGACTTATAAGTCTAAACCCGTACCGAGTAGCTCCGCGGCAACGAGAAGCCATTGAAAACCAGGTGCGACAGATGATTCAAGAAGATGTTATTCAGCTGTCGAAGAGCCCTTGGGCTTCACCGGTTGTACTAGTGAACAAAAAAAGGCAGCACCTTCCGCTTCTGCGTGGATTACCACAAGCTCAATCAGGCTATAAGGAAATACGTTTGTCCGCTACCACGTATAGACGATTCACTCGATCGACTACGGCATGCGCGTTATTTTTCGTCGATGTATTTAGGCAGCTGGCATTGGGAAATAGAAGTCGACGAAAGATACCGTTAAAAAACAGCATTCGTGACACCCGACGGCCTTTATGAATTTAAGGTACTTCCCTTGGGGTTGTGCTCAGGACCGACAAAATTTCAGAAGATAATAGACGCCGTACTATCAGGCCTCAAGTGGCAGACGTGCTTAGTGTATTTAGATGATGTCGTCGTATTATCGGTTACAATTGACGACCACATTAAGCGACTGCACGCAGTATTTCGAGCTATACATTCTGCAGGATTAACACTTAAATCGAAAAAAATTACACTTTGGCTTCGAAGAGCTTTTTTCTTTGGGCACCTTGTCAGCAGTGAAGGAGTGCGGCCTGACCCAGAAAAAATAGCTCCGTTGCAAATTTTCCTATGCTATCTGATAAAAAGGCGGTCCGACGATTTTGAGGGCTCCGCGCTTACCTTCGACGCTTCATTTAGAACTTCTCACCCATTGCCTTGCCGTTGACACGCCTCACGAGAAAGGACGTCGCATTCGTGTGGAACAACGAACATAAAAAAGCCTCCAAAAAGCCACCAGTCCTCGAAAAATTTGACGATGACACCCGACAATGTTTCACATCGACGCCAGCAATGTCGGCTTAGAAGCTGTACTTGTGCAGTGGCAAGATGGCGCCGAACAAGTCATCGCTTACGCGAGAAGAATCCATTCCCGATCGGAAGAAAAGTACTCCACCCGACTGCGGCGGTTGCAATTTCGATGGAGACAAAAATGGTGTAGGCCCGTGCGCTCTAGTTTGGGTGGACGTTAACAACTCTAGGTGGTCGAAATTTTCGGAGCCCTCCACTATGGCATCTCTCTGATTATTTGGTGGTTTTGGGACGTTAAACTCCGCATATCAATCAAATCAAATCAGAAAAGCACTCCACCACAGAAAAAGAGTGCCTTGCGGTAGTGTGGGCCGTTATGAAATTCCGCCCATATTTGTAAAACCACCCTTTTAATGTTTTCAGTGACCATCACTCCCTTTGTTGGGTGACGAGTTTGAAAGGCCCATCAGGACGGTTGGCGCTGGAGGCTCAAGCTTCAAGAATTCTGCAATACTATAGTCTACAGGTCGGGAAAGCAAAATTAAGACGCCGACTGACTTTTTGGTGCGCCACGAACCTGCGAAGGCAGAAGATGACGACGCCATGTCTGTAGGAGCTCTAAATACGGCTACTCTTCATCAGTTACAACGAGATACGACTCGGAACTGGAACACGTCATTCTTGTTTCGGAAGGGGGCATTTCAGCTGTGCCGAAACCGTTTGCGAGAAGTCGTTCTGCTTGCGCAATGACGGCTTGTACAAGGTGAATTTTACGTCGAACGGAAGCAACTATTTTTTTGTAGTCCCAACTTCTCTAAGGAGTGAAGTATTACAGACACGCCATAATGAAGCAGTAATCGGCCACTTAGGTTACACGCGAACACTATACAAAGTGAAGCAGAAATACTACTGGCCAAGACTGATGGTCGCTGTTCAACACTACGTCCGGACATGCATCGATTGGCAGCGCAGGAAAGTTCCACCCGTCAGACCAGTAGGCCTCCTTCACCCAATTGACGTACCACGTGCTCCATTTGCCCAAGTCAGAATCTCCTGAGTCCATTTCCAACCTCCTCGGTTGGTCGCAGATGGATTATAGTAGCCACCGACTACCTCACTCGTTATGCTGAAACTAAGGCTCTGGAGAGGGGCGCGGCAAGTGAGGCAGGCCAATTCTTCGTTGAGAATGTGGTGCTGCGGCATGGCGCTCCGCCAGTGGTGATAACCGATAAGAGAACTGCATTCACAGCCGAAATATTGCAGACAGCTCTAAGACTTAGTGGCACATTTCACCGGCGAACAACGGCGTATCATCTGCAAACCAACGGTCTGGCGGAGCGCCTCCACGAGACACTTGCGGATATGCTTTGTGTGTACGTCGATGTGGAGCATAAGAACGTGGATGAGATCTTGCCATACGTCATGTTCGAATAGAAAACGGTGCATCAAGAAACAACAGGGATGACGTTATTTCGTCTTCTTCATGGTCATGAAGTTACAACTATGCTAGATGCTATTTTGCCACATGAGTGCGAAGGTCACGAAACGGATGTTAATTATATCACCTAGCTTGCTGAAGAAGCCCGACAACTTCGTCGTCAGCAATCTTTGTCGTCAGCAGCACTGCGACAACTTCGTCGTCAGCAGCACTACGATTCGAGACGTTCTAACCTTCGTCGCCAACCAGTCTCATACAAACAGGGGGACAAAAGTCCGGGCCTGGACTTCAATTCGGTGTCCCGGCCTCTCGGAAAAACTGTTAATATGGTACATCGGGCCGTATAAAATTCTGCGACGCCTCAATGATGTTAACTATAAGGTCGTTCCCGATAGTGCGAACTGCTGAAGACGTCAAAGGCATATACCAGAAGTCGTGCACGTGGTTCGAATGAAACCATGTTTGTTCGAAAGAACTCATGCGCACAAAAGTGAATCCTAACAACTATGATTATTAAAATTGGGACGATGCTGTCTCCCGCCGTCAGAATGGCCGAGGACAACGAAGTGACGAGCACGAGCAACAACCACCACTGAGATCCGAGGAAGACGACGTTAAGTCTTCTGCTCTTGTTTGCGATCTGTAAATACAGACCTTAGTTTTTCCTTGTCGCTCCAGGGTCCTGTCTCCTGTTATTTCCGCGCTGCGGTAATATTAAATACGTAGCATTTCTCAGCGAACTTCGGTGACTTTGAGCGTATCTATCTATCTATCTATCTATCTATCTATCTATCTATCTATCTATCTATCTATCTATCTATCTATCTATCTATCTATCTATCTATCTATCTATCTATCTATCTAGCCACTTACGTTTGGGTGCTCTCATGTTCACCCCCTGTAATTTGGCGTGAACGAAATTTAGCATGGGAGGGTAAGATGGTTTGACGAATATGCTGGTCAGGACGTGAATATTGTCACAATCCCGTCGCGTACGTTGTCAAAGACTTCCCGCCAGACAGTGGCACACACCCACGGGTGAATGTGTGCCGCTGGTATGTGGGTATGTGCCATAGGTGATTGACACTTTACGTATCTACCCAGGTACGACGAGAACACACATGGGCAATTTTAACGCGCGAGCGTTAAGAAATACCCGACATCGGTAACGTCGACCGGACGTATACAAAGAATGAATATTAGAGTCCCAGCTGGAATCGAACCCAAGAATTCTGCGTGGCAATGAAGCATTGTACCACAGAGTTATGCCAGATCTGGGGACTAATTTTCAAATAGACGCTAGTTTTGTTGAAACGTCAATTGTGATTGCAGTGCTGCACCCAATTTTATAAACTTTACCTATGTACTCCTTTGATACAGCCGTCACGTCGGGTTAACGTCAATTGAGGTAAGTTGCAATGCGCTGAAGTTTATTTATCTAGCATTGTCCAGGGCCAGCATGCTCGCGAGCATCAGCACTTCATGCAGCTTCTGGTGTTGCTAATACACATATTTCAGTTGGCATCGTTGCGGAAGTGCAAACAAGTGGCTATATAACATCTGCAACTCATCAACGTATGTCTGTGCGTGCAACATTTGCACATATATTTAGCGTCATTTCATTACGTGTCGCTCAATAAACAAAATTGCGAACAGAGTCGCCTTCCCTGCACATGCTTCGCATAACGTCGATCTTTAGGTACGTTGGATCTGCTGAATTTTTTGTTATTCTCAAACATTACATCCTCTGAAATTACATTTAGTGCAGTTAGTGACGATTCTGATTTGTAGGAATTCGGCGTCCCTCAGAGACAGTGCTTACCAAGGTAGGAGATGCCTGAAAAAGAAACAAATAGACAAGGTGGAAACGAAACGGGATCTGTTCTCCTCTTAGTTACAAAAATGACGGGCTGCGCCTGCTTGACATATCATCACTCGCTTTTTTCAAATGTCACCAGAAACATTCCGAGAAACCTTTTTACGCTCCTCCAGGGAACGTCGTTGCCTTAAACTGACGCCAGAAATATCGCTAAAAAGGAAGGCTTTCACCAAAGCCTGAGTGGTTCGATAATTCCAAGAGAATAAAAAATAAACAATACAAAATTGTCGGCGAGTTTTTCATCCCAATTTAATCCGCACAGGGGTACACGGGATTGTTATCCAGAGCCCAATGAGGCACTCCAATTTAGAGATAGAAGTATAAGGATTGAGTCGTAGTAAATGATTCAGAACTATATTGAGAAACCAAGCGCTACATTAGCTACTGTAATCCACTTGAAGGCCCGCAGAAATGATGTAGGACTTAAAGCTTCTAGGATGTGATTTGGCGTTAACTCCAAGTAGATGTCCCAAACTGAGTGACGCCAGTATCCGAGTCCGAAAGCGATTACTTTCATTGGCGTTATTTTTCCTTGGCGAGGATACTTGCGTTTTTACGGCGGTGCATATACTATCCGCTGCGATGGTATGCAGAGAGGGTATATGTAGTGCTAGGCTGCTGAACTGAAGATGACGGGTTTCATTCCGCCCATGGCCGTCGTGCATTTCGATCGAGCCGAAATTCTATGGGCGCGTGTACTGTGCGATGTAAGTATACACGTCAAGGAAGACCAGATGTTTGAAATTTTCCGGAGGCCTCCTCTACGACCAAAAGCGCCATGTACGTTTCATTCCACAAGTGATGTAAAGAATGGTCCCGGATCGTTTGTATTAGGGCCCCGTGAATAAATTATTTAACCCTAATGTGCATTGCACGAAGTTAGTTTCGCGCTAAACAGAACACGAAAGAGAAAACAGCAAGCTACCTAATTAATAACTCAAGTGTTTTTAATTATACCGATGCATTTGCACGTTCAAGTTTCCATCACGCAATGCTGCGTAAATATTTTATACAGTACGCAAGCTTACCATGCTTTTTTTTTCTCGTGAACTAAGCGTTGTCTTCGACAGAAGAACAGCGCCGATGCGGGTAAATGTGCCGCTTTTCGCGTGCCATATTTGGAAAAGCTTGCAGAGAGCGACAAGATCAAGTAAAGTATCACTAATAACTGTTATGAAACTTCCGGGCCTATATACACGATTGCGTCCACCTTTTCAGTTAACGCGAAACCTGCACAATATCCTGCTCGCACTTAGTTATCAGTCTAGCAGCTATAACATCATAGTTGCTCCAGTGTTCTGGCACAAAAGCACGTGAGCCTGCATCCTCGAAGCCTCGAGATGTGAGCATCGTCGTGTGGGAAGAACTGGGATCTCATGCTTTAGTTAAGGTTACAGGTCACACCTAAGCACGGTCGAAAGGATTACTACTACGTGACCGAGAAACTTCGTTACCGTCTTAGCCCTAATTAACAACCACACGCACTGCACAGCAGAAAAGCAAAACTACCACACGGTGTCCGCTTAAAAAAGGTTGCGAGACGAAACTGCAAAAGCACACCACATGTCCACCTGATTGAGAAAAAATTATATAGTTCAGTTTTATCTTATCTTGAGCTTGCGCACTCAGGTTCTCTTGTAAGCACAGCGCAACAGTCATATAATACGAATCACAGGAAGGAATAAGTGTCACGCACCATACCAGTCGCCTCACCAATGAACACGCTATTTCTGAGCGAGTGAGTAACAAGCCCTCTGACTCCATGGTTCACAACGACTCACGCGCTCCGGAAGGGGCAGCAGTGCCGCATAACTTATGGTCTATACCCGCAGAAGGACCCTGCCCAGTCCTTAACGTAAGCACCAACACCGAGCGGCCGGAGCAAAGCACCGAAAACGAGACACGAAAAGAAAATTAAATAAAAAGAAAACCACTGAACAGAACGATTCACGCCAGTGCGAAAAAATCGAGAATACATGGGCGGTAGAAAGTGACGAAACACAAAAAATAATAAAATAAAAGCGCAATCAAATCACGCGTGTACACAGGCCATAGAGGCAGCGGCCCATTACAGCTCGCATGACGGCCGAATATATATTGCCATATACACGTGCTCTAAACGGGTCTGGCCTCTACACGACAGTGTTGCATCGGAGCTGCAACACCGAAGAAACCGGCAGCACCGTCAAGGCCTATAGAAAGGACGTGGGTGCCTTTAACATTCTGCTTACGCTTACCTGCACGTGGAGGGAACAGGCGCGCAAGTGTTGTATAGATCCGCCAGTATAGGCGCATTAGCAACGCTGGCTTGTGGCTGACAGCCATTGATGCGAGGGGCGCCCAGCGCCCGCTTTTCTGTCATCTCTTCAATTTTTTTTCGTTTACTTGTCCTATTGGCGGCTGTTACCTAAACCGATAAAGAAGCGTGGTATGAAAGCGAAAAAGAGGGAAAAAGGTACCACTTGTGTAGTGAGGATTACCGTGAGGAAAAAAAAAGGACAAGGCAGACAAAGAAAGCCAACTGCTTAGCACTGTGTGTGCATGTACCCGTATAGAGGTTAGCAAATGAACGCTCCTCGCAGGATCTTCCTGGTACAGAGAATCGCACTCGGTGGTACATGCGGTACCGATAGTAACGCAATAAAGCGGAAAGAAACTGGGCGAAAGGAAGATCGACGGCACCAAAAACCGAACCAAACTGCGTCAATGTGTACGTGTGCACGAAGAAGAAGCAGCCGCATGTCAGCGACTGTGCGTCCTAGTAGAGTATAACGCTACAGCTCTTGCCAAAAAAAATCTGTAACCTTCAATGGATATAAACTTCGTCTACTATGACGTCAGTTTCCAAGAGAACTTTCACGTGGCGCCAGTGCAAGAAGCGACCAGCGCTGCGCGACGGGAAGATACGGACGTGTTTGTCCACATTTCGGCCTCGATGCACTCTGCAAAGACTGTCGCAGGAGGCTAACTAGTTAGAAGCTTAGTGTTTGCCTGGTTATTGAATATTCTGGAGGTTGAGTTCGCAATGCGAAAAAAGTAGAACTTTTGCCTTGCCACAGTCGTCCCCGACGTCCACATCTATCACCGTGATACGTTAGCTACCAGCGATGCTTTTGCATCAATTGCACAAGAAATAGAGGCAAAGTGCGTGAATTTTTCGTCCAATGAAAATAACAGCATCTGGGGTTTAACATCCGAAAAAGGCGATAGGATATGAAAGACGTCGTAGTGAAGGACTCCAGAAATTTCGACCACGTGTGGTTCAGTAACGTGCGCCTAAAGCTAAGTACACAGGCCGAGATCTATACAACTCTACCTTCATCAAAATGCGGCCATCATGGCTGAGATTCGATCCCGCGACAGGAATTCTTCAAAAGGAAAATACCATTGTGTTCGATGAGAATAGAATTCACAGGACACCTTCGTCGCGAAAATTAGCAGCGCGTGTGCAGCCGTAGACCGGCGTTATTGCATGTCCTGTATTTTGATTGAATGATCTGATCTGATGCTGAAAAAAAAAACTTCGCCCCGCCGCGGTGGTCTAGTGGCTAAGGTACTCGGCTGCTGACCCGCAGGTCGCGGGTTCGATTCCCGGCTGCGGCGGCTGCATTTCCGATGGAGGCGGAAATGTTGTAGGCCCATGTACTCAGATTTGGGTGCACGTTAAAGAACCCCAGGTGGTCAAAATTTCCGGGGCCCTCCACTACGGCGTCTCTCATAATCAAATGGTGGTTTTGGGATGTTAAACCCCACAAATCTTTCAATAAAAAAAAAACTTCCATTTATTCACACAAATATGTGAAGAAAGTTAATAAATGATGGAATCAAGCAAATTTAGGGTAAAGTAACAGATTCACTGACAGATAATGTCGCACATACTGCGATTACTGAACTGTATAGCCGTAGAGCTCGCAAGGTATGTCTACTTCGAAGGCCCCGTGTGCTCAGATTTGGGTGCACGTTAAAGAACCCCAGGTGGTCTAAATTTCCGGAGCCCTCCACTACGGCGTCTCTCATAATCATATAGTGGTTTTGGGACGTTAAACCCCACATATCAATCAATTACTTCGAAGGCGATGTGAGCGAGGCGTGGATTGACAGGTATATGTCTAAGCATGCGGCAAATCAAATCACTGTTGTTGAACTTACTTTTTGAAAAACCTGTCCTCTTGCGCACCAAACATATTCATAAGGGTAACTTATCGCACGTAACCTATCACGCTGCTGAGCTCAAGGTCGTGGGTTCGCATTCTGCCAGCGGCGTCCAGCGTTTAGATAAGCGAAATGCAAGAAAAATCTCTCTACTTATATTTGGCTCCACGTTAAAGAACCCCGTATGGTCAACATTTATCCGAAATCGCACATGACGTCTCCACAAAAACCCTTGGTATAATTACGCTGGTATAAAGACGAATGAAGTCAATCTTCATATGAAATCATTGCATGCTGTTCATGTGTTTTTTTCGAATGTAATACAAAAGAGAAGCACAAACTAGGCTTTACTACTTCTTCCTCAGTTTATTTCAAAATTAACTTGCCGGAGAAGCTAGACTTCTCCAATTCTAAGCAGTTCCGCAAACGTACACTTGCGTTGCTGTCAAGTCCCCCGAGATTGGTTATATTAAATCTAGTTAGGGATATGATGCCGTGAGTTAAGAAGCTTTAGAGGGCAACACGGTTCCTGAATAAAGTAAATGATGAGTAAGTCACAATGATTGCCCACGTCGACGACTGAGCCCCTGTTTTTTGCCAAGTAACGAGGCGAAGAAAGGAAAAAAAAAAGCCGTATGGCCAGATCTCGAGACAGTCAGACGTATCGTCCGAGATTGGATGTTTCGGAAAATTATTTATTGACCCTCGTCGGTGCCATGTTGAGAAACAAGCATGGCAATTCTGCGACCTCCAATATATCTGGGAAATGAGCTACGGAAGCGATGTCAGACAATTGCCAAACAAGTAATACACCCTCAAGAAAAAAAAAGGACAAAAATAAGCATCGAATACCTAGAAAGGAATGGAATAAACGAGTACTCTATTTCTCCACTCAAGAAGGGCTTGTTTTTTGTGCATTAGGTGCAGCATCTAGCGAAAGATGTATGTGCACAACAAAAGCCCACAGGACTAAGGTTTTTTCCTTGGTTTTAAAACAGATTCTCGGCTTTGTTGAATGCGCAATATTTTTCTGTGTCTGCAAGCCGACTTCCTTTTCGTACGCTGGCACGATTTTTTGTTTTTTTTTCTCAGGGTATTCCTGCAATGTGTTTCAGGAATATGAAATACGCGTGAGGACATACAAACGTAAGAGAAATGAGCTTCAGTGAAATCCCCACTGCAATTTATTTCGCACGGCCGCGGAAGGAAATCGTTTTCACACTGCGTGCGATTCCCGGGATAAAAAAACAACAACAAAAACATCCGGCTTATTAGAGAGATTACAAAGAAAAATATCATACATGTCGCGGAAGCGTGATGCGTTCGGGGAAAGTGATAAGAGACCGGGGCCATTCGTTGAGCCAATTCGTTTTTTTTTAATAGTCGCTGTTGGTTTTGTAAGAAGTTTGTGTATAGCTGCCATTCTTCGCGCGAGCAATTTCGGAAATTCGATTTTTCGGGGAAAAAGCGATCGTGGCGGGTCGCGCGCTGGATGATCGAGTCCCCGGCAAAATGAGGCAAAACGTGCTGAGCCAAGACACGGATAGTGCATCTCGACAGCCCGCCGTGTTCAAATATTGGCCGGCATACGCGAGGCACCTTGGAGTGCTTCCGGGTATATTGTACGCGTTACAGCAGGTATATTGCACGAGCATGGCCAAGTTGTTGTTATTATCAGCATTATTTTGCGACGCTGAAAAGCTGGCCCTATAAACGCATACAAAGCCACCCACAATAGCGCAAGGATGACCTGCGAGGTGCCCGTGGCTGACTATGAAACTAATGCTTTTGTAAACACGTCGTGTGAATTTTAGCGAGGTAAGTGACAGTGGTGCAGTGTACCGTTATGTTCAGCAAGACGTCGTGCGTGGCTGCTACGTTACTTTCTTTGAATGGCGTTGTGTCGACAGTTGTTTAGACTTCTGGCAGACAGCGAAAAAAAGTTCCGCGGCATTAAAGAAAAAGCAAGTAGCGTTTTTTCCCTCCTTTTTTCGTGTGTCCGTACGCACTGTGGAATTCGCAGGGTGAAGTGTAGTTGCCGTATGACAAATTATACTGCGTGTCGTTTCAATTTAGGAAATGTTATAGGCCCGTGTGCTCAGATTTGGGTGCACGTTAAAGAACCCCAGGTGGTCGAAATTTCCGGAGCCCTCCACTACGGCGTCTCTCATAATCATATGGTGGTTTTGGGACGTTAAACCTCATATATAATAATAAATAATAATAATAAACTTCGCTTACCTACAGCTGGGATTTAGACGTGTGCGAACAAATGCAAGTGCACGAGTGTTTTCCCTTACCGTACGCTTGCGCACTCGAGCGCATGGCTGCACGTGTTGAGCTGTAGCGGAACGTCACGGCTACAGTGAGCCACCACGGTCGATTAATTCGCGATTTCGAGTAATCAGAGCGAGGTAAGCATGATAAATGTTATTAGTTCCACTCGTTGTTGTATTCATAAAACAGGTCTTCTGATTTTTTTACTTGAACACTCAATGCTCAAACGGCCCATCGTAATTATGGAAGCAAAATCACGATGGCCCCAGAGACGTTGAAAAGCAAAACGTCCGTTAACGCAACAATAAAATGAAGCCTTCTACCGATAAAGGCATCTTAGTTTACACGTCCCTTTCACACATTCTTTTATATGCGCACGTTTTCGCAACACTGGTAATATCTTTCATATTTTTACAATGCATGTCACGGTTAGGACGCAAAAGGCAAACTTGCAGGAATAATTGCGTCAAAGTTTTTTACTTGTTTCCTCCATGAAATAGAAAAGGACATTGGGTTTTCCTTAGATTAAAATTTCTTAACATCTATTGTATATGAATATAGCTGTCAAACTTCATAGTGTTGCCCCACCGTGGTGGTCTAGTGGCTAATGTACTCGGCTGCTGACCCGCAGGTCGCCGGATCAAATCCCGTCTGCGGCGGCGGCATTTCCGTGGGATGCGGAAATGCTGTAGGCCCGTGTGCTCAGATTTGGGCGCACGTTAAAGAGCCCCAAGTGGTCTAAATTTCCGGAGCCCTCCACCACAGCGTCTCCTATAATCATATGGTGGTTTTGGGACGTTAGACCTCAAATATCAATCACTCAAATCAATCAGCACAAAGCCAGGATAACCAGTGCGCAAAGAACCTCAGGTGGTCAAATTTTGCGGAGCCCTCCACTACGGCGTCTTTCATAATCATATGGTAGTTTCGGGACGTTAAACCCCACATATCAATCAATGAAGGATAACCAGTGGTCGTAAAGGAGTACACAAAAATTATTAAATGAAAGAAGACGTTGAACCATGCTACTGCTGAATGATGCAAGGGTTAAAAACGCGATGAGGTGAACGGGTTGCGGGGTGCAGAAGGTTACAGCTGCGTAAAGTTATGGTATATGCGATGGAAAAAGCACAGCCTTGCAGCACCATTTATTCGAATCCGGGATGACTTTCTGGCACTGGCGCTTTCATCACGACCACACCCGGAAGAGGTGAATCTGGCTGTACGGCTTTGTATAGATGGTAAAGTGTTCACCATAATCACCGCCATCAGCCTGATTTCGCCCACTGCTGGGCAGACACCTCTCCCATGTTCCGCCAATTAACCCGGTCCTGTGTTTTCTGCTGTCACACTATACCTGCATACTTTTTAATCTCATCTGCGCACCTATTTTTCTGTATTCCCCTCCCTCGTTTTTCTTATTTTATTTTCCTACTCGCGGAGTGGAACATTTTACCACACTGCGTGGTCACCGAGTGTAACCACGTTGTTTTGAAATAGATGCTCACTGATTACCCAACATTCTAATATTCGCAATCACCTTACACCGCTTTTCTTTCTTCCTTGTTCAAATTGTGCCGTTTTGTTTTTGCATCTAGATAAATATTGCGTTTTTCTGAGAGAAGTGTTTCGGTAGTATGAACCGAGCTGTCTTATATTTTATTTATTATATGCCCCCCCCCCCCCTTTATGTAATTCTCCGACAGGGGCTTTTAAGGGGGAAAATGATGATGATGATGAAGATGGTGATGATAAACAAGTAGATAGAAAAGAGTCGATGCCATAAATCTGAAGTGCAAATTCCGACCTTTCAGAAGTCGGCGTAGAAACGGCAACATGCATTTACGTCGCTTGTACGCGTGCTTTTCGCAGCTAGTTACACGAAAGGAAAAGAGAGTCAGCAAATGATCGGACACGTTGAGATTCATCGGTTGATGAGGATTAGTGGGCCGAAGCTACTCCGGCTATGAGGGACGCGGTAGGACACTGCGGAATTATAGGCGGGAAGTTCGTGGCGCAGGTGACAACCATAATACATGGCCTTGTAACAGTGTTGCCTTCTGCTGGAAATGGGCTGCTCAGACAACAGGAAAATTGGGCAGCACGATACATACCAGCTGTGTAAGCCTCGGCAGGGAGTGCAGTCAGTTTCAGCACAGATGCTGGAATGAATTTGTATTTCGATCTACAATAAGACATCTTGATCTACAATAACTACTTCAAGAGGAATCCACTACGTCAGTTGAGGTGCAGAGCTTGTACAATGCAACCTATGTGCAGTGAAGCTAGAGTGCTTGTATATATTGTACGGTTGTGTACTATCTACTATTTAACTTAGCATAGCTAAAAACGTGAATGTTTAATCATTACTGCTTACTTGTCATAACGTTAATTTTTGAATGCAGCTTGTGTTGAACGAAAAAAAGCAAAGCAATCACTGTGCAAATGATAACGGTCTGTCATCACTGACGTAGCATTGAGAAAGACCACCAAAGCTGCTGAGTGCCGGCTCAGCCACGAGTAATGGATGATGCAATGTCTGCTGGCTGGCCTCAGTGAGTGCATCGGCCTCTGGGCCATTTCTGTAGGGGCATTAGGTTCATGGAGTATTTCGGAGGTCATCGTTGCGCAATAGTTCTCGGCTACTTTGTTGCGACAGTGCAGATAAAGGTTTCTAGCGTAGACGAAAAAAGACCAGCCGATATGGAAATACATCAAGTCAAAAATAAAGTTTTATTCGCGACGCATTTACAACCGCAATGTAACAACAGCACGTTGGGTTACAAGCGCATGAAATTAAACTACATTACGCACAGAGCAAAACAGAAAATCACAATTGAAAAGTTGTGTTTCTAAGAGCGTACACTTAGAAACTGACTATTGGCGACAATTCAGAGACATTAGATAATAATGTTTTTGCTCTCGCGCACGGATAATTACGGTTGGCTGGCCCGCGAATGATATTGCTTGTGGCAGCCATGCACAGTGCTCGCCTCATACGCAGACGATAAATTTCGCAACGTACTGATAACCTACGCGATGGTGTAATATACATAAGGTCACATTCATATGGAGCGATTGATACGGGAATAGTATACTGCGAACAACGAAATAATTTCACTAAATAAATATTCGAGAAAGCTTCGGCTTCGACAATGTGGTATCTGCTATAGCATATTCATTACTGAATAGCACTAAAGTGGTACGTTGTATCTAATTGATGATTTCATGAGCTAAATTGCAGCTGTACAGGATACGTGCTTCATTTCTTGAGGCGAAACAGTGTATAGGTATAATTTTTCACAATTTGATGAAATCCTGTCACTTCCTTGCACAAGTGTGAGTATACGCAATTATAGCCGCGTATATACCATACCCTTATACAATCGGACCACATGCGTTTCCATACACTAAAATTTCCTTAAAACCTCTTTTTGATTTCGGAGGTTCTCTACAGAGGCGTTAACGTTCAGTACACACCGGCTAATGCATCTGCACATGCTTGGTTCATCCTGAAATCCAGGAAGTATAAGCTCTGAAAGAAACAGTATATCAGATAACCCCTAAGCACATCTCACAAATTGTGAATCCGAAAGCCTTGGTGTTCATTTGGACATCCAAGCCCTGCAGCCAACGCCGCGTGCCACTGATGATTTCCTGTGCCACCTGATCCCAAGAAAGGCGTAGCGGTGACAAAGACTGCTGTCTGCGACTGCTCATTGCTTTATAAAGTGCCAGAATGAATTTGGCGTGGGCTTAGCACAAACAGAATCTTAACTACTCTTGGCTAAAAGATATTCTGAACCCCCTAGTGGCTGTAAGCAATGGATCTCCGCTACCTTCGGCAAGGTGTTTTAATTGTAATCAACACCCCAAGCCTTCCCAAAGGCCTATAACACCGCTATCCACGTCTCATCTCAACCTAGAAAGCGGACCTAATCGCTAAGCCTATAGGGAGATAGAGAGAAAAGAAAGCATCGCGAAGCGCCTTTTAGATACAGGGTATGTGCACTCCGCTTTGAAACGCCATGCTGGTTGACAAAAACATTGGGTGCCAAGTTCATCATGACGAAATCGTCGACGTCAAGATTTTGGTCCAAGCAGCATCACGCCATAACGTAAAAAGTTTGCTACTAACGGGGCACCGGCTTCATCTACTGAGTATAGACACCCAGTTTCTGAACACGATGTCGTGGGTTCGAAACTCTCTATGACCATTCGAATTCGCTCTATTTCTTTATTAATTTTATTTTTCATTCTAGCCTATTTCAGGGGCGCTATGCAGGATCGCCCGAGTTTGGTGAGACTCGGGATCAGCTCTGGATCTTTCCTAGCAGTGGCAACTCGCCCTGCCCCACCCCTTTTGAATAAGCCAACAGTACGAAAAAGTCAAACCCACCTCTCAGTGCGCTGCGTTTTATTGGTCACGATGGAGCACGGCATCGCGTCCAGGATGGTCGAAAAAGTTCAGCGGTGTTTTCAAACCACTGGCATCCTCTTTCATATGTTTGTCGTTCCCCTCAATGCAGAAGTGCACCCATGCGATAAATGTGTCAGAAACTTTTCGTGATGAAATTTTTTCTAGAGGCACGGGGCTTGAATTTATTTTAAAGCTTTAAATGTCTGCACTAAGTCTGCTTTAAAATAATCAGCACGGTGGCCTCTGAGATTAGTTCCGGTTGAGCGTATTACATTACGACCGAAGCTAAACCTGAGACCACGTGTTAATCGTCATGGTCAGCCTGCACACTCCATCGGTCTGCTCGGGCGGTGCGCGACTTTTTCGTCGTTGTTATCGTCTGCTAGCACCCGTGAACATGCGCCCGGTTAATTAGCTACTTGGCTGCATAGTATGCTTGGCGAGTTTGGCCAGGACATGTTATGTCCAAGCTAATTAGGCCAAGTCGTGGTAAGGCCTAGGTAATTGCGCCACACCTTATGAAGACCATGCTAATGAAGCCATGTAAAACTAGGACCGGCCGCTAGCTAAAGCATGGTAATTACCGCGACGTTAATTATGAGCATACTAAGTAAAACGACGCTTATTAGTCCTTACTATATGATGACAATTAGTATCCTGCTAATCAGGATTAGTTTGTTAGCTTCCTACTGATCACAATTTTGCTAACTGCTTCTCAGATAATTACTTACCTTTAAACTGAAACTTTTTTGATAAAGAAAAAGCAGTTCAGCGTAATGGTCATTAAGCCTTAGTGAATAGGTATAATCAAAAGTAAGACAGAGCTGATGTGGTCTTCACTTGGAAGCCGACAAAGTAAATGAATAGACGACTGACTTCAAAAGCTGAAAGAAGCTGGCTTATCACAAGCTACTCTATGGATCCAGCCTTGCAGGAGTACCGTAAGGTGACCAAATTATTTGATATTCAAAGAAACTGCTGCTCAGCGTCCACCACATGAAACGCTTGACAGTCGCACAGGGACAATCACAGTCACAAGTTGGGTTCCTTTTAACGAGTTTTTATCCGAGTTCACGCGTCAACCAGTTTGATTGACAGACCCCTGCGGCGGAGGTACGCCCATCAGGTACGCCCGCCACGTTTGCTCATGCCGAGGAGCAGTGCTCGCGCCGAGCAGCACTGTTAGTCTATCAGCTTTATCGTGGAGACTATGCCCACATGCACGCAAAAGTAGAAATGATATCACCACGTGGCTACAATGTCCCACATTCAATTTCATCGCGCTCACCACGCATCCACTCACAGTCGCGTTGCTGCCATGATGCGAGCGCCCCTGGTGACCACCTGCCCTCATATTTATTTACCTGCAATATTTGATAGAAGCGAAACTAGCAACATGAGTAGGGTGGCTAGAATAGCATGAGAGTGCTGCGTGTGCACTCTTGCTGTCTTCGAGAGTGAACATTTTCATGTTCTAGATTGAACAAACGAACCTGCCCGAAAGAGGACAAACGCCCACGAACACACCTGCGGGAGGCGCGTGTTGATTTGCAAAATGATAGCACGACAATCATGCTGACGTCGCTGCACCGTTAAAAGACTAATGGAGTGCACGGCGGCGCTGCCGTGTTCGCACGTGGTGTTTCTTTATTAACTACCGCAAATGTACTACTACATGCATGCGTTTGCAGCCACGCGCGTTCTTATAGCTATTTTTATTGCGATATAAATTCTATATTCACTCTCGGGTGAATTTCACCGCCGGCATCAACGTCGATGTCCGGTACCGTGTATGTATACCTATCTATATATGTGAAAACACAACAAACAAAAAAATACCAGAAAAAGACTCGGGCACGCAGAATCGAACGTGGGACCTACCTCCGCGTCATGAATGCGAGGCGTTAACCACTGAGCCACCGAGACGTACCTCATTCGGCGTTCAAACAGCAAGCTATTCATATCTAACATTTACCACTGTTGGCGGGCATCTCGGGGGGAGGTGACTATTTTGTTTTCAGCATTATCAGCAAGATGGCACAGTGAGCACGCGGTGGCTCTCATCACTCACGCTTACTTTGGCCCACGTAGAGAATAAGGAGGTGTACGCTCGAACGCGCGCCCTTATCTTGCAGTGGGGAGAATCGTACGTCTTGGCTAGCCCTTGAGTTCCGTCTCAACGATTCCGTTGTAGTTACCGGACGCACAAAGGTAACTGCAATCGTTGCACAGCCTTCGTTTTCTAAAAGGGCGTGCTTTTCAGACACAGCGAAGTAACAAGTGAGGCGCTTATTCGCGTTAATCTGTACCAGTGAGTATGTTTCGTGAGTCCTTTGTGCGTGACAAACGCAAAGCAAGTTTCGATTTGCTTGCCATTCGGCGCGTGACCTTCCCATTTGTTGCTATCGCGTTCGTTGCTTCACCTTTGCGGTAAAGCTGTGACTTTTTTTATCAGAGCTGATATCATGCACTCCGCACTGTCTTCATGTCATGGGTGTCGCAGAGCGAGCTCGGAGCAAACTCGTGCCCGTGAAGCTCGCTTCATCCTGCAAGACCTCCAGAAGCAAAGTTGGAACGCAAACGAGACCTTGAGTGAACAGAGAATGAGTAGATATTACAGACTTGCGAGGCTGACATGACCTAGTAGTGTTTCCATCACGAAACACGTCATTCGCCAGCAAGTGTTTAGATAAGCACCTAAAATTTGATGAGCATGTTTCATCGTTAACAAAGAAGACAGCTTATGGCATTAGGATATTAATTAAAGTTCGCAATTTTTTCCATATGAACACACTAATATCCCTTTATTACGCTTTCATTCATACGTATATTAATTATTGCATATCATCATGGGGAAACACGTATCCAGTCCATTTATCTCCATTGCCACACACTCAAAATCAGGCTATTCGCATCATGACACATAGCACCTACACATCAGAAGCATTGCCTTTGCTCACCTCTAACGGTATTCTGTCGGTGGGAAAACTACATAAATATTCCCTCGCAATACTAATCCACAAATCCATCAGCGGAAAGCTCCCGTTCCCTATAATCATCAAAAGCCAGTATCCTTACTCTTTGTCAACACGTTTCGCATCCAGCAATAGCTTCTTATTACCGAAACCCAGAACTAATTATGGTAAGTTCACTACTAACTTTTCAGCCACACAACTATGGAACTCATTACCATGCCATGTTAAAAATATCTCCAATTTCCACGCATTCAAAATCAACCTTCGGAATTATCTGCATTCAGCATAGTCATTTCATCATTTCATCATCTCTGCTTTCTTTTGTAATTTTTAAATAATCCAACGATGTTTCAGTGTTAATTGCTTCTTTTTGAGTGTTTACTTTGTGTACACATTTTTGTTGCGTTAAAGTACTTTTGTTTACTCAGCTCTTATGGGAGGTCCCCTGTACAGTCTCTTGACTTTGGGACCTCCCTCTGTATCAGTAGTAAACCCCATTGTAACCACCATTTGTAACCAATCAATTTCAATAAACTGTCAAACTCTCTCAAAGTGTTCTCTTTTCCACACTGAAATCCAAGAAAACGCACACGTAGGATGGCGTCGCAAGAGACGCCGTTGTGCGGAGAGGGATGTTCCAGTTTTTTGTCTCAATGAGCCATTTTAACATTTCGCTTAAAAAATTATATATATATCTTGCACACAGCATGAATTAACTACTGGCCGTCATCATAACAAAGAGGTTAATTTCAAAACCGCACTATTCTCGCAGTCAAATGAAATCGGTAATGAAATGGACGAAAGCATTTCTAAAATTTTTAAGGTCACTAAACTTTTGAACTATAGCACAGGCCATTGCTTTCTTGACAAAAGACTTGGGCGAGCAGCTGTTGACAGAGTGAATCCGTATACCCCACAAGACTGACGTTTTGTGACGTTGCGTGCATGTGTTCGTCCTCTCTCACTTGATCTAATTTTCCAACTTTTCAACGAGCCCTTTTGTTGACCACACGCATATGATTAGCACGCTGTGTACACAAACCGATGAACATCTTTTCGCTCTCTCTCCTGTTTTCCGTCTATCTTTCCTTGCCGATAAGAAGCAGGCAGCTCTTTTTCTAGGCACCAGTGATGCCAGTTATCCCACAAATGCAAACGAGATCCGCAATTGACAGAAACGGTCAGTTTTTCACCTTGCAACTTATAGCTAGCATGCTTCTTCGCGTAACACTCTCCCCCCCTCCCACCCTTAAATACAGGAAAACAAAAGTCTATATGTATGTGTGAAATGAAAGTAGAATGCCAGCGCCGTGCGCCCAAAAGCCCATTGTGAAAACAAAAACGAAAAATAGGAGAACGAAAAACGCGAATGGCTTAGCGCATTATTGAAGGGACGCAGTGAAAACGTGTTCTGCACCGCTGACAACCAGGCGGTGGAGATGACGTCGTCGTTCACTCGTTATGCCGAGTGAGCAGAAAAGCCCCGAATCCCAGCCTCCCAACGCGCGGAAGGATTACCGTGCCGTGAATATGAAAGGTTAAACGAGGGTGAATCAGGAAATGAGTGAAAATACAGAAGCGACGTCGTTCGCGCCTGTGGAATTACCGCTTTACGACTATATTTGACACCTTATACCACGACGAAGTTCTCGCCGCACGGGACACAGGTGATAAGCAGCAGGTCATTTGAGAAAGCTTCTCTTCTTCAATTTGTCCTTTAGTGTACGGAAAACGACAGCTTGGATGACTACATATGTCCCACAACAAAGTAATGTTTTCCCCGCTCATAGGTGGGAGCCCCGGCTTGTGACTGGAATTATATCACTTAGCGGCAGCCGTAACCATGGAGTCGCAGCGACGTACTTAGGAGTGAGGACTTCAATTATAGGTCGTATCGCATGTCGCTACCATGAAAACTGCGTCGCTTCGGAAAATTACGCACCAGGGAGCTCCTATATATATGCCGCTTACCGCTATGCGCGATTTCATTGAAGCACTTAACGTTTGACAGCACTGGATACCGGTAGCTCATCTAAAAGTCACTTTTGGTTTGTATCCATGGTTTACTGTTAATTAAAAGCGACAGGGAAGTCATTCCCTGCCGAGCGCAACTAAAAGGCAACTAAATAGTTCCTTGAAGTCCGCTTGCGCCTATGAACAAACTGGACGAAACTCGCATCGGAAGCCCTTATTTTTGAATATTTTGTCACTGCCCTCCTCCCCCCCCCCGTCTTTTTTTATTTCGATATTTGTTCTCGTGCTGTTGAGATCATTCAATACGTAGGGCTGCATAAGCGAATTATCGAAATTCAGAGGAAACAAGGTCACGTATAACTAAACACGCGGAAAGCGTGTGGTCGATCTGCTCACTATAGATGAACTTCTTGGTGGACTACCCTGAGACAGAGCAGCAACAAATTGAATTTAATTGCAGTACTTGCTGGGATTTAACGTTCCAAAACTTGTGTATGATTACGGGAGACGTCATGGTGGAGGGCTTCGAAAATTACGACCACCTGGGGATCTTTGACGCACACTTAAATCTAAGCACAGTGGCCTCGAGCATTGCTCCTCCACGAACATGCGACTGCCATGGCCGGGATTGGATCCCGCGACCTCAGAGAAATAAACAGAATAAAATGAACCTGATGGCTGTATATTTCCTTTTTTCCTGACTTGCAAAACATACAGCTCATTGTTATCCCAAAGTCCAGACATTGTCGTCTCATTTTAAACCAGTGTGGAAATAACCTGCTTCCCCCATTAACACATCCTTCGGGCAGGCACCATCCGCATAAAAGCTTACATCGGGGGCACCTGCCATGAGTGCAGCATCACCCCTGATTTTTCGTCCGGCAGAACAAAATAAATACTGAGAAGGTGGTCTGCATCATGTCGAGAATAGCGCGTGTTCGCTTCAAAATTTTTCCGAACATTCTCAGCAAGCACATAACAAAAAAAAAGTTGAAAAAATCGTTGCCCAAGCAGCCCGAAGACACAATCAACACACGGATCTTGATACTGCCCCATTGTGTCACCGGGTAACAACACTGAAAGCTAGTACTAACTATTGCCATGAAACATTATCAAAAAAAACAAAATGAACAACTCATTAGAGTCTTCCGTGATGGTGATCATATAAGACACAGTGTGTGGCATGTGAAAAAAGTGAGCGTTGGCCCCTACGAATGTTTCCCCGGCATTGGCACGTTGAAGCTGCTCTGTCCGCACCGCCGCGTCTTCGGCTCCCCGTTGTAGCTTGTGTTCGATCACACGAGTTAGCCAGGCGTCATGGTTAGCAGATGGCAGCGTTCCACCTCGCAATTCAGCGTGCCTCGACAGGCTGACGGATTCTGAGAACGATGTTGATATAGTCGCGCTTGGCAACCCGGGTCCGTGGTGGACTTTAGCATCGGACCAACGAGCACGAGATCTCTCACGGTTCTGCTGTAGGCGCTTTATTTGAAAGTTGTCTTGTTTAAGAGCTTGTACAGAGGAATGTTGAATTTGTAAGTCAGAACTGCTGCGCGCGGGCTCGGTGGCACAGCTGCGACAGAATGAACAACATCACTGGTTGTGCAGCCAATGGGTGACCAGTAAAAGAGTGAAGGATTGTGGGATACACCGCTAGCTGCCGGCTTCCGGTTCGGGGGGAGTAGAAGACGGTGAACCGCTCCGCCGCAAGCCTCGATTATTCGGTATTTGCGCGTGTGGTCGCCCGCTTATCTTCGTGCTGATAAACTATGGTCGGTTGTTGAGCCGTTGGCTGCACTAACTTGAGCGAGAAAGGCTAACGCAGGTATGAATTCCCATGGAATGAAGAAAGAAAAATGAGGTGGACCGCGGCTGTGAAGACAGCCACAGCGACAGATAGCATTTATGTACCGAACGTTGGAGCCAGAGTGTGCGAAGACCATTTTATCGTAGGTACGTGTGTATTCCGCGCTAGTAAAAAACTTACGCTTGAGTTTGCTGCGAATATTATATCGAGAAATAAGTTATCACCGAGGCGCTCTTCACAAAGATATTATGGGAACCCGCGGGCGAAATCCACCTACCATACGAGATGAGCGCTAGCCATTGCACCCATATATATATATGACAAAAACGCGAAAGCTTCACTCAAAACTAAGTTTAAACAAAGCGCTCGACGAGTCCATTTGCGTTTATTTTGGTCGAACTGCGCGCCAGGATGGCTACAAAGGAAGAAGTGCGTTGAACAAGCACAGCATTTCAATTATTCGGCACCGTTTATGTCTCATTGTATTGTTTAGGTGCTGCCGTGCCGTGGAGGTTGACCAAGAACAGCGTTCAAATAAGTATCTGACTTCGACTAAGAAATGCATGTTATAGTGCGATGAAGGCTAGAAAAAAAAATCTCAACGCACTCAATAAGGGCTGCGGTTCATGTCGATCTACCGACAATGCCGGCCTAAGCAGGGATCCCGAAATGAACTCTTAGCACACTGTTACAGTCATCCCCATCCCCTGAGCTCTTTGAAACTATGTTTTTTTATCTGCAGTAACGTATCATACAATGAAAACGGCCTTCTGTATCGACTGATCTGGTAGGCAAACTGACAGTACTCCCGAGCAGCATCAAAGCGTTGAAGATCACTTTAGCGCGATAAGAAAGTTTCCTTACCATTCATGGCTTTCGTAGCTTGTCATAGTCGCAGTACGGTTAGCATAAACAAAAAAAAAACAACTTCTAAAGCACTGACATTGCACGGAGAGTTGCTTTTTTCAACGGAGTGGTACGAAAATGCGTGCGCGCGTGCCCCCGCTAACCCGCGTGGTGCGTCGAACTAGAAGCCGTCGTATTGCACAGTTCTTTGCGATTGCCCATATTAGCGGTCACCTACACTGACACCACTGCTGCACAGCTGCCGGGGCTCGAAAATCAGCAATCGTCGAGCGTCGTACGCCTTCTTAGTCCCAGCTTTGTTAGTCCGGTGTTTGTTGAGCAGCAATGAAAGCAATGAACGCTACCTGATAAATGTGTGGTAGTGCTATATATATATATATATATATATATATATATGGGAAACTCAGGATTATTGTGTGCTCAGATTTGGGTGCACGTTAAAGAACCCCAGGTGGTCTAAATTTCCGGAGCCCTCCACTACGGCGTCTCTCATAATCATATAGTGGTTTTGGGACGTTAAACCCCACATATCAATCAACTCAGGATTATTAACAGAGGCAACCACCCACGCACGTCATCTTATACACGCGAGTTTAGCATTTCTATTGCACTCTCTGCCTCCCCAAATTCTACTTGTACAACAAAACAGGTAGGCCATGTTGCCTATCTACTCCGCTATCTGTTGAGACGTATTCTGAACGCTCACACACAAATAAAACAAAGCCTTGTGTGAATGACAAAATTACTGACTGCATGTGCAGCGATGTCTCACTGCTTTCATTCAGTCTCTACACATTCTGTGCAACGCCTCATACGATCATACGTCAGAATTTAATACATGTGGTTTAAAAAAGCTTGTAGCATCTTCAATTGACAAGTTGCGTCACTACTGCTTACCAAATGCGATAACACCAATAGCTTTTGTGATGCCCCTGTTGGCAAACGCGTAAGATTCTGGAGAAGTGGGCCTGAAACGGACCGAAATTCAATGTTTAAGTGCACGAAGAAAATGGTTACGAAATCTCTGAATCAAAAGTACTTACACAACACCTACAAAGTTTCCTAACCGCACAATCACGAAAGTCAGAATGGCGAGGATAATTAATAGTGATATCAGCGACACCTGGTTGAGAAAAGAAGGAAGTTGAGTGAATTAATTCTCGAGTGAAGACTGGATGCGTAAGACTGCAAAGTAAGTATGAATGTACAGCATTGAAAGTTGTTACTCATTACGTCTTTGCTTTGTTCGCTGGCCATATTGCCAGCAATCATTTTGCAATTTTCTTCCGTCGTGAATGCGCGCATAGGTGTGTGCATGAGGGAAGGGGGGCCATGTAGTTAGCCCCCATAAATTGACACAATAGGGAGAAAGGGTGCTCCGACTTAGGGGGAGGGGGAAAAGACAGTCGTTTGCATTGACATAATAGGGTGTCATTTGTCTCCGTGTCTTCGTCCTCAGTTTGCAGTAGATGGCATTTAGGTCATATCTCCCCCCCCCCCCACGCCCTTCAACCTTCTCCACTGCCTGGGCCCTAGCAGCACAGAGTTCACGACTGACGCCCGCTAGCTGAACCGAGTTTCAGTCCCCTGCTCTACAGCAATGCCATAAACCTGTCATGCAGTTTTAAGATGTTAATCAGCACAAATTAATTAAACAGATTTCTGTCTTTGTAGTGCTCCTTTCGTCACAACTTCCTATTAGCTTTCAATGGTTCGTTAATAAGACAAAGAGATAACTGTCCCGTAATTCCATTTTGTTCAATCCCAGTTTTATTTATTACTTGTGCACTAAAAACTGTATATTGCGTGGTCTACACTATAAGGTGTGTGCATAAAAGAAATTGAACTTTAAGTGCATGCAGCTGTTGGAAAGCACAGGGAAAAGCTGTAATACTTCAATGTAGTATTCTTGTACTACGTTTGCATCTTTGTTGCTTTCGCATTGGTTCATGTATGGAAATTTCTTATGTAAGCAAGTATATTTCTGTTCATTTATGCAACTAAAGGCATCAATAAAGAGTCAGTGCAGGAACTTGAAGCCCAATTATGTCACGAACACACACTGTATAGCAGAAGCGTGATTAAATAATACAGCTAAACCTCTTTTTGTTTTTAGGCGTGAAGCTCTTCTAGCTGAGCATAATGTCGTCACCCTCAAAACTTACATATTCATGAACGAGTTATGTGTCGCAGAAGTTGGCTACAGATGGATGGGCATACAGCAAGGAGATGAGAGAAGGAGAAAAAACGTTGTTTGCAAAAACAAATTTCTCGGGAGTCGGTGTGACACTAACACATGCACCTACGATCAAAAGGCAAGCGTCTTAATCACTATGCTACCCAGGCACGCTGACAGAACATAGCACAGCTTTGTATACTACCTTATAGCAAGTGGATATGAAAGAAAAGCGAGGGTGAAGATGAAGCAGAGGAGGAGGGAAGAGAGTAAAGTATAGCATGCAAAGAATGAAAAAAAATAAATGCAGGAAAGGAACGAAAAAGAAAGAAAAAAAAGAAAAAAAAATTGAAATAGATAAAAAATGCAGAAAGTTTGCACTAAGTCACACGTAGCTCGGCACAACTAAGATAGCCGATTTCTAAGCAAAATCTAGTTATAATATAGAAAAATTTAGCAAGAACCAGTTACATGCCAGTATTATTGAGAACCAACAGACAATAATGTTAATGGAGGCGTGGGGAATGTTATTAGAACTAATTGTAATTTATATTTGAAGAAAAAAAGCAAAGAGACTTGCCACCAGCAGGTGCGGATCCTGCCATTGGCAACTTATCTTTTCGGTCACTTTTCCTTCTTAACATTTACAGTACAATTACTCCTAATAACATCCCTTATGCTTCTCCTGGCGTTGTTGTCTGTTGGTTCTCATTAATATTGCATCTATGAAAAAAATCGATCCCTCAAATTGACACTTTCCTTCAGTTACAACATAGCAGCAGCCAGCGTTAGCCGAAAGGCTTGAGGATCTATCTTTACTGTGCCAAGCTTTGGGCTACTTAGTGCAAACTTTCTGCATATTTTTTTAAGTCTCCTTTGAGAGGCCCATCAAAAGGCTGTATTTGTTTGATACTGCTGACTTCTTCAGTAGTGAGCTTCTTGTGGCTTCTTCAGTTATGTAAAAAAATGAATCATTCAATTATTCAATGGCTGAGCTCATACTGAATCTGCACAATTGGCACTTGCCTTGTTGAGCTTCGATACGTTTCTGTGCAGGGAAAGAGGCAGGGTGACAATCAGTGAGGCCATGATAACAATGAAATGGCGGTTGCTGAGGATGCTGTCAGGTGACACTGTAGAAAAAAAAGACAAAGAAATGCCTTTAGCAAGAATGAAACAAAAGAAACCCTTTCAATTCAGTGGCCTAGGGCAACATGTTCTCCCATACTCACCACTGAAAACTCGCAGGAGCACCTTTGTGACTGTATCGCCGATTATGACATTGTAGCTGATCATAGCTGTTGAGAGTAAAATACAAGTTGTTATGCTCTGGTAATCAGTCAGGTTTTAAAAAAGTTAGGCTTTGCACAAGGTTGTACCTTTTTGTGTGAGTGTATACAAGTAAGAGTGTGTGTGTGCATTTTTTTTGGCAGATAGTACTGGTTTTACTTTTTAGTTCATTTTCTTCTAAAATCTGAAATCGACTGCGAGAAAAGTTTTGATGTCCAGATGCCAGTTAAAGGGGCCCAGTAACACTTGCTGAGCATGGTCAGGAAACGCTGCCGATCGCTAGTAGAGGCTTCTCAGAACACGCGAGCCAAATAATATAGAGCAGGACGTGGCCTGGAATTCACAATAAACGATCAAAGTTAGGTAATAATTGGGTTCTGTTCTCTCTTCAAATGGTGACGCTCAAAAATCGCATGTAGAAGGCCATCTATCAGCCACCGGCTGATTTGAACATGGTGCGCTTGGTCGTTGCAGGGATCGCCGCGGAAGGCCGCGACTTGTTCACGCGTGTACGCACGATCGCATGGAAAAAGCCACATATTCGAAAAAAGAGAAAAAAAGTGCTCAAGGTCACGTTGCGCGCGTGACGTATTTTCTTTGCTTCTGCCATCCCTCCGTGCTTAGCCTCCAGCGCTTTCGCCGGGACGAGAGAAGAGAGAACGCGATTTCAGCGTGTGACAAATCTTTGTAACTACGCTCGTACTAGACGGATTCTTAAAATTTCGTGGCATTTAATTCGTGAGGCAATAAGCTCTTTCAGTGAATCTATTCCTTGGTTACTTGAAAAAGTGCTTCAGGGCCTCTTCAACATCATAGTTCTATTTTCAACCCATGCAGCAATTGAGCTATTGAAGCCAGTAGCAACATTTGCTTCAGACAAACCACTAGCACATTGCTGTATTCATAGCAGGATAATAGAAGGAAGTGCACACATGAGATGGACAAAAAAGGTACATTCAAGACAACACAGTGCTACTGTATTCTTACCCCATAATTCTGTATAAATGTGTACTTGTATTTAAGTTAGCATGTACTTAACGCTGACTGGGGCATTTGGTAAAGTTTGCATGAGTGTGAATGTATTTTGTGGCATCTATTACAGGCAGAGTTTTCCAAAATGGTGATACTATCAGATATGGCTTTTCCACTACCCCGCTTTATATTTGAGTATTGTGATGTGTCCTGGTTTGAATAACTGACAAATTGTTTAAATACATTTTTTTGATGAGCATTCTGGATAGTGCAATGTGTCATGTAAACACTGCTTGTCTTTTTGTATAATCCATTTCGACAGGCCAAGCTGTGATATACGCTCATGCATTATGTTAAAATCTCTTCTAACTAGTACAATCTTCTTATTATTTTCTTTTGGAAAGCACAATGTAAAGTTTGGCCTCTGTACGTACCAATGAAAGGATAAATAAACTGCATGAAGGTCAGGACATAGAAGCCTGGCAGGCCAAAGGCAGCTTGAACAAGGTCCTATGCATGAGTAAAACAAAATTTTTGTTTTAATAACATGTTAAAGGCTTCAGTGGTACAGTAAGGTAACAAAGTACCACTGTTAAAGAGTAGCGATTTAATAACACCAGCCACCACGGTGGTACGGTGTTTATGATGCCTGACTACTGACGCAAGAAATAAGAGTTCAGTCTTGGTTACGGTGGTCACACTTTGATGGAGGCAAAACACTAGAGGATCGCACACTGTGCCATGGCAGTGTGTGTTAAAGAATCATGGGTAAAGTTATCCAGGGCCATTCACTGCTGTGTGCCTCATAACAATAATAATGTGGTTGTGGCTCTTCAAGCCCTGGAAATTATTACAATTTCTTAGCACGGTGTTGTGCTTTCTCGCCGGTAAATGTAAAAGTTGAAATTTTTTAAGCCTTGCGCATGCTAGTTTTTGTTATAACTCGCATAACTGAACAAGCTTTTTATTTATTACTTTATAAATCTCTTTAACACAAATAATTGGAATATGTTATATGACAATAATTGGAAAAACATTTTTTCTCCTATTAGTAAATTACTCTTTCACAACCTCCAAAGCACTGCGCTTGCCACGAGCAAAAGCTTGGTAACCAAGGAAATGCACGAAAAGAATATGCGGGTCGTGATCCCACCTTGAAATTTCTGCACTAGACATCGTGACATCGGTTTCTAAGTCATTCTTAATCATTGAAAATGAAGTACATTCTCCTCTAAGGGGCCCCTAAACTTACCAAGTTTAAGGAAATTTCGTTGAGTATCACCAAGCGACAATAAAAGTGCCATGTTACTTTTAACAGTGAGTGGCACTGTACATCAGTCCCATCAAGCACTGACAGAGAGTGATCAAGATGTGAATGGTTGTTATTGATAGATGTGATAGCCTGGAACTGTAGACGTATGGTACACTGAGATATGAAGAAACAGCCTGGAGCTGTAGACGTATGGTACACCCTGATATGAAAAATGTTAGTGTATACCAACCTGATATGTTGAGGTGCCTGTGCTAATGCCAGCCTTGATTAAAATGCACAGAGAGTAATCCGTGATAGCTGCAAACATTACTAGCAGAATGAGTCTCATTCCAAAGCCAGCTTGCTGCAATGCGTACGCGATTCCTGTAATGTTACAGTAGACAGCCGTCATACTCTGCGCTGCAACAGCACTGGGTCGCTTTCTTCCAAGACATCTTGCTTACCTACAACTCCAGATCCAATAATGCTGTTGATGTAGTTGAAGCTTGTTTGCAATAAACTGCTCGTTTCCTGAGTGGGAGAGTTGTCCTCCTAAGTGATTGGGCGAAAAAGGTTGCGAGAATTTCGTGAGTGTGGCTGTAAGCCTTTTATAAAGGTAAGATCGCAGCATGGTGTATAATATCCTTCTAACTTTAGTGCATAATTCGTGATGGGAGGAGACATTTTCACAGACACATGCATGCACACACAGAAAAGAGGCAGGATAACGCAGGCAGAGGTAGATTAGTCATGCTATAAATAATGCAAGCGCATCATACCAGCACGAGCTGCTTTGTGTCAGTGCTGTCATCACTCTGGAAGCAAAATATAGAAAGTAGTTTTAAAGATGTTAGATTGATTGCACTCTCAGGCAAAAACACAAGACTGTGATTTGTGAACTTTGACCAGGTGATAAGAGCAGTATGCAAGACTTGCGAGACAAATTTTTTGAAAAGTCAGGGAAGAGCAACAATTCACTGCATAAACCATGCTAGCAAGAGCTGTAAGCAGCGATAGGTTCAAAGTGGAAACGGTAGATGAAACACACATCATCCAATGAATTGTCCCCTGTACAATTCATTCAACAAATCTTCCAGAGTACAATTCAATTTAGTGAAATGTTTTTATGACGTAATACTTTATGCACCAATGAAGAAAAAAAGCTGAAGCTTTTAACAAATACAGTAAAAGCTCGTTAACTCAGATCTCACGGGACCGGTGAAAATGTCCGAGTCAACCGAATTCCGGATAATCGAATGAACCATCAAAACAAAAGAAAAATATACTTGGCACAGACAAACCTTTATCTCATGGAAAACTGAGTGAAGCTAGTCTGCCTCGTCATCAAAATTAGTGCTATAATGATCTTCTTCAACCCCTTGTGGTGGTGGTGTGCACGCTCGCTGTCACGAGAACTGATGCAGAACTCCGCAAGGACAGCGAGAGCTTCGGCGGCTTTCTGCATGGTGCTATGTCGCGTCGGCTCATCTTGAATGTCATCATCGTAACAGTGATTCCGATCCTCTTCAAGTACTTCCGATAATATGCCATCATGAGTTAGCAAACCAGCAATGACCACACCATCATCAACGTGCACAAACACAGCCTGAGAATGTAATGACGGTTTCTATGTCAGAGCACGAACTCGCTCAACAGCCAACTCTTTTGATGTACCTGAGCTGCACACGCAATGCGTGAAGTCACTACGCAAAGAAATCAGCAGCGTAGGCGTCGCGGGCAACTGGGGTAGCGGCGGCTGTGCAAACTAGCGCCACCAGGCCACTTCCCCCCTCATTCGCTATCATCATGACCATATTATGCTGCTGTTCATTCGGTTTCGGTTTCTCCAAGACTTCGACCGTCACCGGCGACGGAGCCGGGACTTTATGCTTTCAGTAACCGGAATCGGAAACCGTAAGCATGAAGGCCCGATAGCCCTCTCTGGAATCATCCCCAGTTAACCGGTGCGCGTCTAAATCCCTTCGAATTAATGAGCATTTGACGCCACAGAAGTATACACAGTTCTGCCGGGACCGTGCCGCATGTTCGAGTTAACAGAATTTTCAAGTTAACAGGATTCGGATAAACGAGCTTTTACTGTATCTCCAGTCGGTTCTTACTCAAAGCATGCCTGGCGATGTGGAGGCGCATCCAGTCACGTAGCCTTCCACGAAAAACGTAGAGATTGACATTACTGGTGTTGATTGCTCGTTATGGCCGATAGATACAATGAAAGCAGTTGGAACAGATGGCTTATCACGATTTCTTCTTAAAAACTGTCACAGCATCATTGCACAAAACTTATGCATAATATATGAAACTACACTGAATACTGGAGTAGTTCCACATGACTAGAAAGTTGCAAACGTCATCTCGGTTCATATATTGGGTGCTAAAAAGCTCATAAAAAATTACAGGCCCATCTTGCTAACAGCAATCTGTTGTAAGTTATTTCAGCACATAATATACAGTGAAACAGTTAAATACCTGGAGTCACAATCAACTTCACTCCATCTTCGCATGGTTTCAGAAATGGACGTTCATGCATAACTCAACAAGTCGAATTTCAGCATTATATTGCGCAATCCTTAGACAGTAGCTCAGTTCAGTTTATTGCCTTAAAGGCCCCCCTTTCTAGGAGGGGCATTACATAAGGGGTGGGGTTTTGTTTAGGTTAACAATAAGCAGTAAAAGTTGTTTTAGCATTGAAGATGATGAATAATACGGTCAATAGTAGCGCTCAAGTAGATGCAGTATTGCTTGATTTCCGTAAAGCCTTCGATACCGTCCCACACAACCTGTTAGAATTTTCAATGCTCTCTGCAAACATACGCCTTAGAGTATGTTTGCAGAGTGCATATGTTTGCAGAGTGTAGTGCATAACGGCTCAAAATCATCTGCAGAAACCGTTACGTCCAGTGTACCACAAGGAAAATGTATTAAGACTTTTGTTTTTCCTGATTTATATAATACCATAGTTGATGATATTACCTTTCCCAATAAGTTATTCGCAGTGTAGTGTTTAGAGAGATTAAATTGCACAAGGATGCTGAAATTCTGCAACATGATTTGTGCTGAGTATCAGCGTGGTGTCAGAAATAGAAAACAAGTCTAAACCACAGTAAATGTTGCTCTGTATCATTCACCAACTCTATTTATGAACTAGACACAACGTACCAATCAATTCGAAAATTAGCAATGAATTTTATTAAAGTATTTGGGCATTCATTTTTTCGACAATTTCAAGTGCAATAAGCATATTGATATAACCGGGACAAATGCAGGCAGGATGCTATACTTAATACGCAGAAATTTTTAAGCAAGCTTCACAGACCGTGAAACAAACCCTTTATCTCATGTATGTGAGACTTATTTCAGACTATGCTTGTGTAATATGGGATCCCCATCAGCAATACTTGATTGACACACTAGAAAAATTTCAAAACCAAGCAGCGAGATTTGTTAGCAACAACTATAGTTCTTTTGCAAGCATCACAGAAATGAAACATTGAAATGGGAGCCACTGGTGGTAAAGGAGGCAGAAACTGCAGCTTAAATTTCTTCACTGTATTTATTAGAATGAAAATGCCATTAACCCTCTTTGTTAATCTGTTTGGACCAACGTATGTCTCAAATCGATGAGACCATTCACAAAAAATATTAGAATGCCTCTACAAAACCCACTTTATTGTAGTTCTTGCATTGTCATTCCTGCTCTGAACCTGCATTGTAAGAGCAGGAATGCTAATATTGTCTTTTCCACTTCGTTTCAAGTACTTCCAGAACTCCTTAGGATTCCAGTTTAACCTATCACTTAGCTGGGTGAAAAAAATTTTCTTGTTTTTATTGCTAATTTTACCATCAGGTTCTTCAGCTCTTGTTCATTAGATGTGGCACTCCTTTTGCGATATTTTCTGTATGAACTCCATGCTTTTTTGATTAACCTGCAAATGTTGCCATTAAACTAAAGTTTGTTTTGTTCTCTTCATTAGTATTCTGTTCTGTACATGACCTTCAACTGTGTTCAGTAGCTTATTACGAAAAGAAGACCACAGCGCTAAAGAGCAATGGCTTTGTGCCAGTAGCAAGAATGTCGAGTAATACAGCTCTAATTCTACAGAAACAATCTTAGTCATCATGTTCATACAAGAAAATTTTTTTGTGGTATTCTCTGTGCTACTTGATCATGTTTTATGTTTAAATTTGCCACAATGGCCTTATGGTCACTTGTACCAGAAATCACCGACGCAGTGGAAACAATATTTGGGTCATTACATACGATTAAATCCAGAATGACATTATGTCTCGTGGGAACATTCACATATTGACAAAAATCAAAAACTCTTAAGAATTCATCGAAACAAAGTATACACTGACGACCTTCTGTGTGTGTACCACTGGTTATCCAGTCAAAATCTAGTAAGTTTAAATCTTCACTCAGGAGTACCGTGTCTGGAATTAACTGCACCATCTCAGAAAGCAGTGTCATAGAAGTATCACTACCCTCTGGTGTATGATAGAAACAACCAAACACAACAGTATTGCCCTTTAGTAAGAAAGCGCGGCACCAAACTACTTCAGCCTTATTATGGAAAGAAATTTTCTCACTAGTCGGCTCGTTCACAACAAGAATAAATATTCTCCCCGCCATGGTGATTTCTATCTTTCCTGTAAGTAGTGAAATCACGTGAGAAGATCTCAGTATCAAGTATCACATTGTCCAGTCAAGAATCTGTACCCATGATAATTTTTGCTTGAGTAGTCGCCACAAGGGACACAAACACGTCAACTTTATTAATATTTCGACAGTTCAGAAGAAGCAGGGGTGTGCGCCTGCACACGTTTAAAGTCTCAATTCTCCCAGTTCTTGAGATCGCGCATGTGCATGAAGCGGGATGAGTTGGTTCATTTCACTGTCCCACATGAACGTCTTTCCGTTGATTACAAGAGCGTCATAGTTAAGGTGCACTGGTAATCCTTTTCTATCTCTCTTTTTCCTCGCATAATTCCAAAGAAGCCATCGTTTTTCACGAACAGCATGACCGAAGTCTTCGGATACACTAAAAGAAGTGTTCTTAAATTTGTAAGCACTATACATAACTACCGCAGGGGTGCCTGCGCAAGTAGGCGTTTGGTGTGTAGCGACACCACGAACCCGAGCTAACGGGGGATTTTCGACTCCCTCCCACGCCTAGCCGTGCGTGGCTTTGCCGTGTCCGAGGAAAAGGGGATCCTGGGGGTTGAGCCGACGCTGGGTGATTGGACCGTTAAGGCCCCCCGGCAGAGGCAACACACCCCTTTGGCCCCGGCTTCACGTAGACGGCACCCCTGAGCTGACCCACCCAGGGGAATCGGCAGTCGCCTTTTCCTATCTCTCTCTCCCTACATCTTCGTCTTTATCTCTTATTATTTATCTGTCCTGTCTTCTACTCTCTTCCGTTTACTTCCAAACTTCCTGGCGACTAGGGTTAACCCTGTGCAAATAGCCTACCTTGGTCTAGGCGCATTGGGTTATAGTGGCGTTGTACGGCTGGCGTCTGCAGGTTTCAGCATTTGTAAACTTGTAGCGTCCCCTCGTTGGGCTCCGTCGTGGGTGGCCGCCAACGCTGCTGAACAACAATAAGGAAGACATGCATGGAGCATTCCCACTACTGTCTGATCGTACCGGCTTAAAGCCGGTACGCACCGATGATCTCACCAGAGAAGGATTGGCCACCCTGGTGCAGTATCTGGCCACCCCCTCCCGTAGGCATTAGTCAATTAACTCACGGCCCTCAGTCCCCACCAGCTGCGGAGCAACTGACCACGGCGGCGGTCAGATCTGCAAAGCAGCAGAGGGTGCTAGGAATCTCTGGATACGGACAGGCCGCCATTGGAACTTGAACTTAGTAACGTTTAACGTTAGAACGTTATCTAGTGAGGGAAGTCTAGCTGTATTATTCGAGGAGCTAGAAGGCATTAAATGGGATATAATAGGGCTGAGTGAGGTTAGGAGGACAGATGAGGCCTATACTGTGCTACAGAATGGGCACGTCATTTGCTATCGGGGCTTGGCAGACAGAAGAGAACTGGGAGTAGGGTTCCTAATTCACAGAAACATAGCTGGCAACATAGAGGATTACTATAGCATTAATGAAAGGGTGGTAGGCATTGTAATTAAACTGAATAAAAGATACAAAATGAAGGTAGTACAGGCTTACGCGCCTACATCCAGCCATGATGACGCTTCAGTTGAAAGCTTCTATGAAGACGTGGAATCGGCAATGAGTAAGGTGAAAACACAGTATACTATAGTGATGGGCGACTTTAATGCAAAGGTAGGGAAGAAGCAGGCTGGAGATCAGGCAGTAGGAGATTATGGCATCGGCACTAGAAACGCCAGAGGAGAGCTACTAGTAGAATTTGCAGAACGCAATTATCTGCGTATTTTGAATACCTTCTACCGAAAACGAGAAAACCGCAAGTGGACATGGAGGAGACCTAATGGCGTAAATAAGAACGAAATAGACTTTATAATGACTGCACACCCAGGAGTCGTGCAGGATGTGGAAGTGGTTGGCAAGGTAAGATGCAGTGACCATAGAATGGTACGGGCTCGAATCCGCCTAGACTTCAAGAAGGAACGACAGAAACTGATACGCAAGAAGCCAATCAATGAGCTAGCACTGAGAGGGAAAGTACAGGAATTCAGAGTGTCACTGCAGAACAGGTACTCTGCTCTTAGCGAGGAAACCAACCTTAGCATAGATACAATGAATGATAATCTGACGAGTATCATCACGGAGTGTGCAGTGGAAGTTGGAGGCAGGGTAGCTAGACAGGACACCGGCAAGCTTTCCCAGGAAACAAAGAACCTAATTAGAAGCGTCAAATCATGAAAGTGTCAAGTACAACAGACAAAATAGAACTGGCAGAGCTTTCGAAGTTGATTAATAGACGTAAAGTATGCGATGTAAGAAGGTATAACATGGAGAGAATTGAGCACGCTCTGAAAAACGGAGGAAGCGTCAAAGCAGTGAAGAGGAAACTTGGGATAGGCAAAAGGCGGATGTATGCACTAAGGAACAAAGAAGGCAAAATGACTACCGATATGGATAGGATAGTTAAAATAGCGGAGGAGTTTTACAGCGATCTGTACAGTAGCCGAGACAACCACGACCTTAATACTATAAGAACTAGCAGTAACCCAGACGACACCCCACCGGTAATGATAGAAGAAGTCAGAAAAGCTTTGGAGAGCATGCAGAGAGGCAAAGCTGCTGGTGAGGATCGGGTAACATCAGATCTGCTGCAAGATGGAGGACAGATTGTGTTAGAAAAACTAGCCACTCTATTTACGAGGTGTCTCCTGACGGGAAAAGTACCAGAGTCTTGGAAGAACGCTAACATCATCTTAATACATAAGAAAGGAGATGACAAGGACTTGAAGAATTACAGGCCGATCAGCTTGCTCTCTGTAGTATACAAGCTATTTACAAAGGTAATTGCTAGCAGAGTAAAGAAAACATTAGAATTCAATCAACCAAAGGAACAAGCAGGATTTAGAACAGGCTACTCAACAATTGACCACATCCATACTATCAATCAGGTAATAGAGAAATGCTCAGAGTATAACCAACCACTATACATAGCCTTCATAGATTACGAGAAGGCGCTTGATTCAGTAGAAATATCAGCCGTCATGCAGACACTGCGGAATCAGGGCGTAGATGAAATATATATAAACATTCTGGAAGACATCTACAGGGGATCAACTGCTACCATAGTGCTTCATAAAGAAAGCAACAGAATACCAATAAAGAAGGGTGTAAGGCAGGGGGACACAATCTCCCCAATGCTATTCACTGCGTGCTTACAGGACGTTTTCAGAAGCCTAGAATGGGAACAGTTAGGGATAAGAGTTAATGGAGAGTACCTCAGTAACCTGCGCTTCGCCGATGACATTGCATTGCTGAGTAACTCAGGGGACGAATTGCAACTCATGATTACGGAGTTAGACAAGGAGAGCAGAAAGGTGGGTCTTAAAATTAATCTGCAGAAAACGAAAGTAATGTACAACAACCTCGGAAAGGAGCAGCGCTTTGCGATAGGTAATAGTGCACTTGAAGTTGTAAAAGACTATGTCTACTTAGGGCAGGTAATAACCGCAGAGCCTAACCACGAGATTGAAGTAACTAGAAGAATAAGAATGGGGTGGAGCACATTCGGCAGGCACTCTCAAATTATGACAAGTAGATTGCCACTGTCCCTCAAGAGGAAGGTATATAACAGCTGTATCTTGCCGGTACTTAGCTACGGAGCAGAAACCTGGAGACTCACAAAGAGGGTTCAACTTAAATTGAGGACGACGCAGCGAGCAATGGAAAGAAAAATGGTAGGTGTAACCTTAAGAGACAAGAAGAGAGCAGAGTGGATTAGGGGACAAACGGGAGTTAAGGATATCATAACTGCAATAAAGAAGAGGAAATGGACATGGGCCGGGCATGTAGCACGTAGACAGGATAACCGCTGGTCATTAAGGGTCACCAACTGGATTCCCAAAGAAGGGAAGCGGGGTAGGGGGAGACAGAAGGTTAGGTGGGCAGATGAGATTAAGAAGTTTGCGGGTATAAATTGGCAACAGCAAGCACAGGACCGGGTTAACTGGCGGAACATGGGAGAGGCCTTTGTCCTGCAGTGGACGTAGACAGGCTGATGATGATGATGATGATGATGATGATGATGATATGGGAAACAAGTGTATACTTAAGGGCTCGTTTTTCGTGTTTTGCACAATATTAATGACATCTAACAGACAATAATGCCAAGGAAGGTATAGGGGAAGTTATTAGGCCAATTGTAATGTAAATGAGAAAAAACAAAAGTGGGTGAAAAGATAACTTGCCGTCGGCAGGATCCGAACCCACGGCAAGTTATCTTTTCACCCACTTTTCTTTCTTCTCATTTACATTACGAATTGGCCAATAACTTCCCCTATACCTTCCTTGGCATTATTGTCTGTTAGATCTCATATATATATATATATATATATATATATATATATATATATATATATATATATATATATATATATATATATATATATATATATATATATTGCCCTGTCTAGTAACGGTGCTAACATGTAGGTGCTGTAGAGTCATTTTCTTTTACCCATTAGAGAAAGGAGGTTTTTTTTATTTTCTGAAGGAGAAAACAGAATTTTGAAAGAGGTGATTCTTGTTCGGTCTACCCTGGCTTAATCCAAAAATTTAGAGAAGGCTTCATCTGCTCGGGTTGTAGAAGAAGACAATCCAGTACGGCGACTGTCTAGAAGTGCAGACAAGAAAGAAAGTAATGTGCAACTGCTTAGGTCTAGACAGTCCACACTTGTTATGGGGGTCGGGGGCAGGAGATAGGAGAATTATACTAGCGTCTATGTACATGTAAGATTCAGTTTAGACAGCAAATTTAGAGCAAGCAAACGGAGCTCACTTACGCGTGCCAAAGCAGACTTCGACTTTCTACAATAGTGCGCCCTTTTGGTAGAAAATAAAAACTAGGTCTCACTGCTGCACAAAAAGAAAAAGTGAGACGACGAGAAAAAGTTCTTTTTCATGCAAATCCTCCGCTCGAGTGAACGAACCGACTGAGCGAGGGAAAAGGCACTACACTTTGTTTTTGTTCCTGAATCCAGCATTATTCTATCCGAATAAAGCCGACGCATCGCACGTATACGCTATCGGATTGAGCCGCGAAACAAACACGGTCTGCTTCACGTACTGGGGAATGCCAAAGGAAGATAAAGAAGAAGCGATCATTTTCAAGTACAGGGCGCAAAAGACGCCATGCCACGGGCACCACTAAGTTCGCAGCTTTCCAAGATTTACAACGGCATTCACCACGTGCCGAGCACTGGAGGGGGTACTGCGTCTTGCTCGTGGGACACGAAAGCGCACTCTCAGGGATCAAAATGTGCGCTCGACGGCGGGAGGAGGATAAAGTCGCGATGCGCGCGACAATCGGTTGGGACGAACATCGGGCACAACAACACAACGAGAACAGAGGCAACGGCCGCCCGGCGCATACTTCTGTTATACTCTGGTCGTTGTCGGGAGCATGGCTCCAACGTGATCCGCTAACATTTCGTCTTACCCTGGGGGAATATGCGCGCTGAGAATGCGTTGTTTGGGGGCTGCAGCAGCTTGAAGGCGAAAAGTAGATAGGGCCTTTGGGGAATTTCGGCTGAATTTCGGGGGGAGAAGATCTCAGATAAAAAGACAACATGGCCCTGTCCCAACCGGGTCGTCGTGTTGAGCGATCGGTAGGCAGGCGAACGGCATCTCTGTGAACGCCTCGGTGTCCTCCAGAGACGAGGCGATGTACCTTGCGGTGTAAGAAGGAGCACCTTCACCGATACGCTCGCCTGTAGAGTATATAGGTGACATAGTCCAGCCGGCCCGGCATTTTGCCTTTTTAAAGCACCCATTGACGTACCACACGCGACACCCACCACGTATGAGGCGCGCGAAAGAGCTCTGAGCAGTGCCTGACATCGCGGAGGCAGCGCAATCTATTGGTCTTTTCTGAAACACGATGGCATATTGGGAAAGCAATCCTCTTCCGTGTATATCGTATCATCCACCCCCAACAATAGCCGTCCGAAAGAAGAAAACAAACGCAATGCATAGCTCGAACCCAAACCAAGCCCTAAAGAACATGAGCTGCCACATCCTGGGCTATATTTTGGGCGCTATAGCCTTCCCAAGAAAAGTATATAAAAACGTGTAACGCAAGCTTCCGGACATATTTCTCCAGAGAGAGCACCACGGGCGCCACCATGACGTCGGTGGCAGTCACCTCTACCCTCTCCTTTCTCCCCCTCCTCTTCTTGCTATTCTAGTGCTTGCAGCGTTTTCTAGGACTACGGTCCAAGCAGAATGGCGTTTAATTGTTGAGGTACAGTTCCTTTCTATGGGCATGATTTTGACAGCCCTGCTACGCGCTCTTTCAGTTTCACCTGGCGTACCGCGATAAGGACAAAATTTAAAAAGACGAGACTACTTCTGTGGTGGCTGTGGTTTAAAGGGATGACGTTGAGGCAAACTGCTCGAAAAGCAAAAAAAAACGAACTCGTTAGCTTCTCGCAATGACCAAAAGCGTGGACTAGGCAGTGCACGACTTACGACGTTCCGTGCCGCTGTCGTCGTTCATGCGGTTGCGTAAGAGGGCTACAGAGTAAGCTGGCCAGTTGATAAAACACAATAATTCAATTTAACCATCCGTCCACTGCCGAGAAGCTCTAACGCGTTCTGCTACTTGTGGCCCGGGATGTCGCACAAACATTCGTGGAATCACAGCGTGCAGTGAGATAATTGTGATTTCGCCGGCCGTTTTTATTTTTTTCACAATTCACTTGTATGGGCGCATCGTTCGCGTCAAGCAATGCGTGGCAGAAAGCCAGATAGTTGACAGAGGCTGACTTTTACTGTTTCTTTAGAAATAACAATATCTATAATTGATTGATATGTGGGATTTAGCGTCCCAAAACCACCATTTCATTATGAGAGACGCCGTAGTGGAGGGCTCCGGAAATTTCGACCACCTGGGGTTCTTTAACGTGCACCCAAATATGGGTACACGGCCCTACAAAATTTCCGCCTCCATCGGAAATGCAGCCGCCACAGCCGGGATTCGAGCCCGCGACCTGCGGGTCAGCAGCCGAGTACCTTAGCCACTAGACCACCGTGGCGAGGCTCAACAATATCTATATCCACAAATCTATGTTCATATGAAAGATATAGCTACAGCTAACAATAGCCACCAAGGAAGCTTTGAAGCAATTCATAAATGTTTCTTCTATACCTGGTGACAATACTTCCTTTTAATTCACCTTACTGGCTTTAGCAGCAGTGATTTGCTGCTACACTTCCTGCCCTTACGTTTCTGTTTAGTTCCTTCTTAACGTCGCCGCATTCAGCGAATCTCCTATTGACTTATCCGGGCGTTTCTTTTGTGTTTACTTTCGCTCACAAAGCAGTCACCATTTATAAAAATCAATACTTCTGTATGAAATTGAGCAACCTGAACAATCCATCAGAAGTATACCTTGAAACACGAATAAAAATGTATCTCTTATAGATGAAACGTGTAACTGCAAAATGAGCATCAAGATGCTCTCAATCAGGTGGTAAATGTCTTTGTCGCGTGTTGGCTTGTCGACGCTGCGATGGCGATGAAGTCGACATTGGCGCGACGAGGCGAGCACGCAACTTCGTCTCGCAACAGAAAAGGTACGCCACCAGAGTAGTCATGTTTCCTTCTGCTCTGCGATACGTCATGCCTCCTCCTAGGCCGCAGGCATACGACAGACTTCGAGGTTTCGTACTAGTGCTACCGCAACCGGGAGTGCCATGTCACGTGATCCCTGCCACGCTAAACGTTAGCTTCGAAGCTCCGGTCATCACAACCCCATTGCCCAAACAAGCCAGCTCAAATTGTCTGCTTCCACCAGGTCTGGCCAACCTCCCTGTCTTTCCTCCTTCCACCAGGTGTTGGCGCTACGACATCAGCCGTTTCGCAGGTGTTCACGCAGCCATGGAACTACACAGTTTGCGACGACGCACCCAAGTCAACACTGTGCACTGTACGTGCCAAGAATTGATGTCACCGCACGCCAACTGCTTTGTCTGCCACAGCTGCCATCACCGACACCAGCGTTCGTTTACCAACCCAACTCAGAGAAGTATACCACCGACATCGTCATGTGATGTGCAAAAGCTAGAAGCCATACAAGAACATGCCGAAGCTGCTGCTCTCTCGACGCCAAGTAAACAAACTCTGTCCTCAGACGCCGTCATGCCCCTTGAGCATTCTCGACGCTAACAGCGTGCGCGTTCCAGTCAACGGGTGACAACGTCCACAGCGCCTCTTTTGCGCTCCCACTGTGCTTCCCCGTCACCGCGCCGACGCTTCAGAGCTTGAATGCTCATGCCTTTCAGTGGACGACGTGAACTGAGCCGACTTCTTTTCCCCCGCATCTCGGGCACAGTGGTTCGTGCTCGACAGCTGAGTGGCGTGCCAGCGAAACGCAGAAGTGAGTGTCATGCCAGTTTCATTACGACTGCCAGTTTCTTGAGATCGCAGCGACACCACCTGCCTAGGAATGCACAGAAACAGTCTTATATACCGACCTTCGCAAGATGCACAACGAGGTGCATTCGAGAGGACAGGTGACAGCAATGTCCTTCCTTGCCTGACGTATCGGCTCGAATTTTTCGCTACCTATCAGCCCCTGCGCTACTCGCAGTCCCGACCTCCGGAAGAAAATTGAGAACCCCTTCGCCAATCTGCTGTTCGAAGAGGACTGTCCAATCGACCTACTTTCACTACAACTCCGTCTAATGGGCGGGGAGACCTGTCGTTAGCTGAATTGCTGACGCAGCGACGACGACGAAGTCGATATTGGCACGAAGAGGCCAGCACGCGGGTCACGGAATGAAATAGTTGTTTTTTATCATTCGTTGTAGCAGCATCATTCTTCCTTCCACCTTACCGCTATACTTTTGCGTCCTGTTTCTTGGTTATAGTGCTTAAGACTTGTGGCATGTACGTTGGACAACAGCATTTTCACGAACACGCACATAAAATTCCAGCACGGAACTCGAGGGTGACTTTTTCACTTTAGCTCACTTGAATTTAGCGGTACCAAAACAGGCAAACCATCGGTCTAGCGACAATGTCTCGTATCGGATGTTGGACAATATAACCAAATTTAACCGGCTTCGTTTGTCTCAAGTCAAGAGTGTCGCAAAGCTAAATACAGCCTAATGGAAAAGTGAACGTGAAGTTGGCTATTTGACGAGTAAATATCAATGCGACATCATTATGCGCAGCACGTAGACAAAACAAGGCGCGAAACTTCAGGTTAGGATTGCCTTGAAACCACGGAAATTTTGACACATTAAGCCTACACAGCAGAGAAATAACGATAACCAGTGCTCTCTGCGCTAGAGCCCCCCCTCCCCCCCTGTATTAGCACGAAAGTGTTTTATGCCGGGGTCCACCACGGCTCCGCTTACATATATTCATCAGGAATATGATGTTGTAAAATATTTATTAACAAATTTCAAGGAAAAACTCTCAGCTTTGCTGCAAAGATGAAGCAATGAATGCGATAGCAACAAATTGGAATATCAGGCGAAGAATGTTAAGTAGATCGTAAGGTGCCCTAGGTTGCTCACGCACAAATAACGCACGAAACGTACTAACATGTACTGATGAACGCGAATAAGCGTCTCAGTTGTTATTTTGCTCTGTTTGAAAAGCACACCCTTTTCGCAAACGGAGACTGCACAGCGAGTGCAGTGACCTTTGTGCTCTCGGTAACTGCAACAGAATCGTTCTGTTCAAAGCCGAAGGCCTACGATTCTCCCCATCGCGAGATAAGCGCGCGCACGCGTGAGCGTCTACTCCCCCCGCCCCCCTCTGTGAGGCAAAATACGCGCGGAGGATGAGCGCGCGTCGCCGCGTCGTGACAATCTGACGACGCGAACTCAGTGCGCCATCACGTGGTAATGCTGAAAGCACGATCGTTCCCATGAGATCGGCATCGACAGTAGTAAATAGTCGATATAAATAGCTTGCTGTTTCGATGTTGAAGGAGGTGCTCCTTCGGGGCTCAGTGGATATATCACCACGCACTCGGCAGCAAGAGGTCGGACGTCTCATTCCGTGCGCCAGAGGTTTTTTTTTCTAGGTTATTTTTTTCTTTTTGCGTTTTCATACATGAATATAGAAATACATATACGGTGAATGAGTGTGGTCACCGATGGCGACGTCGGCGATAAAACCCAGTCGAGAGGGTCCATATAACGTATATCGCAATAAAAACAAGACGAAAATGTTCCACAATGGGGCGTCAAACCTGCAACCTTGCAGTACTGTGCGCATGTCGCTATTCACTAAGACACAGAGCGAACCTTCTTCTTGTTGGCGGCAAGACAATTATATACACCATGCACCACTGAGAGCCCTCTGAGTTCAGAAACATGAGTGCGTTTTTGTCATCAGTAGGGAGATGGCACGATGGGGACGCGCTCTGCAGGTCGTCGTTCCGCGCCACCCCTCCTCCCCTCCCCGTGCTGCTATGGGCGCGCGCGTTCACAAGGTGTGGTAAAAGTTGGTATAGAAGTTCTCTATCGCGTGGTGGCTCAGTCGCACGCAAGCCTGTCGACGGATTCAGGCGCTTTGTACCCCTTGTGCTTCGCACAGGTTTGCTTTCAAGTTACAGTAGTTGAGAGCGCGAATGCGAATTCACTCGCAGCCATGGCCGCGTTCACAAAAGGGGCGAGGAGCACGCTGCTCACACACGAAGAATTCTGACACTTGTTCACGCCCGTCCTGTGCAGTCACTTCATGTGTCTTTCTTTCTGTGTGAACAGCGGGCTTTAAGGGTCAAGCTGTGACAGTTGTTTGTTCGCACAGATCCTATGTATGCTCATTTCGTGCGTGCTTTCTACTTGAGGTGTGCGCTGCAAGTTTCGAGCGGCTTGCCGTGTTTCGCGTGACATTGCGATTTGCTGTTGCAGCATTCATTTCTTCACCCTTGTGGCGAAACAATGCGCAATGAACGCTCAACTACATCTGCGAAGACACGTTTCACTTTCCTATTATACCGATTCTTAAAAAGAGGGATCAGCCAAGTTTTCCGTATACTGCTCAATATACGTGAATACCTCGAACTATCCAGACAAGCGATACACCACCTCGAATCTCGTATTACGTGGCTTGCATGTTCGCCCACGTACACTATATAGGCTGAAACACTCGCATTTTTAATGACGCATCTCTATGTTTTATTTTTTATTTGCATGGTGGAGGGTGGCTGTGAAACTACTGGAATGCACTTGAATGTACTCTGCCTTAAGCATTCGTGCTCATTCTCGAACATACAAAACTCTACACACAACATTCAAAGGCATAAAACGAAACCACGCCCATAGTCAGCGGCGCTTAACGTACTGGCAAATAGTATCTTCGTTGCAACTCGCTTCCCGTGGAGAGCAATGGTACGGGTACGTTGCGATATATGTGATGCTGTGCACGTGTTATGCCCAAAGTGGGGTATTTAGAATCTGTACACTTTTGATTTAGGTTAAATTGAGCTGTGCTCTTAGACATAATTATCGTCTTCTTGGAAGACTCTTGTGATCTTGCAGGATCACAAATTTGTGATCTTGCAGGATCACAAATTTTCGCACGATAGCAAAATTTTAAACATCACTTGGATAGGGACGCACCAAGCACTGGATGTCGGGTGAACTCTCGGTTGACACTTCGTTATCACCCTAAGTGTGGGATCCTGGATAATTTGTCAGTATACACTATTAATTGAACATGGTACAGTCAATTTTGCGCTATTAACACTATTATCGTGTGCGTTACCTTCATTATTAATATGTCCGCTCTCCTAAATGGACTTATTGTGTGTTAACAACAGAAACTGATTTTTTGAACTTTTTCACCAGAGAACCAAATGAAATAGAGCGTCCTACGTACATTCTGCCTCAAGTTCTCCACAGCCTCCTATTCGTAGGAGAATACAGCAGGCAAATGCGCGCATTGGCGAGTTGCAAAGAAAGAAACGGGAACGACGAAATATACATGAAGGAGACAGACAGGGGACCTTGCGTAGAAAACCAAATATTGGCGTGTTAGGGCCGTATGCCGTAAACGTCCAATAAACATGCGCGATCAACGCAGCTACATCAAGAACATGAAAGCGGGACGAAGTAAAGTATCGGAAGGACGTGAGCAGTACACGACTACGAGGCTGGGAAGGGACCAGAGACGTGCATCGCCGACGTCGGCGTCTCGTGAGATGATGGATAGGGGGAGGGCTTCGTCGGATGATGAGCTCATCACATGATTCATCGACACTGAGAATGACACTGACAAAGATTACAGGTTGGTGAGAAAAGTTCTTCTTCCTCTGCAAAAATTGCCATGCAAACGGTGCAAAAGAATACGCGCGACCAGGCGGAAAAAAAGAGAGTTCCGTAGAAATACTATCACCAGCGCTGAACAAACCTTAACTTAGCGCTGTGCTTCGCCACTGCAATGTATTCTTCCGCAAGTCATCAGGAGCAAACCATCAGCAAGTTTAACTATATATGTTTGAACATTGTTAATGATTCACAGCTCTTTCAAAAGATTGCGGAACGTCTGTTGCGAATGTTGGCTCAATGTATTTTAGTCAAAGTACCTCGAGTTTAATAGTGCATGTGATTCAGAACAAAAATAGGAGTACGACAAATAACGGCTCAGCGCAAACAGAAAGCAGGAATTCTTCTTTTCGACGAGCTCAACCACCGAACCCATGAAAATGTTTAGCGGCAGCATTCCAGAAAGATCGAAAACAAAAAAAAGTGCGCAGTTTTAGCAATATATACACAGCACAACTAAGCAGAAAAGTTTGTTCTGTTTTGTTATGCGCCCCGCCGCGGTGGTCTAGTGGCTAAGGTACTCGGCTACTGACCCGCAGGTCGCGGGTTTGAATCCCGGCTGCGGCGGCTGCATTTCCGATGGAGGCGGAAATGTACGCCCGTGTGCTCAGATTTGGGTGCACGTTAAAGAACCCAAGGTGGTCGAAATTTCCGGAGCCCTCCACTACGTTGTCTCTCATAATCATATGGTGGTTTTGGGACGTTAAACCCCACATATCAATCATCAATCATCTGTTTGGTTATGTTTTGTGGTAGCAGAAAAAGGAAAATTTCGCTTGTGGCACACAGCGCCAACTTGCTAACTAAGCCCGATTATTCGAAGTGGGCGCCAAAGTCCCTTAAAACTGAGAAAAAAGAATAATCGCACTGATTGTGCTTATCAACTTTCATTTATTTGCTTCAAAACGCGTATTTAAATTTACAAGTTTATGGAAGCCGCCTGTCGAGAAATTTTCTTTTGGAATGAATTTCTAAACAAGAAGCAGCTCTCAGGCATGCGCTGTATGAAGCTTTTGGTAGTGTAAGCTTTACTTCGCGAACTAGTGATATGCTCCTTTCTGCGTCTCCTTTTTATACGTGTGCCTCAAGAACAACCGAATTTTAGTTTTGTTCAAGCAAACAATTCCTTTTTTGTAACTTTCGTACAAACAAAGAAAGGCCTCCAACAGTTCAACTAACATTTATAAGAAAAAAAGTGTACTGGTGCAAGTCACGTGATTCGAAGGTCAGATAAATGAGGGTCAGTTAGAGCGATGCAGTGGAACGTATCCGAGGACGGCAAAGGCTTAGATGAAGTGAATTAAGAAGTTCAAAAGAATAGTATATGTCACCAGCTGGCACAAGATAGGGCAAATCGAAGACCAATGGCAAAGGCCATCATGCGGCAGTGGCCATATAATTAGACGGAAAAAGATGAGAAATGGAGCAATGTATTTTGAACTGTCGCAACAGTTGTCAATCACCATGACCAGCACCGAGCTCAAAGAACGTTGGCCGACATTGCTTTTACACACGGACCATCTCGGTGTATAAGATTGTAAGCCTTGCAAAAAAAAAAGGAGGCTTCAGCAATTTGTACAAAGTGAACACACCCGTTATAAGCACACAAAATTCTAATAATGCCTCAAAATCAACATGATATTGCGTTGGTTGCTGCATTTTCTTCTCTGAAGAAAAAAAAAGGCAGTACTGTATACGCCCATGGTTCATTAAACTAACTTTACACTTTGGCACATATAGTTGTGATAGCGGTGACCATGCCCAGGTAGTTCAGGTAGCGTTTCTCCTATTACAGGGTGATACTGTAGGGCACTTGACTGTCAATCAGCACATCTATAGAACCTGTTCAGATGGGGCTATATACGCCTGGCTGATACAGGTACACGGAGCACAAAAAACTCGATCGCACTAACCCCAGAAATCAGTAAGATGCTAAACAAACAATACAATATATGCATTAACAAGTGGCGGCAACTACATCCTCTTCATTTTTTATGCCCTAAAGTTTCGATAATATTGCTATTCTGTAAAGAAACACTGAATAGCATACCCTGCCGCATTGTTCTATTGGGTAAGGTACTCGGCCGCTGACCCGCCGGTCACGGGATCGATTCCTGGCGGTGGCGGCTGCATTTTCAATGTAGGTGAAAATGCTGTGTGCCCGTGTGCTCAGATTTAGGTGCACATTAAAGAACTCCAGGTGGTCGAAATTTCCGGAGCCCCCCACTACGGCGTCTCTGATAATCATATCGTGGTTTTGCGACGTTCGGCCCCATGATTCAATCAATCAATCAATCAACACTGAATAGTAGAAAACATGGGGCCAGTTCTAACTTGTTGGCTGAACAAGACATTTTATTAAGTGATACAATTTTGTTTATTCTGTTGGCTCTGTATTGTTGTATACTGAAGAATAGGGCACTGGGTCGTGATTACACGAGCTTGCCACATTATCACGAGCACAACACGTTGACCATGAAGCGCGACAGCTTTTCACAGTTTATCCCTGCTACCGATTGGTCATTTGGAATAAGATGCGGAATCGCGCTATCACATTTTTTGTTTGCCAATCTTCTCGAAAATGGCGACTACGATGACGTAAGTGATAGTCATCTGCGCGTATCAATTACGCATCTCTAAATCAAGCAGTTTTAATATATCCATACGAATTCAAAATAATAGCTATAACTCGTAAGTGAACATTCGGTGTAATTAACGCTTTCATATTTGCATGAAGCTGTTTTCTTGCCGCTACCCACAATAATGTGTGTTGATTGATTGATTGCCTAATTGTTCGATCATGTGATTGATTGAAATAATTTAATGACGTCTTAAAGCGTCTTATCGCGGAGTGAACGACTCCTGGTCAAGCCCGTCGACCGATGTGCAGGCCTACTGGACAAACCAGCTGGTTGGCCAGAAGCGGGCAGTGGATGGCCGCTTCTCAGCTGGTCCAGGAGGAATCGGGGCTTGGTGTAACGCACCTCTTGTGTATGTGTGCTAACGTAAACTTCTCCCTGAGTATTTAAGTATTGTTGCATGTTGTACTGTGGTATTGTTGCACGTTAAAGCATTGTTGCAACCACATGTATTAATAACCCATTTATTCGAATGCGTGAAACGTCTTAGAGGCTAGGCTCATCGTCGTCACCAGCCGTCACGGTGTGTCATGCAGTCACGGTCCATTGTTAGAAGGGGTAGAAGGGGTCCATTGTTAGAAGGGTGTGTATTACTGCACTGTCACATGAGAGTGAAATAAATAGAAGAATAAGGATGAGGTCGATAACATTCGGCAAGCATTCTCAAATCAAGAATAGTAATTTGCCACTAACCCTTAAGAGGAACGTATATAACAGCTTCATCTTGCCGGTATATACTTGAGTGTATGGAACAGAAACCTCGAAGCTTACAAAGAGGGTCGAGCTAAAACCAAGGATGACGCAGCGAGCAGTGGAAAAAGAATTGATAGGTGCTACCTTAAGACGAGAGAGCAGAACGTGTCAGGGAATAAACCAGGATTAAGGATATCATTGTTAAAATCAAGAAGAAATGGACATGGGCCGGGCACGTTGCACGTAGGCAGGATAACCGCTGGTGATTAAGGTTAACTGACTAGATTCCTAGAGAAGGCAAACGCACGGCGGGAAGACATAACGTTAGGTGGGCCGATGGATAACCTGGCAGCAGAAAGCACAAGAGCGGGTTGATTGGTGGATCATGGGAGAGGCCTTTGCGCGGCAGTGGGCGTATCCAAGCTGATGATGATGAAAGTTCTCGGTACTGCTTTGAAAGTGAGGGGTATATCTAAGCCGTTGCGTCTTCTAACAGGAGAGGGTGAACAAATATTCTAGCAACAACATCAGCGATGCTTAACGTTCTTTTCGCAGCTGAGGTGCAGCAGAAACATTGGCGCTTTCTTCTACATCAGTAGGTGCATGCGTTCATGGTTGTGCGATGTAGTCATTGGTACCCCGAACGTCATGTGGGCTGCAATTAAAGCGAGCAGCCGCAACATCAATCTCGGCATACCAATTTCATTGCGAAGCAGGGAAACCGCTATCTCTCGTGGCGAACGTGAACACTCGTGCTTCTTACGTAGCCGTGACAGATGGCGCCAGCATTGAGACATAATGAAATATAAAAAATACTTTTGGCACCACCACAGACGAATGAAAGTACAGACTCTTGAAAATTAGGTAATTATCTAAACCGAACATTCGAGGTGGTACTTCCAACTTTTTGCAGGAAATCCATGCAGCTCGGGGGAGTGACTGAGTAAGTAAAATAACTTTATTAGGTCCACAATAGACGCGCGTTAACTCAGCGTCACCTGGCTAGGCCCACTCGGGGACGCTCAGGTTAAACATGACCGCCCTCTCGCGGGCCCTCTGGACGGCCAGGATTTGAGAAGTGAGGTCCTGGGCCTTAATCAGTTTGCTGATTTCCTTTTCTTGAAAAGGGGGACCGGCAATGGCACAGCCCCACAGGACGTGCTTGAAGTCTGCATTTCCGCCACAAGGGATCCGGGCTTGGAAACCGTTCGAGGTATTTTGTGTGCAGTGCCGCAGGTTCTTCTTTGGAGCAGTCTGAGAGTATCAGTTTGGGCCCTACATAGCGAGCATTGTCGCAGGGGCAACACTCTTTTTGAGAGATAAGGGTGTTCACATATCTCGTTGTACGTGGAGAGAGGCTCGGATCACCCAGGAAATGATGCGTTACCTGGCACACGGTCAGACAAACCTCGTGCAGCCGAATGCGTCTCCTCATTCAGATTGATCAAAGCACCCTCCATTGGTCCAAGGTGTGCAGGAAACCAGACCAATGAGTGACTTGTGAGGTCTTTGGCTTTTTTTAAGAATCTGTATATCACCTGGGGAGCCACCACACCCATTTGAAATGCCTAGATAGCAGACTTCGAATATAAATAAATTGTGTCATGTACACCGTTCGTAAATGCAAGAGCAATGGCAACCTGCTCTGCAACGCTGGAGCTAGAAGTGCGGATTGTAGCGCAGTTGATTACTTCGAAATCGCAGTCAACAACCACAGACGAGTATGCTTCTTTTTGAGCACGCGAAGTGGCATCTACGAAGCAAGCTCGTTCCTTGTCCAAACGGGCACTGGCGAGCAGAGCTTTACTCCTTGCTGGTCGTCGTGCTGCGTTGTAGGTTAGATGCATATTCCATGGCATCCGCTGTATGAAAATCTTGCGGAAATAAGTGAAATGTGTGTAACGCGATACGTCGATGCCATCTCTACAATGGGGTACATGCGTGCTGCGGCGGAACTGCTCAATGTGTATACTGATGAGCGCACAAGCTGGCATTACCTTAGTACCTTCGGGTGATTAAACGAGCGCATTGCTGAGCTGGTTGGTTCACATTACATGGAAGAAAATAATGTACTAGAACAGTAGTGTACCCGGAGCGACCACTTCACCAACGTGCAAAAAGTGAAGCTCAAGCGGGGTCAAGCCGCTTGTGGCGCTGCGACCGGTATTCTGCAATGTATACGGTCCTTTAGGGGCCACGCGCAGCTCTGCAAAAGTGGTGCGACGGTAAAATACCAACTTCCCACTCAAAAACCCTGGGTTCCAATCGCAGCGACAGGTGGTGGGTTTTTATTTTTAGTGTGTCTTCTAGTAACTGTGCAGATTTTACTTCTTTTCTTAAAACTATAGCTCCAGCTGCTACGTATTACAACAAGAAATAACAAAGAATGTCAAACCTCATTTCGATTCTAGTGATCGCGAAAATCTCGGTGGCCATACTTCACGGTTTTGTTAAATACTGTGTGGTGGCGCGGCAAATATTTATTCTTGATGAAATTTTTTTTCTATTTCCTATCACACTTCACGTTACTTCTTTTAGCAATAAGCAGCAGCCGGAGTTAATTCGATAAACAAAAAACAAGCGATACTGCTGTAAAAAGGGACACAAAAAATATTCGGCAGATCCCACGTGTCTTGGGAAGTGTTGTTATGCGAAACATTTGGCGGGAATGTCAATGTACTATATATTTTTTTTCATTCAGGGAAACGGTTCGAAATGACGCTAGAGATAAGTACAAATGTTGTACGTACAGTTGAAGAGTCGCGTATGTTTCATATAGCCAACAATTTACCGGTGCGTAACGATTCCAACATCAACATCAGTATTAGCAACACCAGAAGCGGCAATTGAATGATAAGTAGGGCTTAACGTTCCAGAATTCACCATATGATTATGAGAGACGCCGTAGTGGAGAGCTCTGGAAATTTAGACCACCCGGGGTTCTTTAAAGTGCAACGAAATCTGAGCACACGGTCTACAGCATTTTTGCCTCCATCTAAAATGCAGCCGCCGCAAATGGGACTCAATACCGCGACCTGTGGGTTAGCAGCCGAGCACCTTAGACGGAGCGATCAGATGCGGCAAGCGCAGTCTGCATGGTGTTGCTAATGTAGTGCTTGTGCTCTCGAAGATAGTAGCTTGACAGTGCTACATAAATAAACTTCAGTGGATGGCAGTTAACAAGAATTTACGTTAACGAGACGCGATGGCAGTATTATCATAGTTAATATGCAATGTTTATAAATTAGATAGCTAGCAGTACAATCACTAATCACATTTCCTGAAGATTGGAGTCATTTTCGAAAGCAGTAACGAGATCTGGCGTGGATCTCTGATAGAATACGCAATTGCCGCGCAGAATGCTTGATTCCTGCTGTTTTATTTTGCATGCTGGGACCCTGACATTTATTCTTTGCATTCGGTGGGAGAAGGCGGCCGATGTCAGCTTTTTTTCGGACCGCTTTCGCGTTAAAATTACCCTTCTATGTTCTTACTGCTTCTGGGTAGCTAGACACTGCCAACCTCCTGTGGCGCATACCCGCCTAACGTGGCTCGTAGTATGTGGGTGTGTGCCGTACGTGTCCGGAGGAAAGGGTTTGGTGACGTACGTGACGGAAAAGTCACGTTAATAAATGCTATACGTGCTGCAGGCACTTTTAGCTATCCATTTTTCTAACCGCTTACATCTGGGTGCACTCGTGATCACCTGCTTAACTTGGGGTTAACTAAAATTGGTATAGGACGGCAAGATGGCTTGATGAATATGACGCGCTTGTCACGACACAAAGTGACGATCCCGTCTCGTACGTCCAGACAAGTGTGGCACATAGCCGTATACCGCGGGCGGGTATGTGCCACAGATGGTTGACATTCGCAATTTTAACGCGATAGCGTTAAGAAAAAGTTGAAGTTGATTGATATATGAGGTTTAACGTCCCAAAACCATCATATGATTATGAGAGACGCCGTAGTGCAGCGCTCCGGAAATTTAATCCACCTGGGGTTCTTTAACGCACACCCAAATCTGAGCACAAGGGCCTACGGCATTTTCTCCATCGAAAACGCAGCCGCCGCTGCCGGGATTCGATCCCGCTACCTACGGGTCAGCAGCCGAGTACATTAGCCACTAGACCACCGTGGTGGGGCAATAAAAAATTGACATCGATAGCGTTGATGCGACAAATACAAATAAATAATGTCAGGGTAACAGAAGGAATGAAACCTCAGCATAAATTATGCGAGGTAATCCTCCATTCTACCTCAGAGCCGCGCCAGGTCTCAGATCTGTTTTTCAAATAGACTCTGTAATGTTTGTGAAACGTCAATAGCGGTCGCAGTGCTGTCTATTCAAATTTATAAACATTTCATACGTACTCCTATGATACAGTCATCCCGTCACATGGACGTCAGTGGAGTAAGCGCCATGCACTGAAGCTGATTGCAGAGTTCTACCAAGCACAAGCGCATAAAAGTCGGGATTTAGCGCCCTCAAACCACCCTATTTTATGAGAGACGCCGTAGTGGAGGGATAAATGAATGTCGACCACCTGTGGTTCTTTAACGTGCACTGTATCAAAGTACAGAGTACTCGAGCATTTTCGCCTCCATCGAAGATGCCGCCGCCGCGGCCGGCATTCGATCACGCGACCTGTAGGTCAACCGTCCAGTGCCCTAACCACTCCAACCACTAGACCATCACGGCAGGTGCGGCCACGATGATCTAGTGCTGCATATCAGCTTAGCGGTTTTGGTATTGTTAATATCCACGTTACTGATGGTATCGCTCCGCAACGGTAAAAAAACTGGTTATAAAAACATATGCAACTGTTCAACATACGTCTAGACGTACAAGATTTGTACATAGCTTTAGCATCTTTTTGTAACGTTTAGCTCAATAAAAATTTCAACACAGTCATGTTCCCTCCTCATGCTTCGCATAACGTGGATTCCCAAGGTACGCAGGATCTATTGAATTTTTCGTGCCATGACCAGTAAGTAATAGTACTGATACCATCTTAGTCTACCATACTTATTTTGGTCTACCCAGTTATAAGGGGATGATCATGATAGAACCCAGACGTACGTAGCTAGACAGATAATAGATACGTAGTAAAAATATTCGAAGGGCCTGTAGTACGAAAGAAATTCTTCGCAAGGGAAAAATTACCATCTAGAGTGGTTATTCGAATCCGGGGCGTTTGGGTGAGATGTGGGCATTTACCACTGCACCACTTTGGCAGAGCTGCAAGCAACCCTTACACAACGGCACATTTCGCACTACCGATCGCACTGCCGCAAGCGGCTTGAACCTGTTTGGTCTTCGCTTTTTGAAGCCCGCTCTGAGCACTCCCTTTGTTTTAGTACACTTATAGAAAATAAAGAAACACGGGAAGTTCTCGCTAGACGACCTTAGTTTTTGAAGCAAAGCTCTGTTTGCGGACCGTGTGCAAGTTTAGTTAAAACAGTTCGCGTGACCGAAGAAGAAGAAAGGAGGCGCCTCGTGAGAGAGATGAAGCGTGGGAGGCCACGTGATCGATCGCGGAGGGCATGTGTAGCTGAAGTAGACTGAGTAAAGAAATAAGACAAAATAGGCTTTCTTGCCGAGGCGGCGTTTCACCTCTGTCACCCACACTCTAAAGACAAGTGTTGTAACCTTTGGGCTTTACGCCCACACTTTCTCAACGTTCATTCTACTCGTTTGCAAAGCTAACTATTCTCGTTTATTCCGAATGGGTGCTCTAAATGACTTGGCAGACGCTTCAGCTTCGTATTATTGGATGGAACCCAACGGAATGATCGGAACCTGTTCGCATCGTCTTCTCATTTGCTAGCCAGACTTCGCTTCTCCACTTTAACCGCTCCGCGAGGAAAGCAAACTTATGTATGTGCACAACACTGGCTGTTTTAAACTATCCTAGAGTGTTCACTGCAAGTAAAGTTCCCAAATGCCGGCAACACTATTAATTGATCATTGTTTTATGGAAGTACTTGAAATGTGCTACCGTAAAGCATATACGCACCTGCATCTTGCACGTTTTCGTGATTCTCTTGCAGACGGATAATGATTAACTGTATGAGCGAGTGCTTTGTAATGAAGCGGGCTTGTGAATGACCCAGCTTGTTGCGCAGTTCACACGGTGTGATGCCTGGTATACGTTTCTCAAGATTCTTCACAATACATATCACCTGTACACGATTTTCTTTCTCGTAACAGTTTGAAGCACTGGCGTCACCATGTGGTAGAACACCTGACTGCCCCGTATAGAACGCCTGCGTTAGATTCCGGCTCGAGCCCCTTATTTTTATTCTTTGTGTCCTTCGCGACATTCCTGACTCCTCTTTTTTTGTCACTCCCCACCAAATACACCGACGGTGATGCCAATACCGTCATTTCTGCAAAAACAGCTTCATCATGACGCCACGATAAGCTAACGTGAGTATTTGAATCCTATTTTTTTCATGATTGACGCTTTTCTAAGTAACTTCTCAAGACATCACGCCGTAGAAAGCCGCACGGGACATGAACACGTTGGTTACTTCATTATGGTTATAATAAAAGAAGATGAAAAAAAACATCTCTTCTCTATGTGAAGCAAGCCCTATAGCCCTCTCATGCTTTCACTTAACTGTCTTCTTGTAGTTAAATAAAGATCGGTGTGATATCTGACATTTATTTCATGTACAAAGAAAGGCTCAAGAACACGAGAGACCAAACGAAGAGAACACTAAGACGTTTGGGGTTGCGTGTTCTTGCGCCATTCTTAACCCTTTCGGCCCTGGCGGTTTCAATTGACACCACCGCACAACATTTCCCGTAGTATCTCGGAAACGTAACCGATACTGCTAACTCTTGGGGGCATAGTTCTCCTATAAACCCCACTGCGATTAACATCAATATCACGGCCTGTTTGTAGAGGTGTGTACACATGCAGGTGTGGACACATGTCGATGAAGGCGAAATGCCGGTGTGGATGCATGTCTATGAAGCTGCATGCGCTTTGATTTAGGCATGTTATGGAACACCAGGGAGTTGTCATTTCCGGAGCTCTATTCTATGGCATGTCTCATAACTATATTGCGGTTTTCGGACGTAGAGCCAGACGCGCAACTCCATTGAGTACATTAAACTATTGAATTAACTCGACGTTTTGAAAGTTGGTTGACCAGTGAAGCAGTGGAATCACGTGATGTGATATGAGAACATGAGGAAGCCCTATATCTATATCGCCCTAGGGCTGCAACCCTAGGACGGTCTAAGGTATATATATATATATATATATATATATATATATATATATATATATATATATATATATATTATATATATGTATGTGTGTGTCTGTGTGTGTGTGAACGCTCCGGCCTCGAACAATTACGCAGGGCCATTCATAAAATGACTGACAGCAAGCCAACTCAATGCACTGCATGAAAACATGATTTATTTGGGTGCTACTCATCAAAAGGTCGAAGAAGAGGAGGACGGGTTGTCTCCTGTTTGCACCATCTTGGCTGTTGTGGTCGCGATCACTTTGTTCGTGTAAATATCGTGAATAAACCTGTCTTTTGTCGTCTCCCCTTAACAATATTAAAGCGCAGCGACGTCATTCCGTGCTTATTACGCTACAGATGCCACTTCTCGGACACTGCGGCTCCTCCAACCGCAAGACTACAATATATTATTTACAGGGAAGCGGATGCAGCCTGCACCGTGTGCGTTTGTTAGAATGCCTCACCATATATCGCGTGGTTTTGACGCAAGTTTGGTGCTTTCTATTATTAAAACGAATACTGTGGCGTGTCCACCACATGTAATTAAGACGCAAGTGGACAATTCTAACGTAAATTCATGTATGGATGAAAACAACTTTATGCGATGGTTTCCTGGCAACCATTCACACTACATAGACGACGAAATCCGCATCTTATACAGCTTCGTTGCCGAAAACGAAGCATGAATTTCTAAACACTTAGAAGTCGCATATGTACACCAACAACTATTGCATCACCTAACTAAAACTGTGTCAGTGTTGTACAGAAATTATGCAGAAAAATCAAAAAGAATTCGTGTGTTTTACGTGCTGAGACAGCGATATACCAGACATACGATAACGAGAGACTCCCGATTAGTTTTGACCACAAAGGGTGGTTTGATGTGCATCGAAATACACTGTGCGTGGCTGCTTTTGCATTTCAGCTCACATCACTGAGCTGCGAACATTGCCATGTCGCTAATGTTATCTATAAGTGATGTGTAGAGTGATACAATTTAAAGTATTTCTTTTATGGATGTAATGCTCTTTTTTATGGAAGCGCTAAAAAGGCTCAATTTCTAGCATTCTAACACATTTTGACCGTGATTAGTCTCAATTGGTTAATTCAGTACAATGACTATTATCAAGAGAGAATATTCTTCAAAGCAACATTTACGAGCCGCTGCTGTAAATGATTCCAATGCATTTACGCCCAAGATTTCATCGAAGTTAGGCAGTCAATTTTTCAACGACGAATAACTATCTCATTTTGTACATTCATTTATCAATACTTACAGACAGCCTCTGAATATGGGCAGTTCGCGAATGAATGCCGGGCAGGGCACAGGCGCAAGTTTTTCTTGATCACACAAGCCTGAAGGCCTGAAATGGGAGCAAGGCTAAGCGCATTCCGGGCACGCGTGATACAGTGCTAGCCGTCAGCACGGTTAAAGGGGCCCTGCAACACTTTTTGAGCATGGTCAGAAAACGCTGCCGATCGGTAGTAGAGGCTCCCGACAACGCGCGAGCCAAATATTATAGCACAGAACGCGGCCTGGAATCGATAACAAATTATCAAAGTCGGCTAAAAGTTGCTTTTTCTTCTCTCGACAAATCACGGAAAACTCCCAAAAATCACTTGTAGCAATCTCTTTTATCAGACATTGGCTGATTTGGACATGGCGAGCTTGGTCGTTACAGAGTTCGCCGCGGGAGGCTGCTACTTGTTCACGCGTGCGTGCGCGATCACACTGACAAAGCCACGCATTCATAGAAAAAAAAAGAAGGAAGTTCTAAAAGTCACGAGGCGCAGGTGACGTTTTTCTTTGCTCCTGCCATCCCTCTCTGCTTAGCACTCAGTGTTTTCGTCGGGACGAGAGAAGACAATGCAATTGCAGCATGCGACAAAACTTTGTAACTTCACTCACACTGGACAATTTTTGTGGCGTTGAATTCGTGAGGCAATTAGTTGTGCCAATGAATTCATATCATGCTTACTTGAAAAAAGTGTTTCAGGGTCCCTATAAACGCAATCACTTCTTGCGACAATGGCACCATTAGCGGACACTGAGAAGAGAGCAATAACGTCAGCTCCATATTTTCACAGGTTATAGGCAGTCTAACCCCTTAATAAAGGGGGGGGGCAATGGCCGAAAGCTTTATCTCATCAAGGCGGCGAAGTGGCAATAACCGATTGTGCCCGCTTGTGGATGGTTTGCGACAACCGCAACTGTTTGTCATAAACGTCGAACGGCCGACAGTTTAAATGAAACATGAGTGTACTAGACGTACAGACAGTGATGTTCCATGCAGAGAATTTTCTCCTTTTCAGGCAATTTTTCTCTGTCGTTTTGAGAAAAAGGGAAATTAGGAATCTTCGTGATATTGCATAGAAGTTCAGAAAATGGTTAAATTCTTCTATGACAACCAATAATTAGCGGTCGCAGTGCGCGTTCGTCTGCTGTCGGTTCTGGCGCACTGTACCACGCAAGCATAGTCTTTAAAATTTGTTTTTGATTTGTTTGCCCAGCCTTTCGGGATCAGGTATGACACAAATGGAGTTACCTGCGCCTCCGATGCTGACGCAAAGGGCGGGGTCTGCGCTCCTGTGAAACACCATATTTCCGCACCTGTGCACGCAGTCTCAAGGGTGTGTTCGCGGAGCAATTTCTAGTTCACTATTGGTGTTAGACTTGAAGCCCACAATGTGCAGTGTACTAATAGTATATGAATTAACAAAGTCGTGCTTTTGTTGTGGAGCAGTGGAGAGGCTAGTCATGATTTCAAATGTCGCAAGCACGTTAGATATGTGTAACTATAGTATGTGTGTGCATGGATGGGGGTGGCAAGGAGTACGTGGTGCAGGAAAATATGTTGAGAATTTCGTCAACATTTGCAGGGAAAGATCTCCGAAATAGGGAATTTTCATGTTTCTGGATGGGAATTCTTCAGCGTAGTACGGAACATCACTCGTAAAGAATTGCTTAATGCGTAGTGTAAGCGAAGTATGCAGTAAAAAGGTACAATAAAGCTGACTATGGTAGCATCGCGATGATTGGGCTACGCACTGATTGCGATCACAGAGAAAATTAGCAATGTTGAGTGGCTGTTGTAATGAAGCGGCATGAACGTAGGTACTCACGAAAGCTGGATGGATTCATAACTTTTTTTCTTGCTTTGCTTGACTTGTTAAATCCTAGTACCGGTGAAGAAAAAATGACTATGAGACGCAGGGAAGGAAAAAAAGGCATAAAAAAGAGCCACACAAGAGGCAACGTTTCGTAAAAACATGATGTTTATTACTCCATTTATCAAGGGTCCAGCTATACATAAACGTGGAAAATGTCACCAACCTGGCGGTCCGGTGCTCTTCAATGGCTTCTACTATGCGTCGCGTATGACAATAATGGTGCGTGCTACATCAGGGATAACAAACCGCATACACGAAAAACGAACAATCATTGGTGTTTAGTGACCACAAAAGAATAACTTTTTCATCACATTTTTCTTGATATCTCGTAAATACACCATCATACAAGGAAAACACAGCGATGAACAACATGTGGCGTTTGTAAGAAATTTTTTTTTCACGTGCCATAGTGAGAAATAGATACAGACATCCATATTTTAAGAGATTATTAATCGACGCTTCACAATACCTTAGTTTCGAAAAAACAAAAACAAAAAACAACCACTATTGTTCCAAGCGAGGAACAACAATAAATTACGCGAACGATGACTTCGCACGTTGTAGTACAATCAGCATGACTTTTGTGACAAGATGTATTGCTGCAAATTGTAGGGAAACTAACTACTACTCGATCAAAAAAAACGAAAGAAAACTCTAATTAAGAAAATAGTCATTTATTTTGCGCCTCGACTGATACGGCCTTATTTCGTTCCAAAAAAGCTTTCAAAGTGCCAACAAGTAGGCAAAATGCTTTGAGGACGTGGACTTCATTGAGGGCTTGTCACTCAATGGGAGACTTGGGGATTCGGCTTTAGATTTGGCCGCTACTCTCTGACTATACTTTAGCAACAATAAGACGACCAGAGGTTTCCTAGGGCCCGTATGGGACAACAAAATGGCACCAACAGCAACCTTGACTGAGGAAATTAATGAAAAGTTAGCGTAGATATGTGTGCGAAACAGTAGTAATGTGAATTAATGTAACGAAATCCGAAACTAGACCGTCACTAGCATGTTCGGACTACGCTCGTCTAAAACGAGAAAGTGCAACCTGGCTCAAAAAACACAAAAAAGATCTAGGCCGGCGTCGAGGATAGTGCAGCCTACAAAGAAATCTCACGTAAATAGCTGTAGTAAGAGTAAAATGGCAGGCAAGCAAAACAGGTGGCTCATGCGCATTTATCACGACTCGGCAGCAGTTTACATTGAAGAAAAACATCTTGAAGGGAGTCTGTCAACGAATATGGAGAAACAAATGGCACACTGCTGCGCCGGACAAGATCTCACTTTCTTGAACATCAAGAAGCTTAGAAAGTTGTTTCAACCAGTTGTCTGAAGCTACGTTTAACGATATGAAATGTATAGTTGGGTCACGTTGTGCCCTTCAGTACGTAAATAATACGAAGAAAAAGCTGAGAGTCGTGATGCACCTGTTAGATGGCTGCGTGGATTGCATGCCCACTACCGTCAACGAAAGATGTTTTCATGCGTTGTAAGTTTAAGCTTTGTCCGCTTGGACTCATGTTCTTGTTTTCTCAGTGGCAACGGCGAATTGATTGTATCGCCTCAGGAATGGGGCAGATCTTTGTTACTAAGTCGGACGCGTCACGCGTTTTCGAAACAGCCATTTCGTTTAGTTTGGCTGACGGCGTGTTGAGTGAGTTGCCGCTCGATAATGCGGAGACCCCTGGTCGAAGCTCGCTGTGTTAGCTCCACAACTTTCGCACGATATCGCCGAATATTTGGCACCACAAGTTAGTTTGTATGTTACGTTTCTATGCGACAATTGCTTCACCTTTTTTTTCTAAAGGTGCCCCGCTAGACCTTTCTAAGCTGTCAGAGGATCATTTTACTAGTGGCCTCCGTTGCATCATGAATATCCTGCCGCAAAAGTTTTCGAGTGCGTCTGAGTATGAGCGAACGATCCGAACGCATTTGCTCTTTTACTGCCGCGATCGCATTGTAAGTTACTCAGGGATGAATGGCAAGGGGGTGATGTGCAGCTCGAAGTTAACATTGACGCGGGTCCTGAACTTGAAAATTCTCTTTTTATTTTTTTAGCCGTCATGCCGATACTTTTGATTTACACGTGAGTGGTGACGCGGCGCCCTGTGGGTGGTCGTGGTACACAGAGTTTTCTAAGGATACACCAGGGAGAACTCTGGCGCTTGTGTCCATGGGAGCTGCAACGCACTGTGCTTCAGCCAGAACGAAAATTATGGGTTTGGATTTGGCTAATTTTCGTACTTTTGGCTCCGCTTGGCTTCGCGTTGCTTGGAGCTGCTTTGTCACGAAATAACAATCAGCAAACGTTCAGCACTTAGCACTTCACTACCTTAACCCTCAGACTCACCAATTCAAATCGGGTCACGAAATTCAAAATGGTTCGTTCTTTTATTCAAAACAAAGCCAAACCACTCCTGTAAAGAAAGCCACAAGTGCGTTTGCAGCCCTCAAGCACGGAGACTAGCCATATCTATGTACAACCCAACATTCCAATGGTCGCTGAACAATCACAGCGCGAGAGTCTCCTCTAGTTAATTTTAAGAAACTCTACAGGGGTACATACCTACAAAAAGAGACCTCCAAGACAACAGACTGGCCTCCGAGACAGTTGACTTATAGCCTCCGGGACAGTTCATGACGTTGGCTAATAGCTGTCGCGCTCGCTTGCTTTCCCGCCTGTGGCAGAGTTGGCGGAGGGTTCAGCAATACCGTTTGCGCTGCCTGTGGTAACAAATTGCAACTTCCAGGTCGGATTTAGCGCAATAATATTTGGCTCACGTTTTCACGGTTGCGTTATGCAAGTCCACAGCCTTTTCTTACCATGTTCAAAAAGTGTGGCCGGGACCCTTTAAGTATGCAACAGTAAAAATGAACATTCGTGCTTTATTTTTTGCTCTTAAAGATCCATATTTACGGTTGACAACGGGTTGTGTGTCTTCGAAGTCAGCTATACTCACACATATACTTCCTACGTAAAGCGCCTCAATCAACTGAAAATATACTTAGTGATTTACTGTAAGTAATGGGTAAGTTGGCTGTTAAGTGTATCGCTAACTTCAGGTAGATTTCACTTTTGTTGTGTCATTTATGTTCATTCAACCTTTAGGCATAATAGGCAAGTTTTCTATATTTAGCACATTTCGGGACAATCATCGCTGAGGCACGAGAGACATTGTAGCATCGCTCAAACTATTCTTGTGCTGTGTTTTTTTTTTACTTAGCCAGGAGTAAAGGTGCCGAGGCTGCAACATTCGTCCCTCCGAAAGCCCAATAAAATCCGACGTAAACTGTTGTATGTGAGAACATTTAGCACAAAAATAAACAGATCAAAACGTAGGATACACATCACATAGCAACCACGGGTTTCGAAGGCTGAGCAATATAAGGGCGTGCACTCTCAACGCTGTGAAACACACGTTGAAATACTATGTCTATGCGTTCAGACCTCTGTATTTATTACTGGCGCAGCCAGATAAAAGTCCACGTGCGCTTCCTCAGTGATTAGTAGCTTCGCGCACCAGGGTTTCCCACCCAAGAAGCCAAAATAGGAGTGCTGGGTGCTATTGTCAAGCACTCAACCATTGCCACATTGCGCAGTTTCGCCTTTCTTAAAGGCGGCATTGAAAGCTGGACTCCATACAAAAGCCTCTATCTCTGCGTTGATGCAAAAAGGAAGGGGTGGAGCTGTGGGTGTAGATTGTGTAAGGAAGAGACATTAAATGCAGGTTCATCAGTCATTCCAGGTGCGAATGAAGCAGCTATGATTCATTCGAGGACTAATTAGTACATGAGTAATCTAAATAGCACTTGACACATAATTTGAGAAGCTATAGCCTTATGTTTCAGGTGGTCCCAAGGCATCACAAAAAATTTTGCACGTGACTGCAGCTTTTCAGCACGATCGACAATAGCTTGTTTGTTCAGGGAGACTCTGACGCTCTTTTATCTTGTACCCTTTTCGATCCCTATATGGTCAAAGACAACAAAGAAATTTGACAGTTTGAGAGAAAGCAAGCTATGAGGTCTTTCTGCGCATTTTCTAACGCTGTCCGTGTCTCTACAGGCGCACACGCAATGTCATGGTGATGGTTTATTGTATTTGGCAATGCTACACGCAAAAATGTATCCGCAAGGTCATCCAGACAGCGAGAAGAAAACAGCGAAGCGTCTCGTACGAAAGGGTGTGTAGAAAACAAGAACGAAGTATTTTCACCTCAAGAATGCAGCACGCATAAAAGTTAAGGCGGAGATCACATGCCATAGGTGTAACGTCTACCGCTCTAATTGCTTTATGTGGCCGCGGTGGGCGAGAGGGTATATCGTAGGCACAGCGGGTGGTCACGCCCAGCGAACTGATGTGCCCAGCCTTTCGGGATCAGGTATGACACAAATGGAGTTAGCTGCGCCTCCGATGCTGACGCAAAGGGCGGGGTCTGCGCTCCTGTGAAACACCGAATTTCCGCACCTGTGCACGCAGTCTCAAAGGTGCGTTCGCTAAGCTACAGTTGTAAGCTCGGCGGCGTGAAGCAGGCACACCGCCTGACGGGAACAGTTGGCTTCTAACTAGAGGACAGTGGTATGGTGCAAAAGTAGCGCCATTCACTACGCGTTATGTTTGGGCATTTTGCCTGTCACAGCCGCCACACTCGTGGGCTGCTACATGAAGGGGGAAAAGTTCCGTAAAGAAATACGTATACACACTTATATTGTCACTCTGTACGCAACACCGTCTGTGGACGTGAAAATCTGGTCACAAACGCGACGGCGGGCTCACCACACACTCACTAAAAGAGAGGTAAGTAAATAAATGAACAAAGAACGAAGCAAACTCCAATATTGGTATTTCTCATACGTGAAGGAAACAGTGAATTGATCGGGGATGACACTGCACAGAAAGACAAAAAAGAATCAAGACTTGGGAGGAATACAAACTGAAGACGCTCGGGCTTAACAAAACTGATCCTCGTGCTGCGTACGTGTCACTCAGCACGACTCTCGTTAACGCAGGCATCACAATGGTGTGCGAATTCTCACCTGCAACGAAGACAGTAACATCAAAGAACACCCACTAATGGAGGACAAAACGTCAGGTACTGTTAGGTACAAATCAACCGTATACATATTGACCACCGTGGTTCCACAGGAGCACGCAGTCTGGTACCTTCATGGCAACCAGGATAGCGCTTCGCGTGGGTTCACAGACAGCGCCGAGGCCCCGTCAACGAGAACGCTTGCTTAAACTAGGGAACAAATGTCGGCACGAGTACAAGCACGCCAGCCTAACAAGATGCACTTTCAAAAGGGCACGCACACTACGGATTTCAACACAAGGTAAACATCACTATTCACTGCGCCTATGCATTTTTCTTCTCGGGTGCTAAAGACATGTCTTCTGCGCCTAATTTGCGAAGCATAGGCGGCCAAGTAACACCTACACACTCTTCATAAGCCCAAGGTGTAACGATACATAAAGTTGAATACGAACTCATCACACAAGAATGTACAACAAATATGATATGCCACATGTATGCACATTCGCAAATATTAGAGAAATACAACAGGAAATGTTTTGCTGTTCTCCGTTTTAGGCATGTACATAATATATTACCTTATTCCCTTGACTCGTAATCCGAGTCCCCCGGTCATAATTTATTACCCTGCAGTTTTTCGTCTTTCCCAAGCTGACTGAAAGAGTGGCCGATCAGGACAAGAGCAAATGAAGAATCAACCCACTTGTGCAGAAATCAACACAAAACTTTGTACATTTATGCACACATACGCAGAGGAGGGAGTAGTATACAAAATATGCTTGGTACTTGCTGGAAAGGTCCGCTTTCAATGAAGCCAGATTGCAAGCGCGCGACAAACATTGAGCAAATGTTTGACTAGTGTTCAAAGAGCTAAGACACGAATACGAACACAACCACTGTAAGGACCAAATAGCTCTCAGAAAAAACGTTTTGTCTACAGGCATCGACATATGAAGCTGAACTTAGAAAATTGCATCACCAGTGTGTCTCTGTCTGTGTGTTTTTTACAGTGTATTGATGTGTGTTTACACGAACGTGGAAGGCCATTCGAGTACAAAGGTTTTACTTTCAGTTATCTATGATACAATAATCGGCTCTCAAAATTCACGGTGCAGGTTAATGTTCAGTAAACTCTTGTTTTTTTATCGTGCAAGGTCTTGACAACAGTTTGTGCTTAGGCTGTAGAAGGAACATACAATGGTGCAGCGATGAACATAGTGTGCATAGTGAAAATGTGCTCGAGCCGGAGCGTTTGCTGTGCAAGGTCAGGTGCTCACACTGAAATATAAGTATCACACTCCAACAACGCGTCAGGCGGGATTCACTGTAGACTGTTGGAGACTCTCTGATAAGCAGCCACTGGAACATTTCACACCAGGTATTCACGTATTGCAGTGGCTATTTCCTAAAGCTCATTGCTCTGGGCTAATATACTGAAAATATCGACATATAGGAGCTTTACTTCTGACAGCTTAGAGTGACTAATTAGTTGATTTTATACGCCGGCTTGACAACGACATCCGACATGAAATACCTTATGGTGTCACGCGCACACGGGGGTACTTAGTTCCGAATTTTCGTTTTCACTGTGTTTGCGCGATACGAGTAACGACCAGGCGGGTTTTGGTATGTCAAGCTAAGTAAAAAAAAATCTTATATCAGTCAACATGCTTTGGCGACTGGAAGGAAGATGCTCTCGCAAACGAAAAACACATTACACTAAAGCGCTCTCTACTCCGCTGGTGTCACTCTTTGAGATGCCATGATCGTCACTGTGTTGTCATCAACCTGACTTGTTCTGATTCAATGCATGTGCTTGGCTCGAATTACCCTTGCGTCGCTGTTTGTTTCGACTAAAAAATGCGTTCACACTGGGTAGGAACGCAATGTGGTGCCACTTGCGCACCCAGATTCGGCTCTCGACACCAGCAGTCCTCGACAGCTCTTGGCAGTGACGACTCCTGACAGAAATGCGAGCGTGTGACCTGCCCGGGTGCCCAGCTGCCTGTCGGCAACGCGGTGAGGTTTCCGAGTGATGCACTATATATTGCTTATACTCCACGCTGGCTAGACAGACTGCTCAATTTCAGTCGTGGCAGCAGGCGTGCGGCGGTACATAGAAATGTGATGTGGGCCGCCGTGCGGATAGAGCTCCGGGATGCGATGGTGAGCTCAGGGTAAGTTTCCGCAGGGCCGATGCCACCGTTTAGTTGCCGTAGCACATTGTTTTTCCTTTGTCATAAAGGCGTCCGTCGTCGTGGAGGGGTGAATGGGAGGGTGGCAGCCATTCGGCCAGGCTCGGCATGCGGCTGCTTGTCGAGGAGGAAGTAGGCGCGTGGACAGGGTGTTCACATGAGGGCGCAGATGGCCGATCCGGTGACCGTGTTCTCGGGGCCGGGGTCTCGCGCAGCCGGCTCGGGTGCCTCCTCGACGCTGTTTGTGCGAGGGAGAAGGACGCCGGCTGTGCGTCCCGGCTTGGAGAGCTCCTTCTTCTCAACCAGTTCTTTGGGCGCCACGGGCGACAGCAGCGTGGGCGGCGTCTGCTGCGTGAACTCGGGAAAGCAGGCGAACATGCTCTGCTGCTTCTTAAGGATCTTGTGCTTGGGCAGCTTGGGCTTCGGCTGCAGGCCCAGATCACCGGCATGAGCGCCAGGCGCGGCGGTTCGGGGTCCCCGACCCAGGCCACCATTCCAGACAGCTGCGCCGCCTCCCGCACCACCGGTCAGCTGTAGGTGCTCGCGGGAGCCGAACGGCGACAGCGGTTTGCTGGCGCGGAAGTCGTCGGTGGCCGCGGCCGTTTCATGCTTGGGTGACTGGGCGCGCAGGTCCCAGTAGAAGGAGTCGAACGACTGCTCCCGCTTCAGGTTGCCCCGCAGCAGGACCCGCTTGGGGACCACGCCGCGCAGGGGGTGCCCTCCTGCGACCATGCCAAGCTCGTTTCTATACGGCTACTGGCAAAAAGGGAGAGGCCAGGTGCGCGAAAGGGCAATCGCCGTGAAGCGAACGTCCGACAGTAAAAAAAGACAGAGAAAAAAGCGCGCCATGTCGCCATGAGGCAACAAGTGCAAGGCGCAATGTAGTGGTTATCTGACACGGAGCAGTTTGAGCGCCGCCTGAGCGAGTTTGTCACACAACGAAGCACAACATAAGCCGTAAAACCTGGCTTGGTGAGTCAAAACATCTACTGTGCTTGAGCTGCGCCATCGGCGGGCACTGTGCTTTGATATCAGAATAATTCCTCCTAAGATGCCTGAAACAATGATACTGTTGCGAAATCACTAACTACAGTCTCCATTGAATTATATATATTACTATGCACAAGCGCTTCCTCAATGCAACCTATACGTGCAGGTTTCCCTTGCGATCAGAGATTTAAAAATTAGCTATCGCGAGAATGCCGAATAAATTAGAGAAATAAACTTGAAGAAGCATGAATTGTTAACACGATCGATGTGCTGAATGCTCCGTTTAGTGACAACCCTGCTGAGGCGGCACTCGCCACACAAGCATGGGAAAAATGTGACACAGGTCGAAGTGCACACTACGCTAGAAGGATACTATGCAAGTTTTGGGCGTTCTGTTATGAAAGAAAGAAAGAAAGATTATACACCATGAAAGTAGCCCTGTTTCAGATAATGATGATGTCATACGAAAAGCAAAATAGGTCGCCCAAATTTCACATGAGCAAGGCGAAATACATTGCCTCCATATAAAAGAAAACAATAAACCAGTTGCATGTAGCAACTTGTCGCTTTCGTAAATCTTGCGCCACTAAGTAAAAGAAGCACGTGCATGGAAATGTTGCGGCTTTCCGATAGGTGTCTTTTATTGTGTGGCACACGCCCTCCGCGCCACGATGTATCGTATGCTTTAAAGAAGTTCCGCTGGCTGGCTTACGTCAGAGCCATATGTCCTGGTGCAGTATTGCTTACTAACAGGTGCAGTGGCACTAGACGATTCTAGACAAGAAACATGCTCAATAATGTGCAGATTGAGTGTTTACAATTCAAGGTTCTTAGCAGCATTTACATGCATAGTGTCTATGGTTGACAATGGCGGGCCAATTGGTAACACACTATATACAGTGATTAAACCACAAGAACAGAAAAGAAAGGCGCAGGCGACGACAAAAACTGGAGCCGCATGCAACATATCTGCCGTAAGGCATTGTGCCAGGGGCTTTTGTGCGTTGGCAAGGAATCAAAAGCTGAAGTGTACTCGTGAAAGAACAGTAATCAAACTAAGCATAAAGTGGTCCTATTATTACATGGAAGAAAGCATTTTACATGAAGTGTGACCTCAAAGTCCACAGAGGTAATAGAGGAATACCCCGGGTAATCTTCGCAAAGATTTTCATTCATATATGTGGACATTACTCCTACAGAAAGCTGTTACGTGACGGTGTTCATCAAAAATAACTCACTTCGTTTCCGTCATAGAATGGACGTCATTAAAGGGCGAATAAACCAACTAAAAAGAAATAAAAACTACCCTTGGCTGAGTTATCCAACCGGCAAATCAAATCCCCGACTGTATGACTTTCGGCAGAGTAGAGCGGCGGGTTGATCCCTAATAAATGAACCCGAACAGGTTTCGTGGATCGAACTGAGAGCGTCACGCATGCGAAAATAGTTATGTTCACACGTCTTTGTAGCTGAACACGAAGTTGCGGGCTCGAATTGCAGCCACGTTGACAGCATTTGAATGGGGGGCAAATGCAACAAACGCTCGTAAACTGTGCGTTGGGTGTACACTGAAAAACACGCACCCGTTCAAACCTGGCCCGATGCCAATCACTAATAGCGCCCCTTTGAAACTAACTATTTTATTTTGAGACAATTAAATCCGCAGTCTAATTTTAACTATATTATGTGGACTACGTAGACACGCTATCCAAAGGAAGTGGAAGCCGGTTCAATAACTTATTCGTAGCTAGTGTTATCTTGCACGTCACGGACCTTTATGTGTGGCAGTTAGTTATGTTCAGCTTCAATGTCACATAGGCGTTGATTGATAAAAAATTCGTAAAAACACCCTGGGCCCGACGCTTCGGCAAGCGGACTTGCATTTTCAAATGCTTTTATTATTTATCCTTAAGAATCGTTTTATTAACAAATTCAGTCCTAGAAGGCTACAATACCTCATGCATGACGCCTGTGTTAGATATAAATTTACTATTCAAGCCTGAATTCCGGCTGCTTGTTTGCAGTCGGAAAAGTCTCTCCCAAGGTCTTTCTGTGGGCACATCTTTCGCGCATGTGGCCGATAGTTGCTCGAGCACAGAATTTCTACTCTTTAGGCATTCGTCGCATCATCATTAGTTTCTGAACTCGCCATTTTCACACCGCACATCTTATTACGTACTTTGTGCTATTCCGATCAAAACGTCCTATATTATATCTGCAAAATGTTACCATGTTTCATAAGACTCGGTCTGTGCTATTTGACGCTGTAAGTTAAAAAGCTCAGAAATTACCGTTGAAATACAGTTTTTTTAGAAGGCACAGAGATCTTAATAAAAAGTTGATGGCAGTAAGTTTCCCGTTGTTTTCGCATACTAACTCTCCCTGTGGTGAGAGGAAAATACTTTCGTCAGGCTAAAACATTGTTGATTCACCTTATTATGAAATACTAATTATTATCTTTTTAATTATTGACTGGAAGGCAGGTTTTTATAATAAAAAGTTGTAGTGTTTGCCAATTTACGGCATACATACTTTTTTTAGAAATCGCAAGTGTTGAAAGCAGTTTTAGATATTCATCATGCAATTTCGTGGCCGAAATACAAACTTGTCGTGCTCTATGCACTCTAAGCACGGCGGAATACGGGAATGACACGTGAGAGAGAAGTGACCAAATTCGAATAAAGACGCCGGTCAGAAAAAAAAGTGAAATTATTCTGGAAAAATTCACAAGTAACCAGCTTGATGTTTGCGTGCCTATCTGTTTATTTCTTAACATATAAAAAGGCGTGAAAACCTATTTTGGTTGTCTGCAAGAAGAAACGCTGCAGTGACCGCCTCTGAAATGTATGCTTCCTAAACAAAAAAGCAAAAACGTTAATGTGTTTTTTTTTATCATAGTTAAAAAGAAGAAGATAAGTACCAAACAATGCGCGCAAAAGTTAGGCGATGCACGGGCACAAGTGGCATGACTTGCGCAGCTTTTCATGAGAATGTACAGCCACGGCGCTGCGTACTCAGAGTTTATCCTGGTGACGCGAAGATCGCGGCCTCGAATCCGGCCGCGGCGGTCGCGTTTCGGCGAAGGCGAAATGGTAGATGCCCGGACACCGTGCGATGCGAGTGCGCGTTAAAGAACACAAACAGATGGTCGAAGTTTCCGGAGCCCTCTTATGGCATGATAACCATAATCATATCGTGGTTTTTGAACACGACATCCGAGATACTGTTATCATTAGTGTTATTCGAATTTCGTCACTATCATAGTATTTCCCGCCTGACGTAGAACAGCGGTTATACGCTTCGTGCATGTCTTACACAATCAGTTTTAATGTCGCCCATAAAATTCGATGACGGATATATAAAACTAAGTGCAGCTTTTGTAGTTTTTTGAAAATAGGTACGTCATGAATTGACATTCACTACAGCTTAGTAATAAAAACATCTGCCCTCAAGTTGATAATACAAAATCAATTAACGTGTTTTTTGTTAACAGGTCATAACAGTGTCATTTTAACTACGGCATAATATTTGTGCCTCAACGTGAAGTTCGTGTGCGAAAATGACAAGATCCTTACTGTCATAGGGCATATTAAAAAATCTTTATGGTTCAAAAACATGCACAAATGTCATCATGGGAAAAAAAGGATAGTTTGCTGGCGGCGGGAGCTATGCGTAGATATAGTGCAACTGTACATAACCTGTTAAATAAACGCTGTTGTTAAAGGCACGACGTTGTACACCACTAATTACCCGATTATGTCAACGATACCCTGTGTTGACTTACTGCGTCTGTTTTATAGGTGACTCTTTATCCCGGGTAGAGGCAGTGAAAAACAGTTCTGTGCAGTGTGTGCTATTTCTTTGAGTATGAAATGCAAGCTAATGTGAACCATACAAAAAAGATGTCCGCGTGCTCGTCCCGTGGCATGGTGAAAGCAGTATAGTTCGTCTGGTGAACACTGATTCTGTTTAACCCTCAGCTACTCAACGTGTTTATGCATGCAGAAGGCAAGAAAACTACGAGGTGGGATCAGAAGGTTTCAATACCGCCTCTGTTTAGAAGAAGCCAGTTTTATTATGCAAGCTCAAGTGCTGTCCTTCATAATAGTGCCTTACAAAGTTGACAAAGTTCCTGACATTCAGCGAATGTGCCCTGGAAGTTTCATTACCGGAGAGTGTCGATGGCTTTCGTGTTATCTGTTCCTGGTTTCAACAGTCGTATTCAAACGGCGAGCTTTGAGTTTGGGTATTCCTAATTTTGGACATTGTGAAAAGGAGCAGGAGTGAAACCTACGAGTGGTTGTTAAGGACTCAGATGTCTCGTTAGGCGAAACATGGTACGAAAACCCGCGTGACCAACGTCCTTGGTGACGTCATCACCAGGGATCGTCGCTTAGTCGAGAGTGGGGCAATCTTGGTGGTCGTCACACACAACGTAGCGCAGAATGCTTCAAAGCGGGGTGTGTGGGGAGGAAGGGGGGTGGAGTGGGGGTTACTGCAATCAAATGAGAAATTTATTGTAATTTAAGGCATGTCTCTCACACCTCGGCTTGCACGAAGTCTAATTCCCGGTGGTATAACCTAATGTAATTACCAATCGTGCTGCAGGACTTCACCTTTGAGTTTTACTGAGTGTTAGACAGAGCGTGTTATGCTGCAGAACTTTAATTAACGTCGGGGATCATCCTTATCGGTGATACAAATCAACTGAACGAGTAGGATCTCCAGACGAAGCAAAAGCTACACACAGTAAAAAAATCCCAACGTCCCCACTTGCAGAAAAAAAGCAAGGCTCAACAAACTGCTCGCCCATATTTCTTTTCAGACACCCATGGCTCTGTACGAAAAGAATTCGTCTCAACTTGCCAGACCACTCGGAGTAAACTTTGCTGCCATGTTCTGGGTCGAAAGCGACCCGCTGCTCCCGGGGTGCTGGATGCTGAACGATGCCAGAACACCCTGTCTAGCTGCTCTTGAGTTTCAAGTCAGCAAGAAACATGATTTAACCTATTTGCCAGGCATGGATCACTGCTTATGTCAATTTCTTCACGTAATTGACATATTAACAAACGATGTCAAAGGTTGTTAGTTTACAGGATTGCTTGAAATAAACTCGAACTGAAAAAATAAAATAAATTATAAAGTAAGAAGTGCTCGACTCGTTCAGGAAAACTAGACACTTAAGGCACGTTCGCGAGGTTGCAGGGTACTCTGGGACAGTTATGTTGCTGTGGAAGAAGACTATATCGAAAATGGCAGCTCTTGAATGCACATAAATAATTTACTTTTGCTTGTCGATAGAAAGCTAATATCGAAACCATTTAGCGTCCCCTCGTGATGAATAAAAGCTTAGTATGAGAAGGTGGACCGAATTTCAGAGGTAGAGAATTTAGTTTTTCGTCTTTACCAAAAATTAAGAAAGTATCTCGACAAGCTTCAGACGAACTCCTTTCGTCTAGCCGTGACTGGTTCTGGGAGTAAATTTTCGTGCAAAGAAAAGCGATTGCACTCATTCTTTCCTAGCAACGCGATAACATCGTATTGGCCTCAGATGCGTGGAACGAATTCTTTAGGGTTTGGTTCAGATAAGACTCGGATGCATATAATTCCGGATGACTTGTCCCCCTTACTTTCATTCTTTCTCTCGGTTTGCTAAAGAGTTCCCACTAACTATTCACGAATGCGGAAATAGATGCTGTGCTTGAGCCTGTGCTAACCATCTTGATAAAAATGTGGACACCGACGAGTGTTTAAGGTGGCGGTACCAAATACTTGTTGCTGAGCGCCACTGCTTTAAACTACCTCGTTCAGCCCATTCGCTCTTCTTTTGGCTAACTGAGTTACCGAACAAATTGTGAATGCTTTTTCAACATCAGTTTCATGACAGCATGTCATCGAAGCAGAAATTGCCGGTAACCTGTCTTGAAGTATTGCCTCTTTGGTTGTGCGCCGTGCAAGCACCACGGGCTTCATGAGGCGCCAATACTTAAACATTATTGCTGACTGCGCCCGTTACTGCACCGCAGCGCATGGCGTTTGTGCTGCCCAGCATACTTCCATGCGTGGCTGCAAACGCCGAGACCTTTACTCAGTCCACGTCCCCAGGGATACGGAGTTTATGAACATGTACCTCAACCAAATGTGGCCTACGGTGAGTGCCTGTGCGATTGACTGTGGTTGAGGCAATAATACATTCCTGCACGTGTACGCACGCAAATTTTTCCACGGCACTTCTCTTCACACTACTTGCCGTGTGCCCTACAAAGCACGACACCAAGCCTGTGTTCTGTACATATCGGTGACATATAGTGTGTTTTTTTGGCCTTGGATAGCCCTGAACCATCACCTTCTAAGATGAGCATCATGAAATTAAAGTGTTCTGTGTGCTAGGAATGGCATTTGTTCAGTGAATCTAGAGACTAGACATATAGCTTAGCATCTGCATTCCAGCGTAGCTAGAGCCTGTCTCAGAAATTCAGTGGCTCTTGGCACGGGCCACGTTCTCGAGCCTAGTGCGGCGCGCTCGGCGCGCACTCTGCGGCAAGCGGCGGCGTGCTCTCTCACCAAGAGTCTTGGGCTCGTCGCCGACGGGCGTGCCGGGCGGCAGGTCAAGCATGAGCCCCTTGCCCGGGTTGTTGAGCAGTCGCAGCATGGGCACCAGCGTCGAGCTGGCCAGCTGCACGACCAGGTGGCCCGTGTTCAGAGACGTGGTCACGGCGAGCACGGTGGCGTGCAGGTCGAAGCTGGCCATGCGGTGGCCGTTCTGTGTATTCCACAGCTGCAGCGTGTTGTCATCCGAGCTGGACACGGCCACCGAGCCGTCGAGCGTCAGCTTGGCCGCCCGTATGGCCTCGGTGTGGCCGCGCAGCACGAATCGATCACTGCCGGTTGTCACGTCCCACACAATCAGGTTGCAGTCCTGCGAACCGGAGACGGCCAGCGAGCAGCGGAACGGCGCCACCGCCACGCACATCACCGGTCCCTCGTGGCCCACCAGCACCTGCGTGGCGGATCGTACGCATCAACAGCCATGACGCATTCACCGTGTGGACCGAAGAATCTCGCTAAGCATGCGTTCAATATATTGTGCTAAGGGTTTCCTATAGGAGCATGCAATATAGACCATATAGAATATATATTATGTAAACATCGTTCCTCAGACGACTCTTTTCTTCCATGAAAGCTTATGGGCATATCCGATAATGTGGAGGAACATATCCCTATCCTATGCGACAGTCGCTAAAACATCCGCGATTGACCCTGCCTTGCATGGTTTCTTTTTCTAGGAGGCGGGGGTGCAAGTTGCATGCAAAGGAAAGGAAGTTCTCCAAACTCGAAGCAACATTTCTCAAAACTCCGCTGACAATTAGCCTGCCTGCGGTCATAAGACACGTAGAGATGAAGAACGGGAAGTTTATTTCAGCTGTGCTTTCATGGACAGCATTTCATGAACAGCATCTTACGCATTGGGTTTTTGCCGATAGTGTTATGGACTTGCCATACGTAGTGGGATGATTGCGTTTTATTTCGCAAGCTTGTCTTTTGTGTTCGACATCTTCACCGCACGAAAATGACAGTAGAAATAGAAGTACGATGACACGGGTGGTAAGATGTCGAGCAGTAAGCACCAACTCTGGAAAACTCAAGTTATTCTTTCGTGGTTGCGAGATACTGACCAGACATTGCGGTTGTATGTCACAGAAACTACTTCGAACTGAGACGTGGCTAATTTTAGTGAATAGATATAATTGAACGTATTTAAGTATGTTTTCAGTTAGATTAGCAAAATATGCCGCGATTTTAATTTAAAAAGTTTTGCAAAATTTTAGATACAGCTCTCTCGAGGATTATTGACACACTCTGCAGCATTCCATTTATATTTTCGTTAAATCACATTTATGAATATGCAATAATGCACAAAAATAAACAATCATGAATGAAGTACGGCCCTTGAAGTCGAATAATTTTCTTTTCTTATATTTTACTATTACATCGCCTTTTTGTCATTCTAAACACGTCAATAATTGGCGGGATAACTTTTACTTCCTGAAGACACTTCACTACGCATGCAGGGATACCACCCTGTGGATGAAAATGAGAAAGGGAGAACCCCACAAATAATTCAATAATGCTCGTTTCAGTGCCCTAGTGTCCGGAGACGCCACATGAGAGTGTGAAACGATGACGTTTACGGCAGATTGTTTCTTTTTTGTGCTTCGTACATCAGAACTGGTGATTTGAATTGGAGACACTCGTCACGCAACTAGAAAGACTTGGAATTATGTGACGAAAAACCTCGTGTGAAGAGGGTTTCATTCCCCTAAGCACAGTAATTAAATTTAGTTTGTTAAGGAGTAACGTAAGCGAGATATATAGATAGATAGATAGATAGATAGATGGATAAATAGATAGATAGATAGATAGATAGATAGATAGATAGATAGATAGATAGATAGATAGATAGATAGATAGATAGATAGAATGATTGATGAATGGTTTGATTGATTCATTGATTAATTGGTAGATAAAACACTTCATGTTCCTGCAGATCGCTAAGAAATGCACCACTCGCGTTACGATTGTGGTCGCGTTACAATTGAATCGAAGACATAGTAATATATCTGATGTGGCAGTGAAGTATGTCTCAGTGGATAACAGGATGTTGCAACATACCTGGCAACACAGCAGCTGATGAAGCAGCAGGGCAAGCACATCACAAAGATGCTTTGGTTTCTATTCCGATATCGGAAAATGAATTGCAATCTATTTTAAAGACAAAATCTCTCAATATGTGTGAAAATACGGGGTTTGACCAAAACTCCAGAAACTCTGATTTATATCAATAGAGCCACTAATTGAGTTTGAAATTGCGTCATCCCTGCACAGAAGTGTCCAAACCCTTATTAATAAATTAGGATTTGACACAGCCTACACCAAGCATTTTTTACACAGAACTGGCTGCGCCTAAACTTCGGAATGTGATTGCGGATTAGTTGAATAAGACATATATCACCTCCTTCTAGAATGCCCACAACACGAAACACCGAGACGCTTACTTGTATCACCTTTAATGACTTTAGATCACTGACCCTTCAGCTTAAAGGAGCTTTTGGGCTCGTGGCCAACAAAAGGTTTACAAACGTGCACTGTAAAAACTTTGAAAATTTTCCATAAGAGTAGCTCCACCGCGGTGGTCTAGTGGCTTAGGTACTAGGCTGCTGACCCGCAGGTCGCGGGTTCAAATCCCGGCTGCGTTGGCTGCGTTTTTGATGGAGGCAAAAATGCTGTAAGTCTGTTTGCTTAAATTTGGGTGCACGTTAAGGAACCCCAGGTGGTCGAAATTTCCTGAGCCCTCCTCTATGGTGTCTATCACAATCATATGGTGGTTTTGGCAAGTTGAACTCCACATATATATATTTTTCCTTGAGGACAGTGGCACTCTGGTCCGATATTAGTGCAAATCAGTTTTTTTATACGTGACAGTCCATAATTATAAAACTATTGACTGTTGTGTGGAGTATATAACTTTCATGTTGACATATATGTGACTGTTCGACTGTGCGCCGTGAGTTCTGTTCAATTTGTAAACATCACCATATATGCACGTATATGTGATTGTTGAGTATGTTGTTTGTGCTAGAACTGCTATGCTATATTTTATATTGTAAGTGCTGTAGACTTGCTACGCTTGGAGGCCTGGACATTCCGTTAACTTTGTTATTGGACATTTTTAAGCGATAAAGAGTAGCCGATAAGCCGGCGCCGTATTGGTGCGCCAACATCTGCTTACATCACATCAATAAAAGAAACGTCTAAGAATAGTGCATAAATATTACTACGTGTGCAAGTTAACTCTGTGGCAATAAAAGGGAGATAAAAAAACTATGGACCATCTATCCGAAAGAAACCCTGATGAGATGCGAAGCAGCAGCGGTGCGCACTGCGTTGACCTGGTTGAAACAGGCGTCGACGTGGGTGCTGGAAGAACGGTTTGAAGCGCAACTCGGTGTAGCATAGGTGCTACCCGCACGCCGTCTCTATTCTCGAACTGATCGGCATTCTTGACTCGCACCTCGTCGGTGTCATTGGTCTTCCATTGCCGACGCTTGCGTTCAGCTTCCCTGGCTCGCGCCTCGTCGGTGTTCCAGGCGCGACGTCACCATCCGCCAACGCGATCGGCTTTGCTAACCCGTAACGCCGGCGACGGCGCGGCAAGGTACGCTCACACTAGTGCGCAGCATGCCCAAGCGACGGCGCACCCGTCGGCGTCATCACGCGGCAGGCAGCGGTGCTTCTAGCCACCATAGCGGTGCGCTGTCCATATTGCTGGTGCCACGCGGCCACGGCCGGGCAAGACAACGGCGCGCGGCGCGCCTACCCGCGGTTTCTTCTCGACGACGGATGTAGAGAGGTGGGGCGGGTGAGGAGATGATGCCAAAGTGAGGAATGGGCTCAAGCGTTGCAATCACTGTGGAGAGGGTGAAATGAGAGAGATGACACGCAGCGAGCAACGACAGGCTATGGAGAAAGCGACGTCACGTGCGCTCACAGCGAGGAAAGGCTAGGCGTACTTGGCACCACCATGGTGCGGAGGGACAACGTTACACAGGCTAGTCAAAAAGCTGCTTCACATCTAAAATGGAGAAGGAATGGTAACGTGAACGTCCCATGCGTCTTCACAACCAGTGTTCGAAGGTGGCCTTTTGCAGGAGCAGCTCAAGAGCGATGGCGGAGAGCTGTGGTGAGGAAGACATCATACAATTCAACATTTGATTTACTTCCGTTGCAGCTATTGAAAGGACACTCTTTCTCAATAAATATTGTGATAGAGAACGATGCCTGGTAAGGCCGCTTTTGGAAGTCTAGCGGTTGGGCCGCTACCTTGCTGGCCATCGACGGCAGTCGACGTTCCACGCAGAGCCACATTTCCAAGCTGAGTGCGACGTTCGTGAAGCAACATTAGGGGCTTTTAGCTTGTACGTATACCTCTTCACGTTAACGTGTTGCCGAATCATCGGTTTGCTTTTACCGTCTTATCGGAACGCACGTTTTTCAACGTTTTAGCTCCCCCATACGTAAATGTTTACGTACGTACGTAAACATGTATGCCTTTACGTTTTTGCATACCATAATTGGTGATGTTAACTGCATTTAAACTATCTTTAACTCAGGATTGAATCACCGCTCCGGTAAAATCACGACGCGTTTTTCATTGTATCCTCGTATGTACAAAAGAGTGAAGAAATACAAGGTTACCGCCACCATGGTGTCGACATTTTGTGACACTTCATGCAACCACAATCATAAACACGTCGACTTACGCGTAATATTTTTGATCTGAAAATGATTAAAACGAAAACTCCTTCCTAATAACACCGCTGCGCGGTTTTTACGCCAGACGTACAATGCACGATACTTCTGCGTTAAGATTTTGACCTGGTTTATTTTGACCCACATGAGATGGCGCCACCTATCCGGCCGTTAAAGATACTTTATTCCTTCCCATATAGTAAACTATATATGTTCCTTCCTCCGTGGGCTGAAACAATGTCGTCGTTATTGGCGCTCGCACTTCAGCTTATTTTACTCGACGGCTGGAGTCTCCGCAATGTGAATATCGCGAGTTCCTACGAATTTAAGTGGATTTGCGAGATAGGGCTGCCAACGTAAAGTTGATGATTTGATTTATATGTGGAGTTTGACGTCCCAAAACCACCATATGATTATGAGAGACACCGTAGTGGAGGGTTCCAGAAATTTTGACCACCTGGGGTTCTTTAACGTGCACCCAAATCTGAGCACACGGGCCTACAACATTTCCGCCTCCATCGGAAATGCAACCGCCGGAGCCGGGATTTGAACCCGCGACCTGCGGGTCAGCAGCCGAGTACCTTAGCCACTAGACCACCGCGGCGGGGCTGCCAACGTAAAGTTTATTCATCGGGTAGCTTACCTTACGTAAAGGTTTACGTTCCGTAAAGACCGGCGCATGCGCAAATTTTATTCTGTATCCGGTAACACGGTAACGTAAAGAGGTATCCGTACAAGCTAAAATCCCCTATTTCAGCGTGGTGTGAACAACAACGCACCGCGCACGTGCGGTGCTGCCTTTTCGACACCATGATGACCTCGTCAGAACGGACATGCCCCGTCCTGGGGCGACAGGAACTGACTCAAGCCATCGACTCCCAAGCAGGATCACCAGAGCAGTCAATCTCTCACCAAGTGGTCCTACATCGGCTCCGGGTATTGTCCCTTGGAACCACGGGTGCGGTCATCATTATGAGTCAGCAAGTGAAGCTGGATTGGTAGACTCCTGCCACTACGTGGAGAGGAGAACGTGGGGGTGAACCCCATCGTTCCCATTTAATCGGGCGGACCGAATAGCACCCTGTCTGATCTTTGAGAGTTGAGAGCGTCAACGAGTAAATATTACGTATAAAGTAATTTTCTGTCCTCAACTTGTCCTCAGGACTGCATCGAGTACGAGAGCCACACGCATTCATACCGGCCACCCAACCCCAATCCAAGCAGTTGTGGAAACGGTAGGGTAGTGCGACACCCATGCCCTAACAGTGATAGAAGCGGTGGGATGTCACGACACCTCATTTATAACATAGCGTACTACGAATAAAATCTGGTGATGCCTGGATAAGGGTTCTTAACACTTCGGCGCCTTTACTGCGCTATTTCTTTCTTTGTGTGCGCAGGAGGTGCGCGTGGCGTTGTATTGCTTGCGTTTTAAAACGCTCTGTCTACCTTTGGAGGTCCTGTGAACTGTAATATGCAAAAATACTGTTGTTTTTTTTGGTTAAAGTAATGCTGCCTTAGCCCACGCTTTTTCAATGAGAGCGCTCGTGTTGCTTTACGCCCCATCCATCGCCTGCCACCAGAAAATACCGAATAACTTTTCGTGGAGCACCAGACCATAAAATAATAATTATACTTGCGTTGTGTTCTTTATTTATTTGCGCTTTTCAGAGCACGTTTTTTACCTTCGCACTCCGCAGCTCGTTCTATCTTTCACGTTTCAGTTTATTTTCTATAAAAGAAAAACACTCCTGAAGTTTTTCCCAGGCGGCACAAAGAATCGTATCACTTTCTCTTTCGCCTGGATCTCATTTTCCTGAATGTTTGATGAGGCATGAAAACTAACACGTTCGGAAGGAAGAACGAAGGAAGCTAGGAAGAAACGGAGCTGGTCTCTGCGAAGGACACGGTAGCAGAGACGAGGCTATCCTCCGAACAGTTGAAATGAGATCGGTGAGGCGGCACTTCGCCTAGAAGGTAAGTATAAAAACCAAACTTACACCGCCAGGCGCCACCGGACAAGTGCACGAAGCTCTACCGAGAAGAAGAGAAAGGAGCAGCGGGGGTTCATTCGCCCTGGGCTCTGATCACTCGTTAAGTGCATCGAGCCAAGTGAAAGATCACGTCTAGATGCTCTCGGGATGCGGCAAGTAGAATGGCGTGTTTCAGAAGCCCGGGCTCGAAGAAAACAAGATGGCCGAAACGCCTCGGGTCGGAGCCGCAGCCCCGCGATCGGTCCTTTTCTTGCTGGCGAGCGATACTGAATGCAGTGCTTGCGATAACGGCCACAGTGCTCGAGCTGGCAACTATATCGGGAGCTCGATGCGTTTTCTTTTCAGTTTGTAATTTGCAACACCTATCCGTAAATCTTCCTAACGAAGAAATTGATTAGTGTTTGCCTCGTGTGTAGAGACGTACGTGTAATAGAAGGCTCTCAGCACGAGGCCGTGGTTCGTAAGTACATTTCATTTCTGTTAATCATACGTGGTTCACTGCGATAGCAATTGTATGGTCCCCGTATTCGCCATGTGCCCTCTAATGTACGAATTACTTACATCTTCGCGTTAGTCAGTGAAAGCGTGCGAACGCCGCCGACAAACGCTTAGAAGCATGAAGGCGACTTCCGTCACAGCATTAATCTAACTCATCGCAGCACAGCCGGCGCTTCGATGAGTTAGGTCAAATTTGATGGCAAAGCAGTGAGTAGGTAGCCTTACTTCGTATGGCATTCTAATTTGTTTCTATCTTATTCATTGCTCGACCTTGCGGGAAAATCGTGACCTTGTTTTGTCATCCTTTGCGACGAACACGTATCTATTCTTGGTCGTATAGAGGTTGTGTCATGCTGTTTCACTAATTACAAAAGGAAACACCAAGTTGACTGAATCATTGAGTTTCACACGAATGAAATGGTGTAACAACTAACATTTCTTTTTGGCTTGAACCTTAATCTATTCTTATATCCTGCGGCCGTGGAAGGCGCATTTTGAGAAAGGCTAAATGTTTGAGGCCCAGATTTGGGTGCGCGTTTAAGAAGGCCAGATGGCCGAAATTTTCGGATCTCTCCACAACGGCGTCCCTCATAGTCTTGACTATATTGTGGCTTTGGGAAAACGTTAGCAATTTTTACTAATCTATTCACATTCCCAGCGTGTTCCGAATAGTAACATTCGGTGATGCCTATTATTTCCCCCAAGAAGTATTGAAGACTGAAATACACTGCCTGCTCACACCATCACTGTTAAATCAAGATATGTATTTTTCGCTCTTTTGAAGTAAAAGTTGCCGCTTTCTTTATTTTCATTTTTATTTGTTACGCCAACTGAATGTAACAAGACATTTGCATGTAGGCTGACTAAGAGAACTAAATTTTACACATTTCGACTGAATAACAGTAAATTATTAAGCGGTAGTTATCTGACGCGCGCTGTTTGACTTGAAAATTGGTGCCTCTGTAACGAGAATGGCTGTTCAGCGCCCTGCAGGATGAACAAGGAACTTGCGTTTCTTTTTTGCGTTTAAGTACACACGACTACCACTAATATACAACAGATTGAAGTTTCGTAGAACACATGCTTTTTTTTTTGGTGCAAGTTAGCCTGGACACTCTGAATATATACTATGCTTTCATGACTATTACATTCAAGAAAACAGTCAACAAAATTGTGATAGTAGTGTCCAATTTATGACTTTCTACGGAGGCGTTCAAGCTGCGATTTAAACACAGGTTAAAGACAGAAAGCTTAACATTCATTTTTTTCTACTGGTGAATAAGACATGCAATTATTGCTATATAAATGCAAATAGAGCCTTGAAAAATATAGTTTCTTTAATTAGCCCGTAAGTCCTCTTCTTCTAAAAAAAATGTTGCCTTCCAATAAATAATTAGCAGCTCGCCAGAATGCAGCACCTGAAAAACATGAACGATAACGTTTTGTGCATTGCTGTAGCCCGAAACAGGGCAGTAACCAAAACTTAAAAGCACTTGTCCTTTGGGCTTTTGAACCTAAAGAGGTGGTATTCGAAAAATAAATATGTATGCCGCCTACCTGAGTTAGTTTTGCTGTTGCGACTTCCCACACCTTGAGCGACATGTCCTGCGATCCCGTCACAATGGTTTGGCAGTCGTACGTAACGGTGTAGCACAGTATGGCTTCGCTGTGGCTCACAGTCTTTTCGCTGTCCGTCTCAAACACCGGCCAATATTTCAAGCTGCGGATAAGAAGGGGGCACAGAAAACGCAACAAGCATGCCGCATTCACACTTCCGTTTAATCACGTACATTATAACATATGTGAATAAATGTAAGCTTCGCCCGCACCAGTCACAGTTACATCGAAAGTACTATACGCATGGGTGCCCTGTATAAGGGCATTAACTCATTACCATGACGTGAACCACTATTCGTTGTTTTCGGGCAGGTGATTTCCCCATACAGAGGCATGTTATTGCCGCTCGCTGTGAAGCACAAGCTTCAACCAGATAATGGTTGAACTTTATCGCAAATTTCAGAAAGATTTTTGCATTACTGCCCGGGGAAACGTTATATTTTGGGTGGGAACACTAAACTTTTAACGAATATTATGTGTAGTATTTATACAGTCGTCAAAAAGCACAGAAAAAAGAAAAACATAGAACGACTCTCTTGAGTTGAGAAATGGCAAGCACCCCACAGTCCTGAAGGCGGAGCTTGTATTACTACTTAGCTTGTCACCGACTGGAAACACGCTAACAAAAATTTCTGAGCAAATTAAAATTTCATCACGGGTCTTACACGGTGAAGATCAGTTGGATAAAAACAGAAACTTCACAACATTTTCTAGAAAATAAGGTAAAAGATTCTGAGAATAACTGTGAGGCGGATGTTGTTTAGAAATATTCCATAGGTGCAGCCTGGCGAATTGGTATCATGGATGAACTAGCAGCCTAGTTAAGGTGATTAACTCAGCCTAATTGTGTACCGATTCATGAGAAATGCTTTGTAGGTAAAGGCGCTCTAACGCATTGTAAATTTGGTTATATTTTTAAGATTGTGGGTTTCCGTACGATAACCAAGTTTTTTTTTTTAACGTGCGTTGTACTACACGCTTGCCTGCATCACTGTTTGCTTTACTTTTTTTGTGGCACTTTCTTTCCCCAAAAAGTTTTTGTGATCCAACAAAACGCGTTCCTAAATACAATCACGAAAATATTTGCTCAGTCTGCAAAGAAAATTTACAATGTGTGAAATCAGAAAGAGCCATCAAGACTATGTACACTTTCTTACATGAAGGGAAAAGACTGATGTTAGCAGAGACACTGTTCGTTGCAACGAATAGACTGGAACAAGATTACAGCTATGTCTGCGTTTGAGTTCTTGCGCATTATAATAATAATAATAATAATAATAATATAAAAATATTGTGATCCCAACAGCATAAGTTCGTTGTCTCACGAACATTTCGAGAAAACATGATTGCAGTAATAAAATGTCACAGTTTCACCAAAAGGGAGAAGAAATGCATGCGATAGCAACATATTCAAATGTTTCACGAAGTAAGACACGCACTTGATTAAGTAACCTAGTTTGCTGCAATGTGGTCCAATGTAGATGACCCCAACAAGGCTCGTATGTATACTGACAGCGTTGATGAGAAGCGCCTCTCATGGGCAGTGCATGCTGGTACTAAGGGCTATACGTCGCGTGTCGCCACTGGTGGCACTTTGTTATGTGTACAGCGCACCTATATTCGGCGAGGCTCTCCTTTGGGTGTGCTCAGAATGACAGTAATGCAAGACCCACATGGTGAAATAAAATACGCATTTAATGACGTGTATCAATTGAAGGCAGCAAATATAGTATTCGACAGAAACACTAGTGACTATAAATGAAACACAGTTCACTCAATGACAGTGACAACATCCTTGTGGTCACTGATGTATGTTAGCAAATGGCACGCTGTGCGCTCGTGACGCCACACTTCTTCCAAACAGAATATCTAGACACGTGTTGTTGCGTGTAGTTGGCTGTGTGACCTCAGACAGGAGGTGAATCTCATGTTCAGCACCGAGAAATGCCACAAGCCACTCATTTTCGCATCGAAATACATTCACAGTAAAGTCTCCTTCAAGGATCACCGGCACATCCTTTTGGCACACCACACTGAAGTTGTAGAGCAAGAACTTGATGATGTCGTTCCGCGAGGTTCCCGGCCAGATGTAGACTGCTGCGACAGTGAAGCCGCGTCATGTTTTGATGGCACATGCACCACCACAAGTCACCTGGGGGAGTGAGTTGAGTTTGTATTGAAAGCTGCGCGGTAAAAGCGTTATCCCGTCGAAGAATTCGTGAATAATAACTCCAGCAGCTCGGCGATTTTGTCGTTTTGCGAGGCTGATGCACTTGCATCCTGGCAATCCGACAGCAGTGTTCATCATCGTTTCTGTGAAGCTTAGTAGAGGTAACTCGAGGACGACATTATCCTGCAAGACATCGCCGGCGTGCGCGGGCAACGAGCGTACGTTCATGCTGCAAACTTTCAATGTGTGCACTGACTGTTCAAAGCGTGCACTGACTGATCAAGTCAATGAGTTTACAATTGGTGAAATCCGTCCGACAAGGTGGGATCCGGATTTTCTGTATTGTGGTGAAAGGTGAAGTTCTATTCTGCATTTGTTAAAAACAGTTTTTTCAGTGTGGTAGCTCGACTCAAAGCAACGTAGACGAGCTTCTGTGCTTGCGTGGAGATACATTGACGAGGAGCAGCTGAACACACACGACAAGAGTGGCTGTGCAAGCACTTGTGTACGTATAAGTGGCCATGACTATACATACGCCTTGGTTGCTGTAGCGTGAAATATTGATATGCGCGTAAAGGCGTTCGCTTACGTATGCGGGCAAAGTAAAATGCGCGCGGTCGGTAAGTCATGCAGACACGGGCGTAAACGCGATTGCGATGTTGCTTTGTCTCTGTCCGTAAGTACATGAAACGGTGAGAACACAGTAAAGAGAATGACGTGGCACGCATGTGGTTTTATGTGATACCACACGTTTCATATCCTTGCCATGCGTATCAGGCTCAAATAACTTGTGACAACCTGCAAAATGTGCATAGCCGCTGGATACTTATAGTGGTGTCTCAAGAAGCTTTCTCGGTTGCTATGTGTACTCATGCACATGTTGTCAAGTGCAGTTCACGACTGTGGCAGGGATGGTGACCAAAAATCAGCTTCACCGAAGAGGTGAAGCCAATAATGCGATAGCGACAAGCTGGAATGTTATACGAAATGAGCCTGGCAGTCAACTCATTTAGATCCGATCTCACGTAACTCTACAAAATGCTGTTGTAAGAGAACACGTCCACTTCAGGTAGACTTTTGGCACCGTTTATTTGTGTTGAGAGCGCAGCCCGTAGAAGGTCCCTCCTGCTGTGTGGGCACAATGAGCACGCTGCAACCATAGCCCCCCGACCCCCCATTCGCTCATGAGGTAAGCGTGTGCGCAGACAACCCTGGCCGAAAAGGCGATGTTTGCTCGACAGAAAGAGGAGGCTAGCGCATCTTTTCCTCTCTCTCTCTCAGATTTGTGGGGTTTAACGTCCCAAAACCACCATAGCATTATGAGAGACGCCGTAGTGGAGGGCTCCAGAAATTTTGACCACCTGGGGTTTTTTACCGTGCACCCAAATCTGAGTACACGGGCCTACGACATTTCCGCCTCCCTCGGAAATGCAGCCGCCGCAGCCGGGATTTGAACCCGGGACCTGCGGGTCAGCAGCCGAGTACCTTAGCCACTAGACCACCGCAGCAGGGCTCTCTCTCTTTCTCTCTCTCTCTCTCTCTCTCCCTATATATATATATATATATATATATATATATATATATATATATATATATATATATATATATATATATATATATATATAGTCCAGTAGATCCTCCGTGAGTGGTCACAACATGGTTTATTTCGACGTTTCGGCCTTGAGTCTGGCCTTCATATATATATATATATATATATATATATATATATATAAGTGAATGACGGTGTCTCGGGCGGTGACGGCAACGACGACGGCAAAAAAAACAAGCTGGGACTGTTCATATAATTGCAATCACAATAATAAATAAATACGTTTCATTAACATAACTGTCCATGAGGCAGTGTGACAACTTTCCAAAATGCGCTTCGATAGCAGCGCGAATGAGACATGACAACCCCGACGCCACCGCCGACTGAATAACTTAGGAAACAATGCCGTGAGGCATTGCATGTATTCACCGCATGGCAGCTTCAGCACTGACGAGTCTGAAGACACGGATTCGAGCTTGGCCGCAGTGGCTACGTTTCTGTATACAGGGGGCAACATGTGCTCGTCTAGTTGGATTAATGTGCACGGGAGAAAATATCGGGTATAGTTTAAGTCAACCTGGACTCACACGCCGTACGGCGTGCATCATGATCAAATTGTGGTTCTGGCAGGTGAGACAACCAATTCGAGATGATGTTGCATGTGTCATCAATATTTGTTATGTGTACTGGTTAAATGGGGAACTGCGTTTATACGACACGACACACGCCAAGGCGAACAGACGCACGGACGGAGTGATCTCTTTGCGCGCTCTTTACTTTTGTCGCCAGTAAAGCTGCCGATTCACCACTAATCACGTTTCAGTCAACACCGTTGACGAATATCTTCTCGACTGCTACAAAGTATGTACACTTTAACAAGCGGGGCGTACATTTTGCTGCTTAAATCAATAACAGAGGGCCTAGCAAGCAGGTGTGCTTCGTAGTCTGTTGTGAACACTTCTAACGTGTAGAACGACACGCAGAGCGTATATTGTGTATGTAAATATCGCATGTGTGCAGATTTAATCGACAGCGAACGTGACTAGTAGATACATTTTGACCACTTAGGGAGTTGATTTTTCGGTAGATGTGCACCACTGCACATAATCTCCATCGAAGTGGTAACACCGGGGCCACGATTAGTACCCGTCAACGAGTGCTGAACAGCGGGATGTTACGGCCACCACAACTGGCCGTGCATTTAGAGCAATCAATTCCTCCTCCCGAAAACCGGTCTATTCGTTGTATTTTTTTTCGAGTGGTGTACAGGCCGCTTGGGCGAATAATTAGCGCTGTTTTCAAAATATATACCCTGCCTTTTCATAAGCTGAACTTTAAGTGACCACGAGTTTTTAAATGAAAAGCATTTCTGACGAAATTCGGTGACTTTAAGCGTATCTATCTGTCTATCTATCTATCTATCTATCTATCTATCTATCTAGCCGCCTACGACGTTTAGTTCTGTCCGTTTCGATAATGGTATTGATACCAAATTTGGTATGGCATAAAATGGTTGCATGGAGAACATATTTGACTAGTCATTGATTGATTGGTTTGTGGGGTTTAACGTCCCAAAACCACTATTTGATTATGAGAGACGCCGTAGTGGAGGGCTCCGGAAATTTTGACCACCTGGGGTTCTTTAACGTGCACCCAAATCTGAGTACACGGGCCTACAACATTTCCGCCTCCATCGGAAATGCAGCCGCCGCAGCCGGGAATCGAACCCGCGACCTGCGGGTCAGCAGCCGAGTACCTTAGCCACTAGACCACCGCGGCGGGGCCATATTTGACTAGTCATAACATGAAAATCATGACATGTAAGTCATGAATGCCATGATTTTTATTTCATGGTCATGCAGCTTTTGCGGTGGTTTCGTTTACATGACATGTTGCAAAACTGGTATGGTATGGCAGGATTGCATGGCGAACAGAAGCGACAGACCCTAACATGAAAATAATGACATGCGTGACATGTAACAACAAGACTACATACCACGCTCATGATGCGCTCGCAGCCGTTTCGCTAGCGTCACATATACCAATTTGGTATGACAGTACGTGAATGGATGACGCAGGCATGTAACTGGTGCAAACATGATAACCATGAGATGCGTGTGATGTGAGAACATGACTACATGCCACAGTCAAGGCACCAATACCTTTCGAAATAACACTGTGCGCTTGCTTGCTGGCGTTCATTTTCGTCGCGTCACGCCGGCGTTGCCATGCCAGGTGCCGATCCTGCCATATACTCGCAGGCGCGCGCCGGACTGCGTTGCTTTGACGCATGCGCGTTTCAGCGTGTCCAGCGTCCATCCGGCACAAAAAGAGGGAGACGCAGTGTATTCTATGTGCAGCATGTCGCAGCATGTCGCATTTCACGCTGGTTGCCATCGGGCCGCGCTGACGAATGCTGTTCGTGCCTGGTGTCAGACTATAGAGTGCTCGCGTTTTGCTAATGCAGCGTCGCTGTGCCCAGCGGGCGCGCGCGTAAACGCTACAATGGAGTATATTGGGCCCTTCATGATGCGCTCATGGCCGTTTTGCTAGCGCGACATATACCAAATTTGGTGTTATGTGACGTTAATAAATGAAGAAATATACGACTAGTGCAAACATTGTAATCCTGACACGCGTGTCATGTAAGAACTTGACGACATACCATGCCCATAGCGTGCTCACGGCCTTTTGGCTGGCTCCACATATACTAAATTTTGTATCACGTGAGCTGAATAGATGACGAAGGTAAACGAGACATCCAAACATGATAATCATGGCACGGAAGTCATGTACAGTATCATTTACCTCTATCTCGTAACGTTGTGCTGATTTTAAAGTGACATATCAACATTTCTCATTCGTGCTTCGCATATCATCGATTCCCACTGTACGTGGGATCTGCCAATTGTTTTTTCCAATGGTGAAAATTAGGCCGAAAATATGCCATTGCCAAAGACACGCTGTTGGTTTCGTTGATAAATGACAGCGTGAAACAAAAGGAGCAGGTGTCAGCTGTCTCAAATGTTGAGGCAAAGTTCTCCGCCAAGCGACAAGGTCTGTTGCAATGTTCCACTTCATGACTCTATGCACTCACGCGCATAGTTCTATGTAGTTCAGCATGCTGAGGGAGCATGCGAACAACTGTGCCTGTCATGTATATTTTGGAGGCGCATGCGCAGCAGTGGGCTTTACAGAGCACGGCTCTACAGCCATTCTGTACGCCCCAAACGCGTGAACTGTATCCAAAACAATTACCGTCGGAGTCTGTACGAATACGTGGGCGCACGAGAATGTATGTATCCCTGAAGGACACGAATGAAGGTAATAGAGAATATTGATGTGCAGACTGTTGTCAAGTGCATGCAGACGTGTGCTTATACTATGAGGCGCTGTGAAATACATTTCGCTTCAAGAAAAAAAATTACAGCGTATCTATGGAGGGAATGATGATGAGTGGGACGAAGCTTCGGAAGGTTTTATGGGTAAACCGTGAATCGTCCATCCATCCGTTTGTCCGTCCGTCTTTCTGTCTGCCGGTCCGTCAGTCTGTCTGTCTATCCCGTCATTCATTTGAACGTCCTTTCGTCCGTCCGTCCGATCGCCTGCCTGTCTGCCTGCCTGCCTGCCTGCTTGCCTGCCTGCCTGCCTGCTTGCCTGCTTGCCCGCCTGCCCACTTGCCCGCCTGCCTGCCGGCCTGCCTGCCTGCCTGCCTGCCTGTCTGCCTGCCTGCCTGCCTGCCTGCCTGCTTGCCTGCGTCAGAAAACTAGGCGGTGAAGTACCAAAAAAGACATGCATGTACAGACAGACCCACGGCTCAAGGAACTTTGCCCCTAAAAAGAAAATGGGTAATTTAGGGAACTTCATTGCGCGACCACATTCGTCAAGTGTGGAGACATTAAACAGCAGTGTCCTATCTTTTCCTGTTTTATGTTTCCATTTGTCTTACGGGTGAATTTTTGCTGTCTTCCGCCTTAAAACACTTAAAGAAGTAGAAAAAGAAGTTTATAAGCCAACAAAAATTTAATGTTAATAATGAATATATTATTATTATTATTATTATTATTATAATTATTATTTTAGTAGTAGTAGTAGCAGTAGTAGTTGGTTCACCTATACAAAAAATAGGAAGACATAGAGGAAATAGGTAGGGAGCAGGCTGACAACTCCCATCTATAGGGCCACAGCGCCTGCCTGCTCCTTCTAAAAGGGGAGGCATAGAAGAATAGTACGCACCAAAACCCCAAACAAAGCAAAGTGTGTGTGGAGTGTTAACGCGTATACGGTTTTTTTTTTTGGCCGGAAATAGAGGTATTAGATACTGCTAATATACGTAAACAGTACATTGCTATGTCCTGAGAATTGACTTTTTGTCGCTTCAATGGGCCGCAATGACTAGTTTACCTCAGCTCCTTCCACCGAATCGCCAGGTTAACTATGAAATACATAATATAAAAGCCAGAAGACTCTCGAATCTCTTCATGATGTTATTGGACAGCCTGTAACGTCACATGCCGAATCTATTACGATGTGCTCGCGCGGACGACATCACTGAGGACCAGGTTTGACAGTCACTTTCCTAAATCACCAAGGCATCGAAATTACAGAAGGATCAGCGAGCGGACGCACCGGCACACATTCGCTTGCTACATAGGTGGGACGACGTGGCGAAAGAGAGGCCTGTGCACATAGATTACAGAAACCAAGCAGGTTCAAATTTTCTAAACGTGCCTCTACGCCGTCTGTCCTAATCGTATTGTGGTTTTCGGACGTTAAACTCCAACGAATATCATTATTAAGCATTGCAAAAAAGAAAGAGAGTAATTTTTTTTGCTCTTGTTTGACACGTTAGTGCAAATGCCCTGCAACTTGTAGCACAATATTTGGCTCGCATATTTCTGGGCCTTCAATACAGATCGATCACATTTTCTATGCTCAAAGAGTGTTTCTACAGGGCTTCTTTAAATGAGCATGATTGTTATCTGTGAGAGAGAGAGCAGCATAACGGTTTGGTGCTTTGATAATAAAATTCTCCCGCGTACAAAAGTGCACCGTACCTGTTATCGCTCTTTCCGCCGACGGTGAAGACCACATTTGCGTGCAGCGTCACCTGGTTGGCCGTCTTGACGCAGGCGACGAGCTGTGTGGCGCTGTCGGCCGTCCAGAGCCGGTGCATTCCCTGCGTGTCCACTGACAGCACGCGACGGCTGTCCGACGTCACGAACACGCTCACGATCTTGCTCTGGTGCTCCTGTGCACGTGCCGTGCGTAACCTTTAGTTGGATGTCACTCCACTATACAGTGGCGTAGCCAGGGAGTAAAACAACAGGTCCATGCCCCCCCCCCCATTTTTTCCATAGCATATAGAGCGCGAAACGACAATCGACCACATCTTCCAGACTTTTGTCCTCCACTCAAAATCAAGAAGGTCCCCCCCCCCCCTCCCGAAAGATACTGCTGCCTACGCCTCTGACGAGCAAGTCCGCGCTCCTTCTGTTATCCTATTGACGGAGTATGCTCATAGAAAACCTGACAAGGAAACATTGCACATGAGCGGGTGTAGCAAAGCATGGTACCTGCATTGGACCACTACGAGTGTTGCTAAATTTTTAAACTGCTTTTATTAAACAGTATCTCCAGGGCTCCAGAGAATACACGTCACATCAAGAGCGCTTCATGCACGAGTGGGGAATGAATGTGACATTTGCTTAAATTTGTACATTGGCAAGGATCTAGCAAAACAATTGAACCCATTTTATAAAGTTGCAAAAAGCCGTTGTACAGCACACCAAGATTATTGTGTTGAAAGAAGTTGTTTGAGAAAATTTTTTTGATAAAAAGCACTCAGCACCAAATCAATGAACTGTGCCACAGACGCTCATGTGCAAAATTTTCTCGTGACTTTGACTCTGAGAGATAAGCTTTGGCCTCCGCAATCATGATTACCTGACAAGTGCAATAACCTGAGCTGAAGCCACATCACCATGTAATGAATTCACGATTTACAGAAAGGTGGTACAAGTTCTTTTTAAACATTATTATAACCTTCAGAGGCATCCCGAAATAAAAAAAGACAGATGTTTAGTCATTCCTTCTTTCCACAAACTCCCTTCATTTTATTCACTTCTGATGACTCCTTCTTAGTTGCTGTAATTCATGAATGCTTCAAGAATTAAACGCAGAAAACTTATTTTTAATATTTCATACAAAATAGTTGTAGCAGATTGTACAAGATTCAAGAGCGAGCATATACCATTGCAAGCAAATATTTCCAAAATTGAAGCAAGTAAAAAGAAAACAAGAACAAAAACCGGTTGCTAACTTGAAAACAGTCTTTATTTGTGGAAACCACCACTAATGTGGCCTTCATTGTCAGCATGCGATGTGCTACTACATTTATTGAAGGAAATCGTAATCACTGCTAGTAACTACATCATTTTGAATCAAGATGTGCAAACGAGACTCCAGGCACTTATGTTGGTTTAAGCCGGAGTAATGAGCCTTTTAAGTATGTGGGTAGGTATGTTTACCTAAGTAACCACAGGGAGCGCAGGTAATGAGAACAACATATCTGAAGTTTAAGTACTAGTCAATGTAGAGAAGTAATCCTCGGTTCGAAATAAAGCTTGAACTGAACGCTATTTCCACTAACCAACCTGAGGGCCCAGAACTTCAATGTCAATGAAGCTCGATGCAAAGCCATGCAATGCAATCACGATCGATAAGAGGCACTTATATAGCGATGAGTGGCCACACCTTGAACGTGGAGACAACCAGACCAAGCGTGAGGCCCCAGACACGAAGTGTGTTGTCCTCGGATCCGGAGACAACGAACAGGCCATTGGGCGCGAACGCCAGGCAGGTGATGGCGGCTGTGTGGCCGTCCAGGTTCGTGTGCACTTCGCCGGTGCTCATCTGCCACACCTTGAGCTGGCCGTTGCGCGACCCTGCGATGCGCCCAGTCTTCTCGTTATGAAAAATAAGCTCATGGGTAGCTCAACATAGTTATTCTACATCGAAAACATATACGTAAAAACACATAAGCGAAGCTCAACGCATGGAATCATATGAATGACCTTATTATTTATATTTGTGCGCTAGATGGTGCATAATAACGAAAGAAGCAATACCGATAGTTGACACGCACATATTGATTCTTTCTTCCCTGACATTTTGCTGCGCCCATAGTTTCGGTAAAATAAATGAGAGTAACCATACTGTCGCGGGATTAATGGGAATGCGAGAGAACTCATTCATCACCGAGCAACACCAAGGTTTCATGCATTGCTTTCGACGTCCATTTGAAGCATGACAGCGAGCCTAAGTAAATAGTCACTACTATGCATGTAGAAGCTGTTCCCCAAAGAACCCCAAACTTACTGTTCCCTTCCACCGGCGAAGCGAAGTGTAGAAGAGGGCGTAAGTGCGCGAAGATGAGGATAAAATCAGTACTGCTCTTTGAGGAGCCATAGAACTATTCAGGTTAACGGAGCCACGAGCCGTTAATTCTTGTTTGAGGAACATCATCACCACAGAATTGTTCGAAGTGGTAGATAGCTTCGCATTTCTTTTAGAAAACCTGGGTTTCGGCTTAGTTGCTCACCAATACCAAATCGCTCGTCTCCCTTGCTTAACCACCTGGTTTCATGTTGTCTTAGTCGTGCTGGAAGCACACATATGTATACAAGCCCCTTGGGGCACAGGGGAGGGGTCAGTAGATCTTCAAGAAACTATCAAAGACGTACAGTCGTCTGGCTGTTACAGTTGTCTTTGTATGTCACAATCATTTGTTGCGCACGATCGGTCCTGCACTTTTTGTTTTACTGGCAACAATTGGCCTGTATATTGTTTCTTTTTTGTTTTGTGCTTATACAACGTAACATACTAACCGATGTTGACGTTACAAAAAGGGCGTTCTCTATACCATTCATTTTTATGCTTGTTTCCCCACATAAATGTTGTTCGTACACGAGGTAAACGCATGTTTTTCGGATTCGGCTCCTTCTCTGTGTCGTCCTGCGTGCATTGTTCGTACTCGCTGCACATCATAGTTACGTTATCATGCCAAACCAACTAGGCTACCTTCATAAAATCTCCATATTGGAAGTAGTGCATATGGTAATCAATATGTTTTGCAATTTCTTATAAAGTCTCACATTGGCTAGCAATTCAATCACGCAGCGTCCTATGGCCATTGGTTAGCAGTTGATGTGGTACAAAATGGCGCGTGAATGGTGTTACGATTGCCGCTGGAGCCAAGCAGAAAGGGGTGTTCACGGTTCTGCGAACACTTTGCCAAAAGGATGCGGTCCTACTGACAGCCGCCCAAATATGGGTATTGTCCTCCCAACCGGGAAGCGAGGCACAGGCAGTTGCGAAGCCACGCCGCAAAAGGCTCAATGAGACGACCAAAATGATTTCGGTCACGCCAGCCTCCTTGAAAATATGGCGGTGACGAGTGTGGTTTTTTCCATGCTTTCTGGTGGTGCGCTGGTAGTACGAGTGTGAGACGCAGCACCCAACGACATTTTCACCCCAAAGAAGAGACAACTTTGCGCCGGAAGGAGGGTCACGTTCCCGTCAAAAACGTTGACCAGGGCATGTGTGGGTGGTACCGTCTAAAGTGATGTTTGTGCGGTGGTTGGACAGGGGAGTTAAAAGCCGTTCCCCCATCTATAGGTGAGGGAAAAAAATTTTTATTAGCAAGCCGCAGTGTGCTACTGAGGGAGCCTTCGACGAGATCTTCACGATGTAGGATGACATCTTCGTCTAGATGTTTGCCATGCGGCGAGAAATTCTCGCTGGTAAATAATGTAAAACGAACCTTTGTACAGTTTTCCTCATCAGTCTCTTCATGCTCGGCGTCTTTAGCCCAAGTCTCTGGAGCCAATAACGGCAAAGAACACCTTAACAACGGATAGCAGTGGTGGGATTATAGTCGACTCCTGGTTTGAATATGTGGCAGCGGTGGGATACTCAACACCCCAGATCCAACAATGGGCAAAAGAACAACCGACCATGTATTCCCGTGGTCCATTATAGCAATATGTGAGGTTTTACGTCTCAAAATCGTGAATTGTTTACGAGAGACGCCGTAGTGGAGGGCTCCAAAAATTCTGACCAACTGGTGTTCTTTAACGTGCACTGACATCGATGGGCCACTACCGTTTTATCTGCACCGAAATGCGACCGCCGTGGCCGGGATAGAAGCCGTGACCATCAGGTCAGCAGCCAAGCATCATAACCACTACACCAAAACGGCGGACTAAAGTATAATCCAGCAGATTATTTTGTACCTACGCAAATTTATTTGCAAATTCCGAGAGACGGAGTGGGCTGGAGGAGGGAAGCTTACCCGTGACAGCTACGCTGCCGTCCCTGGAGAGAGCTACGCAAGACACGGGGTCCTTGTGGACGTCCACCTTCTTGGACTTTGGCTGAGGGTGGCACATCTCGCTCTTCTTCAGGTAGAAGTTCCACACTACGATCTTGTTGCCAGCCGCCGTGATTAAAAATGTGTCCCTACTTTGAGCCTGGAAAAGAAAGCGACAAAAAAAACCTGAGCGTATAGATGGAGTGTGCCTCAACTAATTTTAGGCAGAGTTCCGAAATACGCCCGATGCACTGTATGACTATGTGATAAAATGCGTGTTGCTGACTACTGCATTGAGTATGTTTCAATTTTCTTGAATTTTTCCATTACTTAATTAGCCAAGACTTATTAAGCAATTTGCGAAGCACGAAGCTGGGCAAGAAATTTACAATGAGAGTGTTGTAGATACATTCACAAAACGTTTGATTACACAATTAGCCGTACTTGCTTATATATATTTATTAGTGCTTTTCTAGTGCTATATTTATTAATGGAATGCCTAGATTCCCGAGAAACGCAAAAAAAAAACAAAAAAAAACATAAGGCATGCTACTTGCGCACCGCGACACGTTAAAAAATCGTTCCCTAGTACGAAAACTGAGACCGAGACCGAACTTTAAAGGGCACCACTTGCATAACATGTTCTCTCGCATTATTCTGACTTAGCCTGCGCATTATTCAAAAACGAAGGAAAATACAGAAGAGCTTTCAGGTCCACTTAAAGCCTCCGGAGTGAGTGCTCACGCTGGCCTTGAGTGGCTCCACCTAATGTCCCTCCTGTATATAAAACTCTGACGTAAAAAAAAAGAAGCAAAGCTAGTAAAACGCAACGTTTGCAAAAAAGAGCAAGCACGTATTTCAGTTCTTCTGATGCGCATATTGTGCGGATTGAGGTTTATGAGCAGTAGTTTCTCACAAAACTTACTAGAGGGAACTCTGGGTGCTGTATTCTCTCCACTACATCACAATGAAAATAATGGCCAGTATATATCTTTGTCAAGCTTGATGCATCGAACTACACTCTGACGTTATCTATCACACTTTACATTTCAGAAAGGTGAAGTACTAATATAGTTTTCTAAACATAAAATGACACATAGTCTGCGATATCACTGGTAATTTTTGCAAACCGACGCATACTAATACAATATTAGCGATAGCGATCTCTTTGGAAATGGCAAAACTATATTCGAAGCCAAAAAAAATGAAGTTGAGTTAAATCCATGCACTTCTCGTGTTTTTCAAATGTTAGTCAAACCACCGCATACTTGCCGCTCTTGTAGCAAATGACGATGATCATGTCGATGTTGGCATCCCCTTTTAAATACAATCAGTAGCCATCTGGCCTGTTTTTTTTATAATAGGGACGACACGGTATTACAATCACGCAAGGATACACTCCGATGGACTGGGATAGAAGAAATAACTTTCAAACGTTGCATGCTGCAGTAAGCCAGTGTTTTTAGGCTTTCTTTCTTTCTTTCAATAAAAACTCTAGCGCCAAAGCTAATCGAAGCGTAGCTTTGTAAGAGAGAAAACCTCGAGCAAGCGTCCCTGCTTGCACTCACCTGAATGGCGACCACGGGGGCATCCGGGTGCGCGGCAAGCGTCTGCACCAGGCGCGCCGAGTGGATGTCGAAGACGAAGGCCTTGCCGTCGCGCGTACCCACCACGCAGCGGCAGTTGTCGCGCGCGAAGCCGATCGCGCTGACGCGGCCTGCGTACCCTTGCAGGCAGTGCACGTCCGAGCCCGTGGTGAGCGAGCGCACGCGCACGCACTGATCGGCGCAGCCGAGCAGCAGGAACGTGCTGTCGCCCGAGATGCTGAGCCGCTCGACGGCCGCCGGCAGCGAAAGCGTGTTGAGCAGCGTGAATGTCTCCAGGCACCAGATGCACACCGTGCAGTCCGAAGATGCTGTGGGAAAAGACACGGCACACGCGAGTGCTCAATAGGCGCGGGTTTGTGTTGCTTACGGACATTCTCAAATAAACTAGGTCCAGGCCAGGTGAGTCTTTTTTTTGCATTTATTAAAAGGTGGCCCAGTAGCCATGACCTTACATAAGGCAGGTGTAATAAATATAATCAGAGCCACCAGCTTCTTTCTAGAATATGCATAAAGAAATCGAGCATCGATTTCCCGTGTCCAAACAACATGAAGCGAACATTCGATGAACTGACAAACTGGCTGACCGACCGAATTAAAGAACCGATTTAATTTCTGAAAGACATGCACGAAAACGAAGCGAAGCTAAAGGCCAGTCGACCTGGCATGGCTTTGCTACGTGAAAGAAAAAAAAGAGTACCATTAGCACGTTGACAAAAGCGTAGATGTTCCCCCCCCCCCCATCTCCCGTCGGAAAATCATCTTCTATATAGGTCAACCTTTCTTTCCCTGTTCTCCTTTGCTTATACCGAAGTAAAACGAACCGTTATCATTCCCTCAAGTTTTCCACTACTTAACACTATGTTGGACCGATATATTTGTTTATTCTAACAATTTCAGCTCTTTTTAGTAGCCCCCGTCTTTTTACTGTTCTGTATACATCAAGGCACCTAATCATGAAGGCATTTCGGGAATTTCTCGGTTAGAGTTTTCCTCCTTGAGACGTATCCTTGAACACACACGTCTGTGAAGAATGTCTGTGATTGTTATGTTTCTTCACCTCTTTCTTGGATTATAGTCTAGCAAACAGGACACATCTTATAGTTATTCCTATTGTCATCCTTATCTAATATCTTCGATGCCTAGTCTCGCTATGTCTCGCTAAGCTCTGGTCAGCATATTTACAACTGGTGGTGTAGATCGACGTAGACTAACCTCTGTTCGAGCCATTTTTTCTCCCTTAGAGCAGGCCGGTAAACCAGAAACTCGTTTATTCAATCACCCTTCTTTTTCTTCTTCTTTCGCTCTTTCTCTCTTTTCAATACAGCAATCCATCTAGTTGTTTAGGACAGATAAATATTTTGGTGAAAGAAAAATATGACGCCCACAATACTATTCTAGAAAAACTGTTCATTGTCAGCTGACGATTGATTGATTGATGAATCGATTGATTTTGATTGACTGATTGATTGATTGATTTATATGTGGGGTTTAGCGTCCCAAAACCACCATATGATTATGAGACACGCCGTACTGGAGGGCACCGGAAATTTCGACCACCTGGGGTTCTTCACAGTGCACCCAAATCTGAGCACATGGGCCCACAACATTTCCGCCTATTATTTTTCCACCACACCCTTCAAACCTAAAGCCGGTCAATTTAGCTGAAACAAAGAAAAATGATGCAGCAAAGACAACTTTTGATGAACAAGTTTATTTGTCTCGGCATCTGATGGCTGCCAAGAACTAAACACCCAAGCTAAAACAAAAAAAATGCTTGCAAGATAGAGCGTCTTGCAGAAGCATCAACGTTTCATGTACTTTAAGTAATGTTCGGGATTAAAAGCGGCTACCATGTGATTGAAAGAAACTTCTGCTGGCAACGACTGAGACGCGTCTTTGAAATAGAGAATTATGGAAGAAGAAGAAGAGCTGTGGTGGAAACAGATTTATTCTTCTAAAGCTACCGAATTTTGATTTTTGGAGGGAGAAGCAATTACACGAGTGGACGTTTATAGAAACTGCCAGTAGCACCATCCCTGAAAAAAAACTTGTGCATGTTTCACAGCCTACACAGAAGAGCTCGAAGAGCTGAAGTATACCGAAGGGAATTCTCAGAAAGGTAGAGAGTACGAAAAAAAAAAAGGCACGGAAGAAGACACCTTGATAAGACAGCCTGTTTGAATCACGCCTCGTGGCTTTGCAGTGCAACGAACAAGAAGAAATTCTCCGCAGAGAGTGCAGAAATCATTCGCCAGCATACAGCTTTTCGTTTACCTTAGCACAGCGTGCTTGACAGACCGTACATCAGAACATCTTATTCTATTCCGCTCAAAGGGATACTCACAAACAGAACCACGTTTAGCTGGATTTTACGAATCTTGGAAAGATTCTGCCGACATCTGCGGCTGCCAGAAATGTACCATGAATTCTTTACTTTTTCTATGACTGGTCCCTAATACAAATACCTGGGGTTGATCTCACAAAGTCCTAGTTTTTAAAATAAATCATGGCGCAGTCTAGTAGCCTTCGCTAATGCTATGAACGACAATGACAGGCGATGGGCGGTGAGTCACTGTCATTACCCGCACACCTACGTATTACCAATTATGATCAGTATTTAATAAGCACTGATTAAACGAAGATGCTAAGTTGATCTCTCGAATTGGAACAGTAAGAAGGAAATGAAATATTGAACTGAAAATACCATTGGTATCATCTCAAAACTATTGCCTATAGGTGCTGCCGACACCCACAACTGTATACACCACAGCGGTAGTTTTAGAGCATGAAAATGATAAGTTTCTTACGAGTTAAGCAGTGAATTTCCAATTAAGTAATTTCAATGCATCAACTGATGTTCGAAACAACATGTGTTAAAGGGTACTGACAAAAAAATTATGGCCTCACGTTTTTTTTTTTTCGCTGCAATGTGTTCCTGAGGGCCTGTTAGTCATGACATGGCCCATGTCTGCAGCGCGCGACATATAACTATCACATGCTCGTTATTACCGACCAGTGTCAGTTTCGGTTTCAAAAATGACAAGAGCCTGGGTGCACAACTATCACCACCTGGCGGGTGAAACGCTCGACCATGTTAGCACAGAGAACTGTGACGCACTTCCATGCGGTTCGCATGAAGTTTTTTTTTTTCAAATAAGAAACGAACAGAACTATCATTTAACATGACACTATCAACTCGTGCGCCGTGGCCACAGACTCACGAGTAGCTGCCGAGTAATAGTCTGCTTGAGCAAAAGCGACCAAAAACAAATGGCGGCTATGACGTCGTCATGACTTGCTGCAGCGTGGTCTTGTGAGGAAAGCAAGGCGTCCCCGAGGGTCCATCCCCTTTGAGGATTTCACTAGCGCGATGAGTCGATCGCTGCGCAAACATCAAAATTATTTAGAATACTTTCCAATTAAGCTATATTCCCTCTCTGCTCTCTATATTTGATCTCCCCCATCCCCTCTAATGCGCACGGAAGGAAACCGGCTGCCTATAGGCTGGTTAACCTCCCTGCCGTTCTTTTCCTTCTATTTTCATTTTTTCATCCTTCACCGTTGATATTTTGCAGATGATATACGCATGTTGACGGGAATAAATTCCGCAAGCTATCAAAGGCGTGAAATTTCGTGTCAGTATAGCCCTTTAGTACAACGCTAAAGCGTAACAGGGAAGCTGGTGATGGGCAAGCGTCACGTACCGGTGGCGAAAATGTCGTCGCCGCGGTTGACAGCCACGGCGCTGACGACACCACGGTGGTTCTCGAGGCGCTGGACCAGCTGCCCGGTGTCCAAGCGCGCCAACACCACTACGCCGATCTCGGAGCCACTCAGCACCAGGTCCTCGGCGTTCGTACACGTAACGCACAACACGCCGGCCACGTGGTGACTGCGACGGAAAGCTAGGGAGTCAAACTCAAGAGGGGATGCTTCTCGCTTGCACTGCACTCAGCTGAGCACTCCCTTCAAAAGCAAGCCTAATGGAGTTATAAGAAGGTTGGAGAAAACTACCACCCACGTCACATATACAATCGGTTACACGTTAGGAAAGGCAGTATTTGGACACAGGCTCACCTTAGCCTCCTCCTAAGCTCGCCCGTCACCGGATCCCAAACGAGCACGTCTGTGTCCTCGGAACCACTTAGCAGGTGCAGGCCCGATGGGGCCATGTGCAGGCAAGTGATGGCGGCCTTGTGGCCTACGTGAGGGCAATCAATCAATCAATCAATCAATTATTCAATCAATCAATTATTCAATCAATCAATCAATCAATCAACCAATCAATCAGAAGAATGCTCAATCAAGCAATCAATTTTAAACCACCACCAGCAAGTAAACACTTCAACCAAACTGAAGACGAAATCAACTCAGTGTACAGAGGGTACACAATGACCCCGTCGAAGAATGAGCAGGTAATATGAGTGGTTTAACCTGATGAAAACCACAATATGATTATGAGAGGCGCCGTAGTGGAGTGCTCCGCTAATTTCAACCATGTGGCGTTGTTTAACGTGCCCTGACATCGCACATAACACGGGTTTCCAGCGTGAACTTCACGCACATCGAAGTGCGAGCACCGCGGCGGACAAGAATAATAGAAGTTGTCAATTCATAAATACAGTCCATACATTGGTTTCTTTCGAAAGGGTCATGAAGTGAAGAGTTATAGTATAGTATAGAGGCCACGTATACGAAAAAGTGCATGGATCACGCAGTGTTACTGACGGTTCACACATCTATCCGCTTCGCTATCAGCCTTATATTGGCTTCCATTTATATTCAACTCTATTGATGCATTTTCTATGCACTAGCGTTCTTGCACCAGCTCAATGTTTATTTATCGAATGCATTAGTTAGGAGAAAGGGGTGTCATTACCTTCCCTCGCAAACTTTTTCACCGGACGTTCTTGGTATATATTCAGTCGCACGCATACGTCATGAGAACGTCCTTACTTAATTTTAACCACTGATAATTCATATTTGAAGGTACAAGATCACTAGGCAGATCGTATTATCGAATAAGAGAGATAATTGACGTTGAAGAGCATTTACACCATGGTCGAGAAAGGCAACATTACGCCAGTCTACTCATGAATAGACTCACTCAGTCTCACTTAGACTCAAGTCAAGCTGTGAATCTGGCTGAGCAATAGGCTGGTCAGTTTGAGTCCTAATGAGTCCGCACAGCAAGTGCCTGTTGTGCAAGCACCTGCATTCCGGAGAATGATTTTGTTCCTTGTTGAGGTGCGCGTGGCCCCGCCACAGTGGTCTTGTGGCAAAGGTACTCGGCTGCTGACCCGCAGGTCGCGGGATCGAATCCCGGCTGCGGTGGCTGCATTTCCGATGAAGGCGGTAAAAATGTAGGCCCGTGTGCTCATATTTGGGTGCAGGTTAAAGAACCCCAGGTGGTCGAAATTTCCGAAGCCCTCCACTACTGGCGTATCTCATAATCATACGGTGCTTTTAGGACGTTAAACACCACATATCATCATCATCTAGATGCGCATTCCCTGCAGCCATTTCAGTTTTCTTTTGCCTGGCATTAAAATTGAGCCTTATGCATCGACTAAAAAGTTAGACGACGATGGCTTCGCTCCATGCAGAACATAAAAACACAGTCCGTGACAAAATGGTGGTCACCTGCGGTGGTATTGGTTTATAGCCAGCAATTTATGGGGCTTATCTTGCACTGAAATATTCTTTCACAGTCCATTTTGCATAGGAAAATTTGGACTTAAAATTTTATTTGCTAAAAACGGTTATAGCAATTGATAGGTGATCGTGTCACAGCCACATTAATCTCTTTGGAGATACCATAACTAATTAGACTGATACTATTTTCTCGTGTAATCGATTACTGACACAAAAACATGAATTGTACTAAATCTACATATAGTAATATCGCTCTTTTATACGGCGACTGCAGCATTGGCCGCATAAAACGAAGTTTGAACACTACTGTACTAAGCATAGAGAGGCAACAAGCGCGCTTCTTATACTCGGCAAATTGGATGTGAGATGCATTCTTGTCTGCGAGAGACCGTCTCGCCCGACTGAGCGAATGCTGGCCGTGGTCTAGACGATATAAGCGACTTTGGTACACAGGCTGTGTTGTACGATGTTAAACAGCTGTACGAACCCGGCCCTAAGCATAGCAATATGAATAAGCGTATTCCGAGATCGATATATCGCCTCTGCAGCGGCCAAAACATGGCTCGTCCTATGACGCGCATCACGTACGGACAGCCCAGAATGTTCCAGCAACCGTTCAGTTTCGTCGTATTCACCCAGAAGCTGTCTCGCTTTTTTATTGTTTTTCTTCATGTTAGTAGGTTGAGTGGTACGGCGCAAAAATAAAGCGAGCCATTCCACTCAGCGGAATGCGGGCACACTGCTGCGTCGGTGATCGCAGTCACGACACCTTCTCTTTCGTGTCCGTGCGCCCACTCGCAGTTTATTTTTTTATTTTGATAGCAATTATAGGGACACTCTCCACTGAATTTCACCGCCGACGTCGGCATCACTCACCGTGTATGTATATGTATCTATATATCTGTAAATGCAACAAAAAAAAAACAATCGAGAAAAAGAGTCACAGCTTCTCCGCAAACGCGAAGTAGTGAACGTGATAGCAACAAATTAGACGGTCATGCGCAGAATAGAAAGTAGATCGTACACGGCGCTTCTCACGCTCAAATGACGCATGAAACACACTCACAGGTACATAAGCACGCGAATAAGCGTCTTCGCTGTGTCTGAAAAGCACGCGCTTTTCGCAAACGGAGACTGCAATGATTGCAGTGACCATTGTGCGCCCGGTAACTACAACAGAATCGTTCCAGGCAAAGCCCGAGACCAGCCAAGGCGTACGTTCCTCCACTCCTCCCCACCGCGATATAAGGGCGTGAGAGGAAGCGTCGCTCCTCTCTTCTCAGCGGGGCAAAGTACGCGTGGTTGATTACAGCGCGCGCCACCGTGCGATGTGTCGACGCGCGCTCATTGCGCCTTCTTGCTGGTAGTGCTGAAAACACGATAATTCCCCCCGAGATGCTCTTCACCAGCAGTAGGTGGTAGATATGAATAGCTTGCCGTTTGAACAGTGGTTAACGCCTCGCACTCACGATTCACAGGACCCACTTCGGATTTCGCGCACCAGAGTATTTTTCTGGTTTTTCTTCTTTATTGAACTATCATGAAGCGTTAACTGCTGAGCCACTGAGGAGCCCCTACTTGAACGTTCAAACTGCAAGCTATTTATATCTACCACTTACCGCTATTCACGTACATCTCGGGGGAGAGGGGGCTATAGTAATTGCACCATTACCAGCAATATGGCGCAACGAGAGCGCGTCGCCACATCATCACGACGCGGCCGCGAGTGCTCTAATCTCCCACGCGTGCTTTGCCCCGTGGTGCAGAGGAGGTGGACGCTCACTCAGGTGCCTTTATCTCGCGGTGGGTAGGATCATACCACGGCCGCTTGATGAAAGAGTGCATGGTACGGCCTGCCACGTCGGGCGCCTTTCTATGGGAGAGCACGTGTCAGCCGTATGGTCAGTTGCGGCCACTGCAGCGCGACGGAGCGGTGTAGGGAGGGACGGGAAAATGAGTGGCGCCGGCTCTCTCGGGGCAGCAGCCGCAGCAAATTAGCTGGTGTTTGTTACAACAGTGACCCACTCTGTTGTTCTAATCAGTGTTTCTTTTAATCTCATTTATCGCAGCGATGATATATCGCGTATTTAGTAGACTACGAGGCACTATCTAGTTAAAAAGTCAATTGATTGTTCCGATGCATGCCGAACACCTGGCGTTTTTCTTTCAGAACCAGCTTCTTGTTTGAGGCTGAATGAAAAATGCACAGTACATGTAGCTGAAAGATATGGCGCGGAATGCGGGACGAAGTCGTTGTTCTATTTATGAAGATGCCTTAAACTAACGCATTTTGGTTTTTGTGACGTTCATATAGCACTTTGGCGTTTTCTCAGCCGGAATGCTTGGCAAATAGTTCTTGGGACACTTGACAATAAACGTTAATAGTTTTTTATATGCTGAAAGCATATGAAAGAGACAATTTGAATATGTTTATGTTATCCGGTACATGGTAGTGTGCCGAAAAGTAATTCAGCTTCACACGCTGGATAAAAGAAGATTTTAAAAACATGGTGACGCGCTTCTCGTAACTTTATTGAAGATGCTGAGAAAGTATTAGAAGTGGCATTTAAATGTCTTGATAGTTATTACTAGGCAGGGCTATATATATATATATATATATATATATATATATATATATATATATATATATATATATATATATATATATATATATATATATATATATATATTACTGGCGTGGAGTAACTTATATCTAGAGCAATGACGGGGGCAATAATAGGCCTCAACTCCTGAAACAAAATCTTGAGACTGCAGGGATAAACTCAAGCTATACTTATTTATGCGCGACATACACTTCCCCAGTTATACATATATATACGGCCGGATGAAGTGACAACCACGTTTTTACTATGTTTACACATCGCAAAACAACGACTGCTGTAGGGAAATGGAGTACACGTGACGTGCCTTCGTTTGAGCGAGCACAGGTGCCAATTTGTTGACGATACATAGTAGAAAAAATAAATGGTAATAGTTGACGGAAACGCATGACGGAGACTGCTGGAAGACAAGCAGATTGGAGTGCTATCAGGATTGGCCAGTGTTCGTGGGGAGGCTAACATAAAAACACCAATCGGATCGTCTTTTTGTCAATAGACAGAGAAGTCAAAAGTTGGGCGCACAAGCTGGATCAATTGTCAAGTCGTTTTATTATGCAAAGTTTTAAGAAAGTAAAAAAGTTAAAAATGCCAGAATCAGCCCCAAATCGAGAACAAATAAAAAATTTCACGAATATTATTTCGAATATGTGTTCACTGTTGAATTAATTGCATTATCATAAGGACGTCAGCACGCAAAGAGACGAAAACATTCAAAAGAGCGGGAACGCAAGCAGTTGTGTTGCCAGCATTGAATTGCCAGCATTGAAGTTGAAGCAATTGCCAGCATTGAAGTTACAGTCAGTGAAATTTCAAAGAAGCTCGAGTCCACTGTTATGAGATCGCACACATGTTAAGCATATTTCGTTGCTGTTGCATCTCATACTGTAATGTATGAATACTATAGATGTGTTTTGAGGAAGTAAAAGTCTACCTTATTTTGCGTTAAAGGAACAGTGGCAACTGCAATAGCTAAGGTTACTTATTCTAAATGAAATGATTAAATCTGACGCAACGTTTTCTGAAACGACATACTCACAGTTACTATAATCAATTTAGATGCATTAGAAAGGTGTAGTTCTTCCGGATCTGTTAGTTGTGATGTTGTAGGTACCGAGTAAAATGTGCTCGCAATTCTTACTTGCGCGAAAACTGATTGGTGTGCAAGGTTCCAACTCTTTCTTTCTTTCTCTCTTTCTTTCTTTCTTTCTTTCTATCTTTCTTTCATTATTTCTTTCTTCCTTCTTTTCTTTCTTTCTTTCTTTCTTTCTGCCCATCTATTTTCAAGAATAAAACGAAAAACATTACATTCTTGATGGTCTCCTGGGCTGAATTCTCGGGTAACACAATACCAAAAACTTGCAAGAGCTACAGGTATCTAAAGGCAAAATCGGTAATTACCTGGTGGGCACACACCAGACGGATATTAAGAGAAGATTTTGTGGGTCACACGAAGATGCACGCGCTCAATCGTAACTAACGCAAGTGCGTCGCGCATGTGATTCCGTGGACGCTCGCGAAAGCTGTAACCGGAAACGCTTATAACCTCAGTAACCTGAGACGCTTACTTGCGTTCATCAGTACCTGTAAGTACGTTTCGTGCGTCACTTGTGCGTGAGAAATGTGGGGCACGTTTCCGTGTGCTTGCATTCTTCGCGTGACCTTCCGATTTGTTGCCATCGCATTCATTGCTTTGCCTTTGCGGGAATGCTCCAACTCTTCTTTTTTGCTTTATTTTCGCAGCCCCCTTCAACGAGGTCTGCTCATTCTCAGTTTACGCAGTTCCAAGCCACCCGATACCTGTAGAGAAATCTTTGTTCGTTTATTTCTCTGACTCATTGTCTCTAAAGGCGTGTTCTTAAACATATGTAGGCTATCCGAGACAAACAACGCCACCCGACTAAGTACACGATGATCCCCATGACGGCATGCCCAGGAAGCTGCATGCGGTCACAGAAATGTGATTGATGTTGGCCAGGTTCAAATGTTGCTCGTCTTTTTTTTTCAGCGAATACGCAAACGTACGTGAATACTTCACAAAGCGTTTGCGCATACGAAACCAAAAGAATGAGGTGGATGCTCACGAATGTGGACAAATTTCACATTGAGCGCATCGCATACTTAATAATTTTTCGGACTTAATGCGTCACAAGTGGCGCACAACGTGGCTCGAGGTCTTACGTTCCGAGTCGCGTTAGACGAAGCGGCCACCTAAAGGGACTTTTCTGCGCCGGTGTGGGAATGGAAAGATCGGTTCACTAAATTTTGTGACATTACTCAATATTATCGACTCCAAAGGCGAGAGTACCCCCCCCCCTCGCCTCACTCCAAGCTAAATCGAGCCCAGTCCGTTCTATGGTGGCAGCTACAAACAAGCACATACACGAACCCCGTCATCATGCACCACATATATCCCGACGTCTACAGCTCCAATATCTACCAGTACTGTGCCACCAGAGCCACTCCTGACCATATCCTATGGGAATGTCTGGCATTAATAAGAAATTCTGGGGTCGCGGCCTCCAGTGAGGACCTTCAGGCGCGTTCGCGGACTGCGCTGCACAGTTCGGGCCTGGGCAAGCAACTCTGGGCGATCCAGCATCTCAAGGAAGGGTCCGGGAGACAGGGTCTCTCCGTTAGCACCTAGGTGGGATTGATTGATTTGATTGGTATGTAGGGTTTAACGTCCCAAAACCACCATGTGATTATGAAAGACGCCGCAGTGGAGGGCTTCGGAAATTTCGAATACCTGGGGTTCTTTAACGTGCAACCAAATCTGAGCCCACGGGCCTACAACATTTCCGCCTCGATCGGAAATGCAGCCACCGCAGCCGGGATTTGATCCGGCGACTGGCGGGTCAGCAGCCGTGTACTTTAGCCACTAGACCACCACGGTGGGAATACTTACGGAAGCCCAGCCCAGTAATCTGATGGAAATCAATAAAGTGTACCTCTATCTTTCTCTTTATGCATCACAACCAAGACATAATTATGAAGCACGCCGTCGGGGGGGGGGGGGGGCACTTGTGCTTAGTTATTTGCAGCAATATGGGTTCTTGTTTAGTGCATCTAACCTTATGCACACCTATGGTCTCTTTTTCACGGGCACGCAGAAACAAAAACTTGATTACGAAAAAAAACTTTAGTTCAGCGCATTTGCTTTGCCGAAATTCTAGTCTCAAAGGCAAAAAGCACCTTAGTCATGCAAACTTGTACTTTAAAACTTGTGCTTTCATGCTATACTTATATATTTATTATTTATTTATTTATTATTTATTTATTTATTTATTTATTTATTTATTTATTCATCTATTCATTTAGCGAGTATGTTTACTTTTCAATTTGATTCGTGTTCGTCATAGGTGGTTGGTCGGTGGCCTTGTGATGAAAAAAAAATGAGTCGAAGCGACGGAGCTCTTGCGCAACCGAGTTAGTGGGCGTGGTCATTGCTGAACATCAACATAGGTCTTCGAAGTTTATCAGCTCATGCTGTATGTTCACATTCTAATGCTCTTGTGTGTACACTGACTTGTGATCGAGATACGCCATGCCAGTGGCTACGGTTCTCGGATGCTGACCCGCAGGTCGTGAGAGCGAATCCCGGCCATGGTGGCCCCCTTTTCGATGGAGGTGAAAATGCTTGAGGCTCGTGTGCTTAGGCTTAGGTGAACGTGAAAGAGCCCCAGGGGGTCGAAATTTCTGGAGCCCTCCACTACGGCGTCTCCCCTATGGTTGTTGCGGGACGTTAAACACCAACAATTATTATTACCAACAATGTCGCTTCTCGAATGAATGAAAACCATTTTTTTCATGTACACAGAGTCCCGACTGATGTATCGGGTCGGCGCCACCGTGTTTGAGTAGACGCACCGAAGAAAGAACACAAAAGGCAAGCATTCAAGGCACAACCGAAGATCCCCCCCGGTTATTGTGCGTTCATCTTTTATCGCCTCAGTGGGTGGAGCAGTCCCATATAGGTGCCGCCGCCATCCAGGAACGCGGATATCGCTGGGACCACGTCCGTCCGTTCGTCGAAGCACTGGTCGCGTTCGATGCAACACCACACCAGGTATCAGCTGCACGTATTGGTGGGGAACTTGCGGTGTTGGAGGCATGCATAATAGAAGAGTGCCCAGCGGCTGTACCATTGCGCAAGCTTAGAAGGTTGGCTTGCACAAAGGCTTGCACAAAGGTTGGCTTGCACAAAGCACAAAGGTGGCTTGCACGATATTGCCGCTGAAGCACAGCCTATAGGCTGTGCTTCAGCGGCAATATCGTGCAGCCAATTTAATTGCGATATTCACATTTCAACCGGAGTAAATGAATGAATGTATGAATAAATAAAATATGTGAATACAAAAAATAGGCTACGTTCTTTGCGGAACCTCAAGGCTTTTTACGTTAACATGCTTCTCCCACGGATAACAGAACGCCGCAGTAAACTGCACGCCCATACATCCCTTATTTTTTAACTCTACAAAGTTCTCGCAATTTCTTGCGAGGCTTGATATATAACAAAAAATAAGCAAACGGTAAAACAGAATGAGACAATTACTGCGCCTGAAAGTATTTTAAGTGCGGCAGGTTTCATTAAAATTCGTTCAGTGTTGAGACATATTCAAAGCACAGTATGGCTTGATTAAAATATACCCGTTTAGGGACGGTAGTATTCTGTAGGTAGAAGAGCTGAGCAAAATCTTCAAGTTATTGCTGACCTAACAGACACGAGAAAAAGTGTACAGAGCACAAAAGAAATAAGTAAAAAGGGGTACAAAAGATATCAGCTTCGGATTCGGTAATGTGTAGGTTAAAACCAAGAGAAATTCGCACTCACAACTGTGTTTGTACCACAATTTTAATGCAAACGAATTTTTATGTCGCACCGCTGTGGCTACGTAAAAAGACAGACTGAAAAAATTAAACGAACAAAATACAAGTATCTGGGTTGTTTCAGGTAACTAACTATCTGTCCAAGAATGTTTTTTCCGAAGCTCCGCTTGCGACATCACTCTGACTAGTGGGCTCTAGGCTGCGATAAAGTCGATTCATAAGATCGGTTTATCAGTTTAACGTTTAGAAGATGACACAGCTGATTTGGCACCATGGTGAGGACCCTATATCTTTGACCACACGGGGTGCTTAAACGCACACTGATAACTAGAAATTCACGTATATGCATTGCATTCCGTCTCTGCAGGCCTGATTGTGAAGTGATACTATGTGCGCAGTAATGAATAATGCATTGGCCCCGTTGGACCGCGTGAAACAGACCTGTATATTGTCACAGGGTCGTGAGGAGGATGAAAGGAGAGAACTGCAGATCGAATAATAAACTGTTTATTCAGGCCGAACTTGTAGTCACGTGAAAGGAAAGTGAGATTACAGTGAGACACTGGCACTGGTAACGGGAGAACAGAGCGTCGGCCATCGATTAACTGAGAAGCGGTGGAGCGTGTCGGAATTTATGCCCGTGCCATCGAACATTTTAGCGTTATCACTTGCGGTGACGTAGTTCTCGAATAATCTGTATTCTTTACGAAGTGGGCGTAATCTTAACAAAACGATCCACTACAGCCTCGAAGCCTCTCGAATCATTTTAGGTGCGGTTGGCGCTGAACGTAGTGTAACGGGGTGATAACGAAACTTGAGGACAGGAACGTAGCATTGCCCCTCTGAAAAAGGCATCGTCGCGATGCTTTAACAAAAGGCGAATGTACAATAATAAAGACAATAAACACACACAACAGCAACAAATTACAGTCCTCAGGTTTGCGCATGAAATGGTTTGAGGCGCACGACACGGACGACTTCAGGTCGAGCACGGTGCAATTGAGAGTTCGTAATGCCGTCGCGCAATTGAGAGTTCGTAATTCCGTCAGGAATCACCTCGTAGTCGAGTGGGCCGAGATGTCGAACTACTTTGTGCGGTCCAAAGTACCGTCGCAGAAGTTTTGCACTGAATCCACGATGGCGTATTGGCGTCCATACCCAGACACGGTTACCGGGCTGGTACTCCAGGAAGCTTCCTCAAAGATTGTAGTGGCGGCTGTGGGCCGCCTGCTGATTCTTGACGTGCAGGCGGACGAGTTGACGAGCTTCTTCCACGCACTGAAAGTAGACGGTGACGTCGAGGTTTTCCTATCAGCGACGTTTGGCAGCATGGTGTCGAGCGTTGTTGTCAGGTTCTTCCCGTAGACCAGCTTGTATGGCGACATCTGCGTCGTCTCTTGCATGGCCTTGTTGTATGCGAAGGTCACGCACGGAAGGATTGCTTCCGATGTTTTGTGTTCGACGTCGACGTATATGGCCAGCATGTCGGCGAAAATCTTCTTTAGCCGCTCAGTGAGGCTTTTGGTCTGTAAAAGGTAGGCGATGGTGCGGCTGATGATTTGTCTGGTTGTACCTCGGGATCGCCTGCGTTAGTTACGTCGTAAAGGCCGCACCTCTGTCAGTGAGAAGGGCCTCCGGCGCACCATGACGTAGAATGATGTTTTCGACAAAAAACTTGGCTACCTCAGATGCACTGTCCCCAGGTAGGGTCCCTGTCTCGACATATCGGGTGAGGTAGTTGGTAGCGACGATGATCCATTTGTTTCCTGAAGTCGAGGTAGGAAATGGCCTTAGTAGGTCCATGCCAATTCCATAATGGTCACCGTGGTGGCTCGATGGTCTGTAGAAGGCCAGCTGGCCTAGTCGGTGCTGTTTTCCGTCGCTGACAATCTCGGCAAGTTTTCACGTAACGAGCAACGTCGGCATCAAGGCGAGGCCAGTAATAAATTTCCTATGGACACCCAGGTGTCTGGCCGTGAGGTCGTCGTACAGGACGTGGAGTACTTTTGGTCGCAATGCGAAAGGCACGACGAGAAGGTACTTCGCTCGACGTGCCGAGAAGTCATTTTCGAGAACATCGTTTCACAGGATAAACGACGTCAGTGCTCGCTTGAATACCTTCGAGACAACAACAGCACTGCCCTCGAGGTATTCCGTAAGGCCCCCGAGTTCTGGATCAGCTCGTTGCTGTTCAGGGAAGTCGTCGACACTTACGGTGCCTAAGAAGCAGTCATCATCCAGATCATCCTGCGATGGTGCGTCCACAGGGACACGATTGCTTTCTTACGGACTTGTAAACGATAAAAATGTCGAATTCTTGCAGTCTCAGGCTTCATTTTGTGAGACGACCCGAAGGGTTTTCTAAGTTTGCCAACCAACACAAGGAGTGGTGGTCGCTTACATCTTTGAAGGGCCTGCCGTTAAAGTAGGGGCGAAACTTTGAGGTAGCCCAAATGACGGCAAGGACACTCTTTTTTGTAGTAGCATAGTTGAATTCCACCTTTAATAGCGACCGGCTCGCATGACTGATGACCCTTTCCTGTCCGTAAGTTCTGTGCACAGGAACGGCGGCGATTCCTAGACTGCTTGCATCGGTATGTATTTCTGTTTCGGTGAATTTGTCGCAATGTGCAAGCAACGGAGGCGTCTGCAGGGCTCGTTTTAGTTCTTTAAATGCTTCCTGCTGCGGCGTTTCGCACTAGCATTCCACGTTGGACCTAGTAAGGTTAGCGAGTGGCACCGCGATCCTGGTGAAGTTTTTGACGAACCGCCTGTAATAGCCACAGAGGCCGAGAAATCAGACGGCTTTATTGTCGGTGAGTGGAGGGAATGTAGCGATGTCACTTGTCCTTTGCGGGTCGGGGCGTATACCATACTTGCTTATCACGTGGTCCAAGAACATGAGTTATTCGTACACAAAGAGCCATTCTTCTGGCTTCGAGGGTGAGTCTGGAGGTCTTGATTGCTTGAATTACTGCTTCATGGCGCCGGAGATGCTCGTCCAAGCTTGAGGAAAACACGACGACATTGTCCAAGTACACGAGGCAAGTGTGGAACTTCAATCCAGCTAGTACGATATCCATAACGCATTGGAAAGTTTCGGAGCCTGATCAAAGATCGAACTGCATCACCTTGAATTTGAAGAGGCTGTCTGGTGTTATAAAGGCCCTCTTTTCTCGGTCTTTCTCCTCAACTTCAATTCGCCAATTGCCGGTCTTGAGGTCGATTGACAAAAAAACACCTAGCGTGGTGGAGTTGATCAAAAGTGTCGTCTGTTTGAGGAAGACGATACAAATCCTTCTTTGTGATTTTGTTCAGGTGACGATAATTGATGCAGAAGCATATGGTGCCGTCCTTATTTTTCACTAGCACCGCAGGTGACCCCCATGAACTCTTGGAAGGTTGTACGATATTGTCGCGTAGCATTTCGTCGATTTCTTTTATTATTGCCTCCTGCTCTCGCGTCGAAACTCTGTATGGGCTCTGACGTAGTGGTATGATACTCTCCTCTGTTAGGATGCGATGTTTTGCTACTGGTGTCTGCCGAATTTTCGACGACATGAAAAGCAGTCCTTGTATTGCCGGGGCAGGCTTTTCAGCCGTTCTTGCTTATGCATAGGAAGAGTCGGATTGATATCGAAATTCCCGTTGAGACCCCGATTCGTCGAAGCAAGTTTAGTAGTCTATAGGCGAGGGTGATAACGTTGCTAGCTTCAACAATCTCTTCAAAATAGGCAATTGTCGTGCCTTTGCTCACGTGTTTGTACTCCTTGATGAAGTTCGTAAGCATCACTATTGCTTTCTCTCCTATCAGCTCGGCTATTCCTATTGCGACGCAAATCTCGCGGTTGATCAACAGCTGCTAGTCGCTTTCAACGACGCCTCACATGCATGCTGATTTCTGAGAGCCGACGCAAATGTTGATGCTGGATAGAGGGGAAAGGTGATTTGATCTTCTAGTACATTCAAGGCCTGCTTCCCGGGTGGCGTGTGTGGCGGTAGAGCGTGTTTTGTTGATAGTGTTATCGACTTGGATCTCAGATTGGTGACTGCAACATGAAGGCCTAAGAAGTCCATACCAAAGATCACATCTCCAGAGAACCACTGTAGTACTACGAAGCTTGCGGGGTAAATCTGGTTGTTAACGCACACTTTTGCTGAGCAGATTCTCTCCGGCGTTACAAGGTGGCCTCCAGTTGTTCTTAATTCAGGGTCTTCCCAGGCGTGTTTGGCTTTCTTTAACTTCGTAGTGAACGCTCCACTGATGACTGAATATTCGGCTCCGGTGTCGATGAGAGCTGTTATACTATGGCCGTCAATAAGAACGTCGAGGTCACTCATTCGCCGTCTCGCGTTGCAGTTAGGTCGTGGCGTCGGGTCACGGCTACGTCGGCTTGTTCTGCTGCCTTCATGTTGTATCGTGAGGTCGTCATCAGTACTTCGGGATTCGTCATCAGGGCTTTGCCTGTTTCGCGTGGTGCTCAGAGAGTACCGTCGCGGAGAATCGTTGTCGTTGTCGGAGAATCTTCGGTGGTTCGTCGCACAGCAACCGTGCGTCAAGTAGTTCCTGCCCTTAGTTTCCTGGATAAGGGCTAGGAGACCAGCACTGGGTTGGACCAGTGTACGGCCGACGGTGAGGCGACATGTAGCAGCCGGGTGGCGACGAACGGGAAGTTCCTCCGGGTGTCCACTGCGCTGCTGCGAGGTAGTCGGTGATGTCACGAGGTTCCTCCCCCCGCTGTGGACGCGGCGCGTCTACGGCGAAACCACGCAGCCCCATCTGACGGTACTGGCAGCGGTGGTAGGTGTAGGCTGCTCCTCCGCAGTGGTAGCAGAGAGGTCGGTGATTGGGGGCACGCCACAAGTCGGTTTTCCTCGGAGCATTGCGCTGGCCGGCGGGTGGACGGTATGGCGTCGACGGTGGTGGTGGCTGGCGGCGGAACTGCGATGGTGCGGCTTCTTCACGTGGCCGTGGAGGGAATCGTAGTATCGGGTTGCAGCAGCGTAACTCATCGCTTGTGGCCGAGGCTGCGGAGCTTTGGAAGCTCCAAGCGATTGCCGAACTTTTTCGCGGACAGTGTCGGCGATCCCGTGCACTTGGGGCTGCGACGAAGACACAGGCTCCATAGCTCTTCCCGCACGATCTGTCGGATCGTCTCACGCAGGTCGTCCGTGCTGAGGGCAGGGGCTTCGGCGTAGTTGACTGTTGAAGAGCGATGGTCATACTGCCTTATGCGCAGCTCAAGCGCCTTCTCTATTGTCGTGCCTTCGGTGAGGAATTTGTCAACAGTCTTGGGCGGATTGTGAACAACGCCCGCGAACAATTCTTGCTTCACACCCCGCATAAGGAAGCGGAGCTTCTTGTCCTCAGCCATAGCATATTGATATGATTGGCGTGCCAAAATAGTTTCGTCATCTCTTCCGAAAAGATGGTGACATTTTCGTTTGGCAGCTGTACACGGGTCTCCTGCAAAGCAGCGGCCCGTTCTTAGCGGTCGACGCCCATGAAAGTTTCCAGGAATGCACATCGAAAGAGATCCCAAGAGTGAAGTACAGACTCCCGATTTTCGAACCAGGTCCTCGCCATGTCTTCCAGGTAGAAATAGACGCAGCGCAGCTTTTCTTCCGGGTCCTACTGGTTCAAGGCTGCTACTCGATCGTTGATTGATTGATTGATTTGTGGGGTTTAACGTCCCAAAACCACTATATGATTATGAGAGACGCCGTAGTGGAGGGCTCCGGAAATTTCGACCACCTGGGGTTCTTTAACGTGCGCCCAAATTTGAGCACACGGGCCTACAACATTTCCGCCTCCATCGTAAATGCAGCCGCCGCATGCTACTCGATCGTATGTCTCGAGCCAGGTCTCCGGTTCTTCAAATGAAGATCCGTGGAAGTTGGGTGGCTCCTTTGACTGCTGCATTACAACCATGGTGGGCGTTGGCACAGGTACTGTCATAGCTGATACAGTAGTGGTGGTGGCCTTGGGCTTGCGATGGTTGTTGGGTAGAGCCCGACAACAATTGCTCTAGAGGTAGCCCTTGTTGCCGGCGGCTTTCTCGCAGGTCGAGGTTGCCGGGGTTGTTTGTTTTATGGTTGGGGCTGGCCTATTGACTGGAGTGGGGCGTTCGGTACATGGATGGGATGCACCTCCACCACATGTCACGGGGTCGTGACGAGGATGAAAGGAGAAAACTGCAGGTCGAATAAAACATCTTATATTTGGGCCGAACTTGTGGCCGCGCAAAGGGAAAGATAAATTAAAGTGAAGCACTGGCACTGGTAGCGGCGAGCAGAGTATCGGCAGTCGATCAACTGACAACTGGTGAAGAGTGTGGGAATTTATACCCTCGCTATCGAATATTCTAGCGTTATCGCTAGAGGCGACGTAGGTTCTCGAATAATCTGTGTTGTTCGCGAAGTGGGCTTAATCTTAACAAAACGATCCACTACAGCCTTGAAGATTCTCGAACATCGTAGGCGCGGTTGACGCTGAAGGTAGTGTAACCAGGTGATAACAAAACTTCAGGAAAGGAACGTGGCCATATGTTCTTTTCTTCTAGGGGCGAAGGTTCTCTTAGTCTAACCTTGTCACTGGTCCCGCGTAACCGAGAGAAGAACGGAAGAGAAAGAAAGCAAGAGAAATGAATGTCTATTTATCGTCTAATTACATAGAGGGCGCTACTCTCCGAAGAGCCGCTACTTTCCGATTGGCTGCTGCGCGCGCTTTGCCTGAGTGCGCGGAGAACGAGTGCCTCTATCAGTTTGAAGGATAGTCGCCATACGTGGTGGATCGCTGGGGGGGGGAGGGGCGGGCATGGACAAAGCAGAGCGGCGGGTGCGTTGAAGACGCTTGCGGCTGACTTTCTTGGCTCGCGTCTCGTCGGTGTTACGCGCACGCCATCTGCGTTCTCTTACGCGATCGGACGCATGCACAGACGGATGGACGGACGGGCGCCTCGCTCCACTCATGACCATTCACTCTGTTGATATGCTGTGATTGTTTCGGGGGGGGGTGATCAAGAAAGCGGAAGGGTAGTACGAAAGTGGTTGGCAAGGCGGAGGTTCGCTATACCACGTAATAACAACAGAAAAGGAATACAGCATTGTCATTCCCTCTCTCTCCTGGCGTGACCCAAAACATCAAGAATACTTGCCAGCGCCCCGGAGGTGGTACTGTTCGTTGAGCCACCTACAAATTTCAGTCTCTGTTAAACACGAAGCCAAGAGCAGCTCCACAGAGAAGTGAATTTTTTTCTCCTTTTGGAAAACTAATTACTTGTTTATTTATTTTTGGACTGTTTGACTAAGTTGTCTTGTCGAAACTTTTGCATCGGACAAGCGGGGAGATGGTGTTTGAACCAATAGCTTTGCGAATGTAGCTGAGGCGTTACCTTGCAGTCCGCAAAGTGGCTTGGTGAATAAAATTAAAGAAAAGAAAGGGAGGAAGGACAAATCAATTACTCACATGGTTGTGGCAAAAAATATGTGACGAAATGACGGTGCTGGCACTCCTCTTCTGAAAGCGAGTCCCTAACACAAGCTTCACTGTCCAAAGAACTAGTGTTCAGGCTTTTTTCACGCATGCGGAATTGGGATACAAAGTTATATGATCAAATAAAAATAGTAAAAAATAAAAATTCGTTGTTTTTATTACTTTAATGTGAGCCTATGTCATGTGTCTTTGCGTTATGTAAGATTATATGATGCATCCCGGGTCATAATCACAACAGATATTTTATGGGGACAAGCGCTGGGAGCAACCATCTCTTTGTCTCCATCTCTTTGTCCGTAAGTGCTTCGAAAAACAACAATAAAAGTTATTCGCTCTGTGCGCATCAGCCTGATGAGAATGAAAAGCGAGGCAAGTACAGCAGACACTTTACAAGGTCTCGCTATGTATATATATCGGGTGTAGGTTATCAAAAAACCATTCACTGCTGGTCAAACTCATCTTACGCTCAAAATAAACGTGGGCAGCTGAAATTAAAAAAAGGACACAAAGAAGTAGGATAAGAAAAAAATTGAACGAGAAGTACGCACATGAAGACATGAAAGTCACCTGATGCATTCGTGCAATAGATATTGCTAACCGTACATACCTAGACCTGTTGATGGGTTTTGGAGATATCTCGAAATCCTTCCAAATATGACACGAAAGTACAGCGCACAATACACTAATACTTTTAAAGGATGATGTAGCATGTACCTTCTGTTCTAGTATTTTACTTTCTTCAGCTTTCTTTTTAAATTTTTCTATCCGTGGGCTTATCGAAGATTAAATGCATCCCGATATCTTATCTTGGACCCAAGCATTGAGGGACGTGTCGAACGCGTCTGACCCAGGGACTAAGAATGTTCAGTTTGTCCTGATACCCACTTTTATCGGAGTTATTCAAACGCAAAACGCGGAACAAGATTGAGAATTCAACCTGTACATGCGCAAACACGTATCGCTCCGCGTTTCCCAGATTTAAGCCCTATACGTGACGGGTCACGAAAAAACGTGGTGCTTCGTTGATCTTCTAAGGCACGTAAGCTTTATGTCACCGATAGTGCCGGAGCGGGAATCGAAAAACAATCACATTACAAAGATGAGCCATGTACCGTCCCCCGAAGCAGGTGATCTAGAAGATCAGACAGAGAGGAGAAGTATAGAAAGCAACATAATAAAAAACGTTTTTTTTTTCAATCTAAAATGCGATATCACAGTTTTCCACGACCCATGTTCCCAAAGTTCCGAAGAAACGTGCCTTCTACTGAATGGAAGTTTTTTTTTTCTTTCCCGGTAAACAGAAATCGCGAAACAGAGAACAAGTGACTGATCCACCATTGTTCGTGCGGGGGGGGGGATTACACTGAGATTCACGCTGAACGCGCGGAGAAAGAAAAAAGACAAAGAATGTAAAAAACAAAGAAAAAAACAAACAACAATTTTCAATAGCTGGTGCTCTTTCTATGAGCTTTATTCCTTTATCCGGGGAGCAGGCTAAACGTAAACACAGTGTTCTCGAGACACACTCGTTCCGAAGCCGACGAAATGTATAACGAAACAAAAAAAAAACATACTGCAATATATAGGCCAGCGTGCACCGGAGCAGAGGACGTGGAATCGATAAACGAAGCAACAACAACACGACGCAGAAAGAGCATCTGCACATCCGTCTTTCGACCGGCGTGGGCCAGTAAACTTAAGAATACACAAACCGGGTAAGCAGCCGAGAGGAACTCCTGGTGCGAGAAGGACAAGACAACCAGAGACAGGCATACGGGCGGCAGAGCGCGTCCGTATAGCAATTGTCCCATCGATCTTCTCTTCCGACTCCGTGCGACAGGGGTTTTCCTTTCATATCCGCGAGCAGCGTCGAAATACGCTGACGGCAAAGAATTCAGTATACCCTGCCCCCGATTCCGCCAAAGCAATCTCCGATAGGCGAATCTATTGAAAGCGAGCAATCGCGAGCCACCTTTCGGCTAGGTTCTTTTCCTTTTTAATCCCCCCACTGTAAACGCAAGGGCAAATCGTTAAGTTTTTTATGATGATTTCGTGCACCGACTATTTCATGATGGCTACTACATACACGTGCATGCACGCGACGTCACGAAACACACGTGGGTGAGAAGGTGAAGCGCCGGAAGTAATAAGGCAGCGTATAAGATAAACAGCAGCAGCGATGCAAGGCCCAATCACAGAGTGTATACGCGTGCAGTTTAACGAGGATGGATGCTGCGCGATCACGAAGGTTTGGACGTACGAGCACTTACGAATATGATGACCGAGTCCAGACGTGAGAATGTTGCCCGGTGTATTGAGCCTGATTAGGTTCGTCGCAGAGGACGATGATGTACGCCTGTGTACACAAAGCGAAGAAAGCATTGCAAACTATGTGTGCCAATACACCTGATGGCTTGACATCTCATGGTTAAAGTTAGTTAAGAAATAAAATGCGTAAAAACTGTTGGGGTATATAGCCCGAAAACCACGATATGATTACGAAAGACGCCGTAGTGAATGGCTCCGGAAATTCGACCACCTGAGGTTGTTTAGCCTAAACATAGCATGCGAACCTCAAGTATTTTCGCCTCCACAAAAAATTGGCCGAAATCTGCATGTTACACTGTAAATGTCGTCGAAAGACGATAGTCTTGCGTCTGGAGAGAGTAAACAAAACGTTTATTTGATGTTCTGCGCAAGAAAATCGGTGAATGGTACTCTGCAGACGCTGCGTTAGAGTGCCTCGAGCGTGTGGCGAAGGCGAACGAGCGCATCTAGGCACGTTAGACACAAGTGCCGTCTGGCAGTTATCTTCTAAAACGAAGGCGTGCAGCCCGCGGAGATAGATGCGCGCCAGTTTCGGAGGTGATAAGGTGTAGAACGCAAAGCGACGGGCAGGTGCAACCACCGTGACGTCGTAGCAAAGCGTTGGAAACACATTTGTGAGCATGGCGTTGCACTGTCAGCGCAGCACCATTGAACGCTCCATTCCTTAGAGTTACTTGTGTGTGCCTCTTCTAGTATAAAGGCGGACATAGAAAATATCGAAGCATTGTTGTGGCGCATCAGATATACGCAATAATTGCTTTTTAATTGACAATCGCACAACTATGAACGCTAAACCTTGAGCATATTGGTGGGCGCAGCGCATGGGGTTGGCCGTTTGGTGCCGTTTGAGGTATTGTTAGGGCAGACAAATAGACAAATGTACAGACAGACAGACCAAAATTTTTCCGTAGGAGGTCCCCAAGAAAGACTAGCGTCTTTAAAAATGCAGCCACCGTGGCCGAGATTCGATCCCGCAACCTACGGACCAGCAGTCGAACACCATACGCGCTGGACCCCCGAGGCAGGTGAAAACAAAAACGCAATGCATAAACGTCAAGAACGGTTGTATTTGCAGCGGCCTTCCTTTTTACGCTTAGGTAAAAGTTTCGATCTCCTTCTATGAGAGAAACTTGGAAGGCTTGTAATATGCCGAATACGGCGATATTCGCCCTCTTCGTCATCACGAGAAGGTCAACGACCGGCGAGAATGCGGCTGCAACGTGTCATTTCCAGATGCTTCGCATATGCGAATGTGATCGCCTATAGCTGGTGCTCGGTAAATCGCTGTTGGTGGCAGCAGTGTGTTGACTATCGCAAGTCGTAAAATTTGTCATTGCGAGTTGATTTGAAATGCACTTTTTAATGAAAACGTTATTCCACTAGAGTGTAGTTTTACGTACTTCAAAATATTGTGTAATTTATAACTCCTATTGGTGCAGCCTTTTACATCGAAAGCTGTGTATGGCTAGGTGAAACGAAAAACCATACCCCGTGAAAAACAATAAAGGCCAGCTACTACGTCGGTTACGTAGTCCTCTGCGTTACACCCAAGCGCGTGAGTGCCATTGAGAACCACGTCAGTGACGTCACTCATCCCTTCGCAGCCTTACAGCCGATACTGCGGGCCGCACTTTGAACTTACAACTTCCACATGGGGACGCCACGGCACGCATGCACAACCGAACAGCGGAAAAAATTCTGAAAACAGCGCCGACAGCTAGTCCATGAGAGAATTCATGTTCGCCTGGCTGATTCAGCAATCCCACCACAAGAACAAGCCCGGATGGCAAAGCGCAAGCAGCAACAGCGCACCGAAGATTCGGCAACATTCAGAGCGGATTGCAAGCGATAACGGCGAGCCGAGGAAGCAGCGTTGCCGGCAGAAGAGAACCAACGTGGCAATGACGGAAGTGCGTTCACCGAGCCAATGAACACTTTCGACGGGATTTTCTCGAGCGGAACATAGGCTTCTGCTGCGGCGTCCATAACCGCATGTGGCCGCACACTTCAGCTTCGCTGGTTAACCGTATGTATAGACTTTGGTTAGGTACAAATTTCTGTCGGGGCTCTTTTGTTTTACACGAGTCTAAAGTTTTCTGCTCGTTTGTTAATTTATCTGCATCAGTCATGTACAAAAGGTATCAGTACGGCTTGCTCGCCAGGGGCGCCTGTTCTGTCCATTATTTTGTTGTTATTGTGCTTCGCAATATCAAATGAACTTTATCTTAAAGGGCAGTCGTTTGTGGTACAGATCGACTCAATGAGGATATGCAATAGCCGATGAAACGGAAGGTGCCGCCACTATGTCAGGCATCTTGACACGCGTTAAATTTATGCTGCAAGGTTTTGAACATATTTTATGCATTGTGTCGCAAAGATTACAACAATTGACTGACGTAAATGCTTGATCAGTGTCCTTTTACCACCGCACACTGACTGATATGTGTAGCTTTACGTCCCAAAACCACCATATCATGAGAGACGCCGTAGTGGAAGGCTCTAAGAATTTCGACCACCTGGGGTTCCTTAACGTGCACTCAAATCGGAACACACGGGCCTACAGCTTTTTCGCCTCCATCAAAAATCCAGCCGTTGCTTCCGGGATTCAATCCCACAACCTGGGGGCGCCGTATATTGGCCGGGTAATATAATAGACCGATGCATTCTCATTGTCGTACGCTACAAGACTTTGTCATAATCAGTGTACAAGTGTATTGTTCCCGAATTGAAGCAACTGCAGCAGTCATGCTAGACGAAGCAGTTAATTGAATCCGAAGTGGTGGATGACTGCAATTATTTTTGGCCACTTAACGCTACATTCACTCAGCCAGGGAAAAGTTGTCTTACACATACTTCGGCGATCTCACTCATGAGCCGACTCACTCGAATTCACTCAGACTCAGATCGAGCCGTGAGTCTAAGTCTGAGTGAGTACGGGTGAGTCACTAAAATGTTGGTAAATTTGAGTCCGAGTGAGCCCACAGCACAAAAAATATTTCTTGAGGGAGTCTCAGTGAGTACCACTTTTTTTCCTACCTAAGGTCGTATTTAGTCATCTTCAGCATTACTATCAGCCTTACTTGGATTCACATGTAAACTCACTTCTACACATAAGTATTCAAAGCAGTGTCGTTTATACAATGTTTCAATATTTAATAATTAGAGGCGTGAATTACGTACGGCGTGTTTCGACCTCCCTTCAGCAACTCTTTCTGGTAATTTCTTGATCATTATATCTTACGCTGTCAACTCTTCCGAGAAAAATGTCTTTACTGGTTTGCAAGCACTCAAAACTCGTTTTTAAAGATACCATATTCAATGGCACCAAGAAGAGCACAGATTACGTGAGACATTGGTGTTAAAGAGCATTGACACCACTGCCGAAGAAGCTCGTTTTAGGCTGCGGGACTGATGAGTCGCCTCACTCGGACTCACTCAGACTGAAATTGAGCTGTGAGTCTGAGTCAGAGTGAGTCCGGGTGAGTAATTTTTTGGTGAGTGTGAGTCCGAGTGCGTCCGGCTGATGAAAATTTTTGTTAGTCAGAGTCCGAGTGAATGAGCTCCACAAGTTTTGCCGACCTATGGTGGTACATTTTCGGCGCCCGCAATGGTATAATATATATATATATATATATATATATATATATATATATATATATATATATATATATATATATATATATATACGTACAATGTCCCACCCATCTTTAGCCAAAGTTTAAAAATATGCCGACACATGCAATGACGACGCGATCAAATGCATGTTGCTGACTGTTGCCTGGAGTGAGTCAGGCTATTCCTTGTGTTTTGATTACTTACGTAGTTAGGTCCCGTCTATTAACTAACTCTTTAAGACCAATATGAGTTGGACATTCCAATGAGGAAGTAGTTCATTGGTTTGCAAAGCGTCCGATTAGACAGTTTTGAGCTTGATATCTGTTAATATTAGTCTTTTCCTACTGACTGCAAATGCCCAAGAAATGCAACAAATAGCGTGTGAGAATCCCGCTCACGTGACCGTGTGCCCGATGATTCTAGTGCTCCCTAACGTTCCGCATACGAAAGACCCTAGCATTTGCCTGACTGTGCTGTTTCGACAGGGCCGCGAGAATGGTGGTGGCTTTACGATGAACACGTTTGTATATCGGCCACAAAAGTCACAGCTTTGTCGCAAAGGAAATGCAAAGAACATGACAGCAACAAATTGTAAGGTCACGGGCAGAATGGCAAGCAGATCGAAACACGCCCCGCAGTTTATGTCGCACAAATGACGCACAAAACGTACTGACAGGTAGAAGTGAACGCGAATAAGCGTCTCAGTTGTTACTTCGCTGTGTCTGAAAAGCGCCCTTTTCGAAAACGGAGACTGTGCAACGATCTCGGAAAGCTTCTTGCGCCCGGTAACTACAACAGAATCGTTCCGGTGAAAGCCCAGGGCCAGCCAAGATGTACGATTGTCCCCACCGCGAGATAAGAGCACGCGTGAGCGTCCACCCTGCCCCCTCTCCGCGGGGCAAAGTAGGCGTTAGAGATGAGAGCAGCGTGCTGGACGTCGTGACGATGTGGCGATGGACGCTCACTGTGCCATCTTGCTATATTGCTGAAAACACGATAGTTCCCCCCGAAATGCCCGTCATAACGATATGTAAAATATATAAGTAGCTTGCCATTTGAACGTTCAAGGATCATTCGTGGCATAGTGGCGAATGCCTTGCACTCACAATTCAAAGGTCACTCGTCTAATTTCTCGCGCTGAAGTCTTTTGTCTGGATTATTTTTCTTTCTTCCGTTTTCTTATATATAGATACGTGTATACATATACGGTGAGTGACGGTGACGCCGGGGGCAAAATCCATCCATATAATTGCTATCGCAATAAAAGCGATCACCGGTGTGACTGCTTACCACTGTCATGAACCGGTGCGAAGAAAGCGAATCGTTCATACGCGGAACGTTAGGAAGCACCAGAATCACAGCACATGTAAGCACGCCAGTGGGTTTGTCACGTGGTATTTTCTGTATTTCGCGGGCGTTTGCAGTTAGCCGCGGAAGGCAAGAATAATCAGCAAATATTCAGTTCGAGGCTGTGTAATCGAAGCTGTCAGACCTATCTACAATTTTCTCATTGAAAATTTTTACCTCTCTTCGTTCCTTCAGAAGTTAGTTAATTAAAAGTGTCTCATTAAACAGGTTATTTATAAGAACATAAAAACTAGTCTGAATCACTCCCGACAATCGGTAGCAACATGCATTTGGTCGCGTCGTAATTGCGTGTGTGGGCATATTTTGAGCTCTGGCTAAAGAAAGCTGGGACACCCTATCTCTCTCGCGCGCGATATATATATATATATATATATATATATATATATATATATATATATATATATATATATATATATATATATATTATATATAACTCAGGGGACGAATTGCAACTCATGATTACGGAGTTAGACAAGGAGAGCAGAAAGGTGGGTCTTAAAATTAATCTGCAGAAAACGAAAGTAATGTACAACAACCTCGGAAAGGAGCAGCGCTTTGCGATAGGTAATAGTGCACTTGAAGTTGTAAAAGACTATGTCTACTTAGGGCAGGTAATAACCGCAGAGCCTAACCACGAGATTGAAGTAACTAGAAGAATAAGAATGGGGTGGAGCACATTCGGCAGGCACTCTCAAATTATGACAAGTAGATTGCCACTGTCCCTCAAGAGGAAGGTATATAACAGCTGTATCTTGCCGGTACTTAGCTACGGAGCAGAAACCTGGAGACTCACAAAGAGGGTTCAACTTAAATTGAGGACGACGCAGCGAGCAATGGAAAGAAAAATGGTAGGTGTAACCTTAAGAGACAAGAAGAGAGCAGAGTGGATTAGGGGACAAACGGGAGTTAAGGATATCATAGCTGCAATAAAGAAGAGGAAATGGACATGGGCCGGGCATGTAGCACGTAGACAGGATAACCGCTGGTCATTAAGGGTCACCAACTGGATTCCCAGAGAAGGGAAGCGGGGTAGGGGGAGACAGAAGGTTAGGTGGGCAGATGAGATTAAGAAGTTTGCGGGTTAAATTGGCAACAGCAAGCACAGGACCGGGTTAACTGGCGGAACATGGGAGAGGCCTTTGTCCTGCAGTGGACGTAGACAGGCTGATGATGATGATGATGATATATATATATATATATATATATATATATATCAATTATTTCCGGTTACACGCTTTTGGCACATGATTGATTGATATGTAGGATTTAATGTCCCAAAACCACCATGTGATTATGAGAGACGCTGCAGTGGAGGGCTCCGGAAATTTCGACAACCTGGGGTTCTTTAACGTGCACCCAAATCTGAGCACACGGGCCTACAACATTTCCGCCTCCATCAGAAATGCAGCCGCAGCAGCCGGGATTCGATCCCGTGACCTGCGGGTCAGCAGCCGAGTACCTTAGCCAATAGACCACCGCGGCGGGGCACTGCCTTTGAAACAGGCAACATATTTTTCAAGAGCGTACCATAGGGCCACGCCAGTGTTTTAAACCACTACGTGGGAGGAGTTACATTAGGAGCTATGCAAATAATGCATCACAGAAACGTAGAAATCAATGAAGTGTCGCACCGCGTGAGTTGCGTGGTGACTGGGTTATTTAAAGCACCAAAAGGTATCGTAAGGTATCATAGTGGTAGGAGAGAGGGACGAGGAAGACAAAACTGGAGAAGCGCGACAAGCGTTTAGAGCAGCCCTCCCATTACAAAGCGCTTTGCCATAACTGGTCGTCATCATTAATCACAGTAAAAATGAAGCGCGCTGATACATACGTGCATCTTGTGAACAGCTTTAGTTCGGCGTACGGAGCAGTTCTGTGGGCGCTGAACCAAAATTCTCGAATGCCGCGTCTACAACGCCTCTACACTTTTTTAGCAATTTTCTCTAGCGCGAATCCGTTGCGCTGTCTCGGCGTCTTTATCTTCATATTTATTTGTGTGTGTGTGTGTGTGTGTGTGTGTGTGTGTGTGTGTGTGTGTGTGTGCACGCACGCACGCACGCTCGCACGCATACACAGCCACAGCACCCCACCTTCTGCCCTACCCTCTTTTTTGACTATAGCTTTTTGTCCACTTTGTGTACACAGGGTCTCGAGCCGGAAAGACACCGCTTCGCAAAGATTAAAGTTAAAAACAACTGCGCGAAAAAAATGAAAGCAATAGGAACCATTTTTTAGACACAAAGTTGATGATTGTGCTTTCAAGTCGAGCGAAATTTTATACGACTGCCAGCTGTGCAAACTAATGACAGCGCGCTCTATTTCATATTTTGGCCAGAGCCTTAATGCGCCAAAGTGCTGCTGTAGCAAGCTTTAGAGTGTAGGCCCGATGAGGCCAGATAATGTGCTTTAGGTGTAATGCCCCTCTATCGAAAACCATAGTTTGCATAGCTTAGGCTTGCCGTTGCCAAAAGACAACCAAAGAACAACAAAAAGAGCGTAGCCTCGTTTCACAGTAGCTGTCGCTGTAACAGTTCTGTGATCGTCTGTTAACTAATCATCGAAGGTCGGGAAGTCGTGTAACTGCTTTCAGCCTAATTAACCCAAAGAGCTGGAAGATAACAATGGGCGAACGACGATCGGGGACGATATTCTAAGGCTTTTAGTTTGTTTGTTTTAGTGATAGTTTGCCCATTCATATCTTCTGTTCTTTGCCAGTGATCACTAAGCTTAAACAGCTGACCGTACGCGGTGGACAATAACACTCATGAATCAGACTTAAGGCATTATCAAAGTATAGCGACCAAGTAATAGTGAACAAAAGTGAGAGCTGCTTTGTATTGTCGAGCTTGATCAATACGCTGTTTATAGGTTGCCTTGTGAAACTTTGCTTAAGAATCTTGCGTGATCATTCGTTAGAATCAGCTATATACGCTGCCTCGGAGGACATAGTTGTCTTAATATAGACGGCAGTACAGGTGTACAAAATTACAACTACACCAACAGAGAAAAGTGAAATTGGATTGACAAGACGTGTTTTTATCCGCATTGAAAAAAAAAGAATATTACAGCAGCCCCTAATTTTTTGCACCAAGCAGCCGCACCATGCTATTTTCAGAAGCTTGGAGGGAGGAAATACTAATTATTTGACATTTTAAGGTATTGCACCCACGAAATTAAAAGCAAGCATCACACAGTTCTGTGCCTCAGACTTGTGTGACCCACGAACACAGTGTGTGTGTGTGTGTGTGTGTGTGTGTGTGTGTGTGTGTGTGTGTGTGTGTGTGTGTGTGTGTGTGTGTGTGTCACACAAGTCTGCGTTACAATGACAAAATCACACAGATTGTGGGTATAAGTATGCTCAACGGCGTCGAGTTGAGCGTTGCCCTAGTCGTTGTGACTGAGCCAAAGGAAGGGCTTCTTAAAAAATTGACTGCGTATCTCCGGGATTCGTTGCAAATGTCGTCGAAAGACAATATTTGCCGCTAATGATCTAATGCCCACATACAACAAAAGAATGATCAGCATTAGAATGATCCAATATCAACGTCGGAATGAACAATGTCAACATTACAATAATCTATGAAAACATAGTTTGTTGGATACAAAAAATCTGTTGTATATTGTTTACACCTCTCAATTGAGAAAGCTTACATTGACCAGAGTGGTCGGTGTCTGAACACCACGCTGTTAGAACATAAGATCTTTAGGAACAAATAATTATTCCCACCTTAAAGAAAACTGTTCTCAGTGTGGCTGCTTGCCACTATTTGATGACACCACAGTGATTTTTCACCACAAAAAACAACTAACCAAGAAACTAGTTAAATCATTTCATATTAACAATAGAAAAGACTGATGCGTTAGGAATTATCGCTGTCATTAAGTCATCAAGAAGCCACCTTACTCGAAGGGCTTTAACTGAAAGTGCGTAGGATTTCATTTGTAACACTGGTTCTTGTTGCCAACTTCCGTGCTCAGCACGTGCAAGTTCTACTTGAACGTCTTGCAAGTTACCCTGACCTGTACATTTTTACGGCTTCTTTACGATTACGTTTTCATTTCTTTGAAGTGTATTAGCCACGAGAAGTGGGAGTGGTGCCGCCTGGCGGATGACGTCACGGCACGGACTCGTCGATGCCTGCCTCACCTACATAATTATGCGATTACATCATGCGCTGTTCGAATGTTCGCGTTCGCTTTTTGCTTGATTCAAAGTGCACATGAATAAAAAAAACAGAATTGGTAATGTTTCAGGTAAAAAACAATAAAAAGTTTACTTTTGCTTCTGCGAAATCACGCATTGGGTCGTATAGCAATGTGAAAGAAGTGAAAAGGCCTGTGTCATGCTGCTAACCCCGATGATGGATTCAATTCGTGATCACGACAGCCGCATACTGATGGGTGTGAAAATCAAGAACAAGCTTCTGTTTAGATTTCATTTGATCGATATGTGGGGTCCCAAAACCACCATATGATTATGAGAGACGCCGTAGTGGAGGGCTCCGAAAATTTCGACTTCCTGGGGTTCTTAAACGTGCACTCAAATGTGAGCACACGGGCCTACAACAGTTCCGCCTCCATCAGAAATGCAGCCGCCGCAGCCGGGATTCGATCCCTTGACCTATGGGTCAGAAGCCGAGTACATTAGCCACTAGTCCACTGTGGCGGGGCTTCCGTTCAGATACAACAAACGCATTGGCGCATTATGATCTAATTTTGAGAAAGAATCACGACACCATATTTACGTTAATTATTATATCTATATGTGCATGGGTAATTTCTTTCAGAGATATCGGGGCTTCTCCTCTCCTAGAATAATTTGTACCGGAGGAATCCCCGTATCTACTGACAGCACTTTTGTAGGTCTGTCAAGCCTTGCCCTCGCGTGCATGTGGTATCTAGTCTCCTAACATGTATCGGAATGCGCTCGCCCTATGCAACACCACCAACGCTGTTGTGCGTTTTTCTCGTGTACTTGCTCATTCAACACGTTATTTACTTTCATGTTTCTCTCGCAACAATTTCGAAGCTTTAATTGACCGAAATCATTGAGGTCAAGTGTGGTTGAGGTTCGGTGTGGAAACTTCTATCGCTGTCAGATTCTCTCTTCGTGCAGTATTGTATCAGCGGTGCGGTCGCGCTCCTGACTATCAGTTTAGATAGGCACCTCACATGTTAAATTTCTTTGCAGTTTATCACCTGTTGGTGGACATGACGTAGGAGCCCAGTCGTCGCCTCGTCGAGGCGAATGTTGTTTAGTTATTACATGGGCCCAAAAGCCTAAACAGGCTGAAATTCTTTGCGTGGTTAGGGGGGGGGGGAGGGGACTCCTTTGAATTGGTCATTTTTCTCTCTGCAAAGGGAAAAATTTTGGGGGGTAGGGGACAGGTTCTCAGAGCCATCCCCTGGTCACGTTACTGTTTGGGCCACGTCAGTGAGTGTGCCATGCAAAGAGTTCATTTCGTCTTTCTGACGGTTGTGTTAAAATCTTTGCTGTTAGCGGTGCTCCCACGTGAAGCTCCCATTAGCTTTTGTGACGCAGCGGTAGAACACTCCAACACATTACGAAGATCAGAATATACGACTACATAATCTCTGGCGACTGTTGATAAGAATCTAGTACATATGATCCCAGTAAACGGAAATATCTCATAATTTGGGAAATCGTTGTGTGTGCGGCAATATTTTGTTTGTTGGACGAATATATTAAGTGAGTGCTTATGACCGTCATATTCATGTAATGTCTCCTGGTGCAGAAAGTGAAATTCTGTGAAATCATTTAGATCATTCCCAGATGCAGGCTCAACTTGCCCCATAAAGCGCAATGTATTTAGTGAATTGAAATCGTCCCAATTTAAATGCTGATATTTCGGCACAGATATGTTCTAATCACGAAGTCTATGCTTAGTTGTAATCTCTTTAGTACCACTTAGCATGTTTTTAACACCAATTCCTTGGTGTACGCGATAAAAATAACGAACGTCTTCTTCTGCATCACCGTTTTCTCAATAAATCTTCCATTAGGATGAGAGTCTGCCTATCATAAGCTAAACTATGGAACCTTCTTACAGCTTTAAAACTTTCACGAGTCGTTAAACCTTGCTTCTTGCATCTTGAGAAAATTGCGTCACAAAATTGAGGCGTAATCAACAACGTATCGCTAAAAGGGGTGTGCACGGCGGGCGCAGAGAAAGAAGACAAGCACCGGCGGAACAGGCAAGTCCTTGCCGTTACGTCAGATCGCCGTGACTACAGCGACGCCAGTGTTCGTTCTCGGCGCTAATAGGCTGCACATGCTTCTTTTTTATCGCTTGAGCTTGCGCATGTTGGGTTTTGTGGATGATAAAGCATGAATGTGATTGTCATGCTCATTTCTACACGTGGCGACATTATCTTACAGTTAAATGCTCAAATTTGGTAATAGTTGAGTTTTAGGTGCCTTTTATTTCATTTCTGTGTCACTCAGGGTCAGCGTAGTTGCATATACATTAATTATTTTTTGAAATATATTTAGTTGCGAATGTAGCAAGCGCCGTGTCCTTCGTATCTCTGTTGGCCACGTTAAAAGTGCTTTATACATAACCTTACGGTAAAATGATCTTCGAAAGACGATAGCTTTCTGCCAGTCGTGATTTTTTAGTGCATACCTTCGCATTTTAGTGCAACGTAAGCAATACTAAGGTCATCAAAATTACGTACATATGTATTTTGTTGTAAAGGAGCACAGCAGCTATTACTTACGTATTGATGTGGTGTCTTAGATTTGCGTATTATTAGCTCTTGATCGACAGTGTTCGCAAGTATGAACGTAGCCACCAGTTCAAAATGGCTGGCTCTTCAGCAAGTGCATAAACTTAGGCCATGTGGTTAAATAATGTGACAGACAGACGTACAGACACCAAAATTTTGGCGTTCAAGCATCCCCAAGAACACTATAGTCTTTAAAAAATAGACACGGACCAGCCATGTGCCTCACGAGCTTCTTGGAGGTGAGGTGGTAGACGGCAACCACCTTGTCGTCGGCTTCGGTGGTGCAGAATGCATGCTGCGAGTCGGGTGCGGCCACCAGCTGACGGATGGGCGCTTGCAGTGTGAGCGAGAGCACCTGCGGCGGCAGCGCTAGGCTTAGCCACGATGTCACCGGCACCAGCAGTGGCGTCTTCGCTTGGCTGCACCAGCTGCTCGCCTGGCTCACCAAGTCTCCCAGCACCTTCGAGTTGCCGTCTGTGGGACAGAGAACAGCTGCAACTCTCAGAAGTTGGACGCAGCGCAGCAAAAGGCACCGACACTTTGTTCAAATTCTTAACGTGGCTCACACATATCGCCGAGCCTTTGTAGTTGAAAGACAACGAAGTGAAACATTTGATCAGTTTAGACTGAAAACTCTACTGTCAGAATTCTAATGTCGTTAATTTCCCCATCATTGTCTTATTATTAGAAAAGTAAATCGATTTCGATGTTTCATTTTTTAAATATCACGTCAAAACTTCTGCAGATGACGTCATGGATTTGGAAGTGTAGTTTTTTGTATTTCGACAATATTATATCAAAGAAATTTTCCCAAACTTGGTATGCTAAGTCAATGGCAGCCTCAGGGGACAATGTGCTTCAATTTTACTGATTAGAAACTACGCAGCACCATTACATGCTGTCAAATATCTATGATGTCCAGGCGTTTGGTGCGGAAGTGTCACGGTGATGTTGCCATTCCTTTTTTTTTTCTTTTTGAGCGTTCTCTCTAACACCAAGTGCGTTCTCGCAGCAAGCGTGCTGATTTCAGAACTGTGAAAAAGTAATTTACAGATATGAAAGAAATCGCTTTACCTTTTAGTGTCTATGGAAAGAAAGGTAGCATCTCACGCACTGCTTAATACACATAGATTTGCTTTAAGGCTCACACAGCAAACATAAGGTAAATATAAGCAGGCTGATGACTGCCACCGGAAGAGAGACATGTATTACCTGCGTTGTTTTTAAGAAAGAAGAGATGGATATGTAGAAATAGCAGATGTGAAGAAAGATCATTCGGAACCAGATGAAAGTTCACAAAGACTAAAGTGAAGAATGACATGGGAATAGAGTGTGGTAGCTGTAACAAACAAACAAACAAACAAACAGACAAACAAACAAACTAACAAAATGTCGCAGATCATACCAGTCAGAATACGCTTTACGTATAACGCGTGCAAGCATAAAACAACGTGGTGTGCTACAAAGAGGCCACCCATTCCAGCTTCTAGAAGTGCCAAGAGGTGATCACGTCTTGATGCGTAAGTGCCTATAGGACAAAGCCATTCATCGCGTTCCATGAACGACAGGTGAAGGCGACAGTATCTCATTAGAGAACTGGTCTACTCAGTGAAAACAGGATGTGCGATGGTCGTGTGCTCAGGTGTCTCATAGGAGCTACAAGAAGCCCACAATGGATCGTCCACACATTCTTGTCGGCGTAAGCGTCCACACAACTAGATAGAGCTAACCATTCACTTGACCAACAGTGCTCAACAGGGCTGCACGGCAAGCTGGCACGACGTACATTGGAGGAAAAAATTCATTTGTGACCCGCTGGCTAAGGTACTGTTCGACGGCACAACTATATTGAGCAGTCAGCAGAAGAGCCTCATCAAGTTCATACGAAATTCTTGGGCAGACGCGTTTACCGTGGGCACAACTGTGTGTCGGTCTATTAATTTATGCTGGTACATACGTACGAAGACGCGTCGCATCTCTGAGTCCTCGTCATTTGTGTATTTGGGCAGTAAACCTTCACATATTATTCACTAAGCATAAATTAACGATGACTGTCAACCAAATATATGAACTTCAAGCTCTACTTAAGCTATCCAGATGTCAACGAGAGATGCCCCAAAAAATGAAGTTTCGAATGTGTTGCTGGACTATCGCAACTGGACCGTCAGCATGGCTCTTCTGTAGTTTGCTAAGACCAGGCCAGAAGTGGGAAGGTAATCTTCAGTATTATTACTTTGTTTAATACATGCTTCGGTGCAGCTCATAAAGAAGCCGGGGGAAGGGGATGGGATTCAATCTGTATTCTAACGGAGTCCATGCTGTGCTGTCACCCCTCCTCTAGCTTTTTAAAAAAAAGCGAAGCATTGCTTTGTGTACTCCAAGCACTTCATCTATCTATCTATCTATCTATCTATCTATCTATCTATCTATCTATCTATCTATCTATCTATCTATCTATCTATCTATCTATCTATCTATATCTATCTATCTATCTATCTATCTATCTATCTATCTATCTGTCTATCTGTCTGTCTGTCTGTCTGTCTGTCTGTCTGTCTGTCTGTCTGTCTGTCTGTCTGTCTGTCTGTCTGTCTGTCTGTCTGTCTGTCTGTCTGTCTGTCTGTCTGTCTGCCTGCCTGTCGATGCGCTCTCGTAATCCTACTTACTTGCATGCCAGTGGCACATACCCGCCCTCGGGTATGTGTTACTGGTATGCATGTAAGTCCACAGGTGATTGAAACTTCTTATCTACTCAGAAACGGTGAAAACACACACGGGTAATTATAATGCGTTAGCGTTAAGAAAAACATGACATCGGCAGCGTTTACCCAACGAACGCTTACAATAAATATCATGGTCTCAGCAGGAGGAGAAGGAGTAATGAAGGAGGAAAGACAGGGAGGTTAGCAGGTCGGTCTCAGCAGGAATTGAATCCCCGCACTCAGCGTAGCAATAAAACAAACTACCACAGAGCCACGCCAGGTCTTGGAACTACTTTAAAAAAGGACTGTAATGTTTTTAAAACTTCAATTATGGTTGCAATGCTAGGACTACCCAATTTTATAAACATCACATACGTCTCCTACCATACAGCCATTCAGTCGGACTAACGTCAATTGTAGTTAGGTAACATTCGCTGAAGTTGATTTATGTAGCTGTGTCTTGGGCTACTATCTTTGCGGGCACCAGCACTTCATATCAGCTTATCGCTTGTGGTGTTAATACGCATGTTTTTGTTGGCATCGTTGCGCAAGTCAACTATCTCGTTATGTAAGCATCTGCAACTGTTCAACATATGCATATGCGTGCAATATCTGTACACATATAATCAGCGTCATTTCATGACCTGTCGTTCATTAAAAAATTACATGGCCACCTTCCATCCGCATGCGTTGCATAACATCGATTACCAAGGTTCGTGTCATGTGCCGAATTTTCCCCCTGTAGATAAACAACTACTGCTCCCATAACAAAAAAAAGGATGAATGCGTAAAGTCGGATACAGCTGAAAAAATAGACTACAGTATCCATCCTGTGTCTGTGTTTCTGTGACGGTGCCCAAGCTCTTTCGTGATGAGCGCTAATCATCTATTTGAACTTTCCCCAACACCCAACCTGGGAGGACGAGAATGTGATGGTTTTGATTAAGTCGGGTCATCAAAGTAATTATTTGGTCCTTAGAATGCACAATGTTTAATTATAATTTTTTGTTCACTTTCTATCAGCAAGATTTAAGGAAATATTACTTTTGCGTAAAGTCACTGTTGTTTATTTGAGATCATGTGTTTTATTTATTTATTTATTTATTTTGAACATTACCCGCAACGCGATCTTAGGCATTATTACGGGGGGCACAGTGCCTCATAGAATGAATCCGCAGTCTTGCGGCCAACTAAATCAGCTGGTAACATATTCCATTCGACAATGGCTTGCGGCAAAAAAGAATTCTTAAACAGATCCGTTCTGGGGTTGTATGGTCCCAATAATAGGCTGAATTTCGCTAGATGTTGCTAACGTGTTTGATTGTGTTTGAGATAACTCACTCTTCCACAAACTAGGCCTGCCTAACGTACATTTATATGCATTACACTGGATGTATTGCTAGTATAATCATTCATAGTAGGTGCTTGACAGTTCATAGGGTTTCAGAGTCTCCAGTTGTGTTCTCTGACATGCCGCAGGATTCGGTATTAGGCCCGCGGTTTCGTTTAATCTATTTATAGACAGAATACATCGATAGGCTTGTTAGTCATAAGTTGAACATAATAGAGTGGTGTTATGTAAACATTTTATGAAAACTGGGAAGGCCATTTTCATAATGGCTTTTAGATTGCACCTCTTTACTTCGTTAATCTGTGATTTGGTCTTTCCCACGAAAGTTCAATATACTATGAAACGTTTTGCTAAAGTCTACGTTGCCTATGGAGCAACGTCGAAGTTAAAGTGCTGACGTTGACATGTGACAAGAAGACCTCTATAATATTCTGCTTAGTGTTCTTGCTGGCTAGGGAAGGTCAATGTAACCGAGTGCAAAATGATGCATTGATCGTGTCATTCAAATAACTCTAACCATGTAGGACTCATTCTCAATGCTACGGCGCTAATTAGAATGCCTTCACACAAGTAAATTATTCACACAACAGAGAATCATTCGTGAAATGAACACTTCAAATACATATCTAACTAACCTAACCACATGCTGTGGGAATCTACAGACTATGTAGTGACTATCCATGCTCATTAAACTATGTCAGTGACCGTCTGTGACGCATAAAAGATGCATATGAGAACATGCACTCTCACTGAAAGACTTATTCCGAAATACTTTGAAGGGCGCTCAGATATTCATCGCGCCCTCCACCGGCACACTATGTGCCTTTCCATCAGGTCACTTTTATCCACCAGTCCATTTGATTGCCCTACGCCAACCACATTCTCTGATCTTGCCGCACCTCTGACAAGACCTCGCTACGCCCGCTCACCATCCGCTGCTCGCCGTCAATCTCGTTCGCCCACGCAACGCCGTCCTGCGCTCTTGTCCTACGAAGTTTAAGTTTGCAACTTCGCACCATCCGCAAACGAACGGTATTACGGAGCGCCTCAACCGGACCACAACCGACACGCTTTCTAAATACGTAACGGCTGACCACCAGGACTGGGACATTCATTTGCCATATTTTACGCTCACATATAAGCCTTCGCGTCACAACACTGCCGGCTATTCGCCAGTATATACGGCCGAGTACCCGCCCTACACTTTGACACCTTGCTGCCCTCTGTCATTGAATATGCCGCCGAGGCCATGGCCCAAGCCGACCAGGCACGCCAGCTCACCAGCAACTGTTGATTGATTGAATGATTTGTGGGGCTTAACGTCCCAAAACCACCATATGATTATGAGAGACGCCGTAGTGGAGGTCTCCGGAAATTTTGACCACCTGAGGTTCTCTAACGAGCACCCAAATCTGAGCACATGGGCATACAGCATTTCCGCCTCCATCGGAAATACAGCCGCCGCAGCCGGGATTCGATGCCGCGACCTGCGGGTCAGCAGCCGAGCACCTTAGCCACTACACCACGGCTGCGGGGCTCGCCCACAACTGTCTGCGCGCCTCACAAAAGCACCAAAGACAGCTGTGCGATTCTCATCTCATCTTTGAAACGTACTTTTTGCCGGGTTCTCTTTCTTTCTGTGGTCAACCACACGGCGTGTAGGGCCTTCTAAAAAAAACTGCTCTCACGCTAACTGTAACCCATACCACGTCGTTCACCAGGTGACTGACGTTCCATAAGAGATCGTTGCAGCCGATCAAACGTCATCATCGTGAGCTTCGAAAGACGTCGTGCACATAGCTCGACTCTAGCCTTATCACTCACTCTCTTTCTACTGCATTCGAGTAGCTCAAGCACCGAGATGGTGCTTCTACCAGCCGGGGGCTTATGGTACAGAACAGCCACCGCAGCCTTGCTGCATGAAAGAGAAAGACGACGACGGTGGCTGGTTGTTGCTGGACTAGTACCGTCTTGTTCAACAAGTACTCCAAATATTTAAAAAATATCATTTGAACATTATTTAAAATTTTTATAAAATGCTATTTAAAGTATAACAAATATTATAATTTGATTTACAAATAAAATAGTAATAATAACACTATTGTATGTGCGAGCCAGTTTTAGGTCGTCTACATTCTTCATTTTCACTTGGAAAAAAGGAGAAAGGTGTGGAAATAAGTCCGGTCATCAAAAGGTAGGCAAGTTAACTATGAAAGTCAACCTATAATTCTGATGCTCAGTGAACTTTTGCCACGAATATCGGCCGCCATGGTGAATCAGGGGATGGCGTGCTCGGTTGCTGACTCGAAACTCATGAGTGCGATCCCGTCCACGGCAGTCGTATTTCGGTGGAGACAAAATGGTTATGGTACACTGTGCGATGTCAGTGCACGTTAGAGAAGTCCACGTGGTCGAAATCGTCGGAGCCCTTCCCTACGTCCACTATGGCGTCCCCCAAAATTATTACGTGGTTTTGGAAAAAAATGGCGGGAATGTCGAACATGTGACAGCGCCGGGTTTATACGCCGATGAAGACGTCAATGATGTTTTTTTTTTCCTCCGTGTTTTCTGTGTGCTGTCGTGGACAATTGAAACGCTAGCAGCGGAGCGCATGACCCATAGCGCTATCAACGCAACCTGCTTGACGTGTTCAATGCAAGCAATGAGCTCCTGAGTATGTGCATTTCTCTAGGTTATATTCGCAAACTGTTCGTAGTTACCATGCATATTGTGAGGCCCACAAACCATATGTGTTCTACCATGTATAATAAATAAAACTGTACATAGATATGTGCTCAAAACAGTGCAAAACATTTAATCGAAGCTTTCAAAGGAGAAAATTTTTGGCATCGTACGCCAAAAACCTGGCGCCCGCGAGCAACATGGGATGCGGCTCTTGAAGGAGCGCCGGTATCATGCATATTTGTATGTGCTGTTTTCCGATAAGTTGATGCTCTCTCAGGTTTGCGGGCTTGTATAGTCACAGTGCTTTTCATAAATATACGAAAAGCTAGAACAGTGGCGTGTCTATGGGAGCTGCAACGCATGGTACTTCAGCCAGCGTGGAGTGATGGGTAGTATTTATGTGTACACGAATTCGTCTAATACTTCTACTTACGCCTCCGTCTGCCTTCGCGTGGCTTGGAAGTGCTTTTTAAAGAGACAACAATTAGCAAATTTTCAGCAGTTGCACTTCCTCGCCTTGACATTTTTGGCTCACAGACTCAAGTTGGGTCACAAAGTTCGCAATGGTCCGTTATTTTATTAGAAACAGAACGAAAACACAGCAACAAACAAAGCCCGCAAGCACGAAGACTCGGCAAATCCATGTACTACCCATGTCACTCCCACGGTCGCCGAACGATCGCAGCGCGATTCTCCTCTAGTTATATTAGGAAACTATGTATGTGTATAGGCGATCAGCCATTTCCGATATCGCGATCTGCTCATCTATCGAGGTTCCTTGTCCTTTCACGTTGCCGCATTTGATTGTTGTTTGGACGGGAACGCATGGCCATTGTTGTTGCTTGCAGCAAGTGAAGTGTTGTGCTGTTAAGCAAGTGGATGAAGGTCCACATTGCCGGCATGGAGGATGGAAGCAGCAGTTAGAAGGGAGTGTCGTGTGATGTGAAAAAAAAGAGAGAAACAAAGAAAGCTTGCCCTATTTTACTTGGCAGGGAAGTGGCTGCTGAATCGTTTTATGAACTGCTTTCCATTCATTACTGCGAACAGTTCTCCGAGACCATATTATTTCGTAATACTGTATGGATTAGGAAACATTTGTAGTACGCACTTTCCGTAAAACTGGGCTGTATCTATATACACTTGCTTATTGAGCAAAAAGGAAATGAAAACGCCTCACTGTTGGGACAGAGAAAATAGCACACACTACTTGTGCATGCTCTCTCTTTTTCTAAGTTTTCTTTTATGCCAGGCATGTATAACATGTTCGGCCACTTGAAAGAAACAGAAAATCAAAACTCAAATGCTAGGGCAACAAAATGCGTGACATAGTTATCAAATTTGTTTCAGCGTGTAGGAAGGGCGCGCTTCAATTATAGCTGTATCGACAAGCACGTGCCTATCTCAGATATGCCTTGAAACATGGACAGCAAAGCACAGCGATGATGAATAATTACGATTTATGATTTGTCTTAAGATAGTGCTGTTCTCGCCTCTAAATGTGAACTTTCAGGAGTAGCAATTAATAACATCGGCTTACAGTTGTACATGTTTAGCTTCACTTAGGAATAAAAGACAAAAAAGAGGAGGGGGGGGGGACTCTCAAGATGACTGGTGGCTTTAAAGGATAGCAATATTGGTAGAGGGCACTGATGGGAGTCCTTGTTAGTTTTAAGCATCAGTAGAAGAGAAAGAAAATTGGCGACGAGAAAATAATCGTTCTCAGCGAAAAAGATTGCGGGCTCTGTGAAAGAATACAAAAGAAACCAAATCTGCATAGCGCGCACCATCTACTTTCTCGGATGAAAAGAAATAAGGAACTTGTTCTTACAATTCGCTCTTTTTTTATTCTATTCTCCTCATAGGTCGGATTAGTTCCCTTTCCCAAACATTTCCAGCGACGTTATCAATTCCTGCAGCTGAGTCTCTATTTCTTATTTCCGCACGTCACCTTTCACTTGCAACGAGGTGGGGTGGCAGACACAACTGGGAATGGGAGGAGGGCGAGAGGCAAAGCGGCAGCTGCGAGTATAGTTTAAAAGCAACGCAGAAATTTTCTCGTTGCTCCAAACGAGAGGCGGTGAATGGTCGCGTTCTTCAGATTCAGCCAGCTGAGAAAAAAAGAAAGGGAAAACAAACGACAAAAAAAGAAAAGAAAAAAGATGAACCAGCATAACGTTGTGAAAACAATTGGCTAGATATTTATTTTAATTTATTTCTGCAATTTTATTGCGTAGTTTCTTGTTCATTTCATTTTTTTCTGGGAGTTCATCATATTAGACGAGAAAGAAAAAAAATCTTGGCACCTACACCGAATGAACGTCATCACAAAGCGTCCATCCACCATAAAGCACCAGATGTTCTTGACTGCTGTCAGTCGCTCCTGTTTAAGGGCCTGCCTTCGTTAATTGAAATATGATCTTTCTTATGTAAGGGTAAGGGCGATTTCGAAAAAAAGAAACAAGTGTAGAAAAAGAAAGAGCTGAAACAGCGCGCTCAAACTGTTCTCGAGCCTCGACTTTTACGTGCCCTAACAGGCAATACAAAGGCGGCACCTTCAATCCGCAGGAGTTTGATACCAGCACGTTGTAACCATCAAAGCGGACGAGGCCACTCGATCCTTGTAGCCCATTTGGCTGTAACGCAAGGGGAAATAAAGTTCGTTGTATTATTACTTTTTTTGCTTGAAGTACGAACCACGCAAAGTTAGCACCACAGCGTTCCCCTGGGAGTACGTGTGTGGGGGCGCCGGCGCAGACGCGACAAGCGACGTTACTCTGCCTATGAAGTCTTACGTCAGATTTCTTTTGTTCGAACATGCTGGAGAACTTTTACGTGCGAAACTTCATTTATTTAACGGCTGTGACTTAATATATGTCACACGTTCTGTCTAAAGTTAGCGAATAGTGCGTTTAGAAAGACTATATAATTATTTAGTTCGAGAAGCCTCCCGTATTACGTTTATTGCGCCATTTTTGTATACCTGAAACTGGGCTTTAAGTGCAGCAAGCTTTTAGCATGTCCATATAGCAGTGCTTTCGATGAACGTTCATGATGTTTCTGTTGCAGCTATAGTTCAACGAATTGAGAACTAACTAGTTAATTACTTTACACATCGGTTCTTCCTCGATCAAGATTAGGCTGTTACAATACAATAACGTTTGGTAAATACAAAATACAAATACGTAAATACAAAAAGTTTTTCTTTCCGACGACATTTTAGGCTTTGCGACGTTAAGGATACACGAACTACGTGCGTAGTTGATTTCATGTAAAACGTTTCGTTTCAAGATGCGTTTCACATGCGTGGTCAAGTTGGGCGTCCTTAAAGAAGATCACGGGTTAAATTAATTAGGTTTTATTGTTGAAATAACTAGTAAATAATCTTCTTAAGTGGACGACAGCTTTAGTGTTGCGTACATCCGTATTATCCTTGCCTGCGTATATAAGAATGCTACATTTCGCATAGAGCGCGTGCGCAAAGCTTCTCCTCATGCGTACTGTGCGCAATGCAGCATTCTTACGTAGGAAAAAAAAATTGTGGACGCTACGTACTCTCGCTATAATGAAATACGTTCCATCTGTTTCACGAAAAGCTCTCGGAAATGCGACTTAATGACGGAAGTCAACAGGTTCCAACACAATGAGCAATCGAAGTTGTATAAGTAGTGAGAAGGTAGACTGGCTGACTAATATTTCGATAGAGGGACCTATACTTATCAAAAAGTAACATTAATGTTTACCATAGGCCTCGCACGCCCAAAATAATAACGCTCATTTAACAAAGATAGAACCACCAATAGTGTTGTCGGCCGGCCTGTCTGAGTCACCTCATTCCATTAGTACAACCTATTTTAAACAGCTGTTGACTACAATAACTTTAGTTAGCATGGCCCCGGGCTATTGTTTGAACAAACTACAACGCATAACGTTGCCTGCAAAACTGTTCAGCCACAGGCATCACATCACAGTGTAAAAGGAAATTATTAGATGCGAAGCAGCTCTCTGACTAGTCTGTGTAACGCTGTCCCTCCGTGCGAACGCGTCGCGCGCCGCAGATGTTGGCGCAGTGCCAAGTAGGTTACGCCGCTGCACTACTTGGCGTAAGCAAGTAGGTTACGCCAAGTAGGTTACGACGTCACGCTCTCCTCGCAGTGCGCACTGACGTCACTCTCTCAATTGCCTGCAGCGCGCTGACTGCGGTACCCGCAGCTGCCACCTCGTCCGTTCGCCCGCCACCCCTACCGCGACCGCCTGTCACTACACCGCCGACTCATCGATTGACGCGCAATAAACGTGACACGCGCCTAACATACGCATTTATACATGTATGTGTGTGTCACCTACATGACCTATGCTAGTCATCGCTTCAGACAAATCTTCCTGCGCTCACCGCCACACCCGCATTAGCGCCGTTCGACCCAGGACGATATTATGAACAGTGCGAAAAACAAAACAAAAAACACACGCACATCACACACTTGACACAAAAGCATGAGAAGACAAGGACGGGCGCCAGACTCACTATTTTTTTTAACTGTGCCACGGGGATTTTTTACGGCTTTCATTTTTCGTGTGACGATATATGCATAGAACAAACCGGTAGGTTCGTCAATGTGAGATTGAGGGAACACGAGGTCACTTGTTTAACCGACGACCTTTCACTTAGAAGCGCGCATTGCAGGGAATGTGGGTGTGTCCCTCAATTTTAGAAACAAAACAAAACAAAACAAAACTAGCCTGATCACCAATAGTAATAATCATACAGCTTGGGAGATATTCGAGGTTTTGCACGTTTGTGACACCAACGCCTCATCTATTTTATCAATGCTAGCCAGATGCGCCCGATCTAGCTTTTCACCGCCCTATATATTTTCTAGCCATTCCCCGCTCTCTGCCATCGCCTAGCCTTCGGGTGTGCTTTGCGGTTATGGGAGAGAGTAGCCCCTCATGCAGTGCCTCATGACGGAAATCATATGAAGTAATTTTTTCCTCAGTTGTGTACAGATCCGCGGAGTGGTGCCTTGCATTCCTCGTGTTCACCATATTGGCAGTCATGCTGGCTCTGTGAAGTATACGTTTTGAGATAGCATGTCGCCATTGGTGGCGCTATGCGGGCAACCAACGGGGAAGCGTCGCTGCAACGTTTCTGCATGCGCTGCTCTGTGACGCGGCGGCGGAATCATCTCAAGCCAGAAAGAAGCAGTGCGAAAGAGTGAAACTGACAGATGTTTCATATTGGTGTGGGAAACACGTCTTCGGGGGAAATCACTCGGACGCACGAGTATCTCGAGCAGCGTGACCCCTCATATAGACAACATCCCCCGGATTTAAGTCACGAAAATGCGGTGGCGCTGTCTTGGTAGGCAAAAGGCGCTCTGCCTACCGCAGTTTCTGCTGGGTTTTCAATGGTGCTTGAGGTGTTCTCAGTGAAGAAATGAGAGAAATAAAAAAACGATATGCCGACGAGCTTCATAGCAGCTGGATGCGAGTCGCGTCTAACAACTTTGTTCGTTTGCGCACATCGCAGCCCTCAGCGCCTATGGCTTTCACAACGCTTATGGCATCTCACAACGTCGTTTTGTTGGCGCACATCGCAGCCATCAACACTTATGGCGGAAGTTGCGTGCGGACGTCGCTATAGTTTTACCCATAATGTCAACGTCAGCCTACCTGTGTTTACAAACATGGAATGGGTCTATAGCGCCGCACCACGACCACTCCCTGAAATAAGGTGAACCGACGGCTCCCATTGAGAAGCAAGCGTTTGCACTGGCATTGGTATAAAGGAGGCGTTGCTAACACTAACTCATAGCGTTTTATTCATTCTACTGCAACAAAAATAAATATATTATTTTAATAGTAATTCATGGCAAAACCTTGCGTGTTGTGTCATTTGTGTGTGTGTGTGTGTGTGTGTGTGTGTGTGTGCGTGTGTGCGTGTGTGTGTGTGTGTGTGTGTGTGCGTGCGTGTGTGTGTGTGTGTGTGTGTGTGTGTGTGTGTGTGTGTGTGTGTGTGTGTGTCAACGTGAATACAAACTAGTTGCGAGTCCGGCGCTCATCCTTGTGTTTTTTCATCATTTGTTCCCGTGCTTTTTGAACCGTTCATAACTGTGAACCCCCACAAACTCGCCCAACTGTCAGTGCAACCTGTGAAGCCGGCCGTGCGCAACGCTGCTGCATGCTTCGCATCCCAATCAGGGTTCTCTTCCGGGAGATGGTCCGAGTTTTTTTTTAAGCATATACGTGACTGAAAGAGCGCGCAACACTTGACGTATGAGCTCAACGTATTGAAATGTTCTTTTGAGCAGTCCTGACAGTGGCTTGGGTAAGCGTGCATTGGGCGTGAGTACCTGCACTCTCCATGTAATCATTACTCGGCCTAAAATTTAGTTTACTGCCCGGCAGCGAAAGCAATGGCGCAAAATTCCTGAATCTCGCTTCTCGAAAAGAATACAGTTCAGCGCAATCCAGAATTTCACTGTTGCTCGGGAAAGCCTCTGGCAGTGAAATCTCTCGGCAGAAGTGGTCACTGCGCTTTGCATAGAAAATGCGGCCATTCTCGGGAAGTGTGTATTACTCGATGGGCGCTGCGGCCATAGGTGAAGTACGAGTAAAACTGCGAGTTGACATTCATTTGACAAGGCGTGGCAGTAAGGAGCGCACTTCACCGTCACAAACTTACACGAATAACTTTTGAAGCAATTTAATAAACACTCGAGCCATGAACGAACGACTGTAGGGCACTGTGGCACCTCAGAGTCACCCTAAATAATAAATCACTGCGGTGGAAACAACAGTACGCTTTCCAGAATAAACGTACCAGCGTATATTCGCAGCCAGTTTAGTATTTCAGTTGCTAGCTGCTGCGGGTCTTGGCTCAAGACGTCGACGGACTGCTTGGTCATATTGTACAGAAGCTCGATTTCCCAGTCCAGGAGCTGTTGGAAGGGCGGGAGACGAGAAAAAACAAAGCACATTTATTATCGCAAGGTTTTTAATGTTTACATGTTTTTTCTACGCAGCATGAAATAGTAACACAAACTACTTTTAGCAATAGCCAATGGCTATTAGCAAATAACAGGTCTAACTGCACGGTAGCAGTTAGACCTATAATTTTCTCTCTCCTTTCCTCTTCTTTTTCAAAGAAAAGGAAAGTTTGCGGTATGTAAGATTACACGTGAAACATGGGGTAGCTTTTTTAAGAAAGTTCATTTGAATTTCAGTGACACATATGCAGCGGCTTGTAGATTAGATTTGTTTGCTAGTCGACTTAAGACCCTTTTATTCCTTTCAGCGTGACTCTATTATACAGTTTATAAGGTCGCTTTCTTTCAACCTTGAAGCTTTTAAAGGTACGCCATGAAAGCGACTTATAGAACAACTACATGGATGCACAATGAGCTGGCAAAGATCGCTCAACAACGTCCTTAGCCTCCACATTTCCGTCATAAGTATTCATCGTCATTTAGATAATACCGTTGTCCCAGGTATTCACAATGAATTCAATTCGCCGTCACAGAGCTTACGGTACTCGGGTTCTGACCAGAAAGACGCGGTTTAGAGCCTGAGCACGGCAATGGGGTTTCACGAAAGCCCACTGCTATTCCCCGCGAGATCGAACTACAGGTGGCAGCACCATCGCCGCGTTAGCGTGGATAGGGGGTGGCGAATCCAAATGTGCACTAACGGCGCTTCGCTGTGAGCGCGCCAGGAGCCGATTGCTGGCGGATGAAATGTGTTCGCTGCTGCCTATTAGCGATATGTACGCCCTCCATTACCATGTCTATGCACGAAGGTGGCCAAACACTCTAATGTCATGTGAGAGAAGCGCAGTCAGCCAATGAAGGGGGAGGGGGGGTATGGTTTTCAGCGACTGACGGGAGTTCTCGCACTTTGTTCAATGTTCTTTTTTATTTTTTTATACCTTTGGTTTGTGTTTACCTATAGTACTGTAGCAACACTGTTGAGCGACTGACCCGAATAAGTATATAAGTCTTGATCAAGCAGCAAAAAAAAAACGATAAAAACAGTGCCTGAATGAGTTCAAATTGAACTATTGGCACTTTGCTGATCTGTTTGCAAGAATACGTATCCAATTTTTTGAATCATTTACAAAGTGTAGCACAGTTAATACATTTAGTCTGCCAAGCAGTGGTGATGATAACGCATTAGCGTCATGAGAATATTTCAGAAGCGCTTTCACTGATAGACAGCCTGAAGTGATGGTAGCAAAGTTCAGGCACTAAGGTTAATTTCTTCGATTACTAGCGAGACAACGACGCACCTATGATGTTCGCATACATCGAAACACGTTATGGGCAGCAGACGACGCAAGGAACCGTCCGCACTACGTGGTTTCGCGCGCTCGCCGCTGAGTGCCCATACTTTGTTTCTACTCGAGGCCAACAGAACACCGTTAAGTGTGGAATTTCAGTACACCTAAAAAAACCCAGGCAGCGGACACAATTTTTCGGAGCCCTCCACTACGAGGGGGCCTCAATCACATCGTGGTATTCGGCCCGTAAAAGCACAGAAATCGAAAACGGGTTGTGGACAAACCAGAAAAACGAGAAACCTTGTCAATGCGCAAAGGGTTTGGACCTCAAATTATGTCACGCCAGCTGCGTTATTAGGTGTTACACCCTAGCCAAGGAAAAAAAAGCAGTTGGGCTGATGGGGGAACGGTCTCGGTGTGAAGCGTCAAGGGAATCGTTTCAGAACAAAGCAGACACACGAATTTTGTTGGTGCAGCGCATGTCTCAGCATTTATTTTTTTTGTACCGTCAGGTGATGTCTGGTTGCATCTTATGTAGGTAGACATTTTCTAGGTCACGGAACTGCGATTTGAGGTGGTCACAATATTGGTGCGATTAGAGAGACAGTGCATGTGCGGACCTGTATTTCAGTGGCGAGAGACCTAAAGAGTGAACGTATCAAATTAACCCCGAGAAAAGCAGGCATGGAGAGTCTGTCTATGTCAACCCAAATGCGCTCTTTAATGCGTGTATTGTTTGTGATGAAAACGTTCCTACATAAGCATGAAAGTTTGAGTGTCACCCTAGAAACTCAGATATCCACTTTTAACGGTCGCACTGCGTTCCAGCCCATGATACTCCGCAAAAAACTCTATTATGAGACCCCAGTGGCGTTGTGATATCGGTGCACAAAAAATAGTAACAAGAAAACAATATTTCTATCCACACATGTGAACAACAAACAACCATACATATTCGAAACAACTGGCCTGCTTCATGAAATTGACTCTTTACCTACGAGAATCCCCCCCCCCCCTCAATGACAAGTACCGGCTTTGACGCTTTTGAAAAAAAAACTGTTTACGCCTTGCGTTCGGTTGTGGGAATTGGTAAAGCACGCGTGCCTATGTGAAAGATTGCAGGCGAGACAACAGCAAAGCGAATACTTACTTGTGCACGAACAATTTCCAACACACTCTTCACGTAGCTGATGGAAGCTCCTCTAATAGCCGAAAGTAGGAATTCAAAATTACACACTGCGTCTTGATTGAGTCGTTTAGAATCACCTGTAAGGTAAAGAGAAAAAAAAAGCAAATGGTAGATTGAACAACAATCGTAGGAACAACATAATGAAATACGAATGTGTGACAGCGCCACCGTCATATGAACAGAATTCAGCGGAGTACGTTGCCATAACACCTATTATGCCCAAGAAGTTCAATACGGAATGGAACTACCCTTTAATGCCGGAAACAAGTTTGTGTTATAATTACGTGACGCTGTTCAATGAAGTTACAAATTCTCAGCATTACTGATATCTTTGTTGCTCCGCCTCGGTAATAATTTTACAGTTTATTTAATTTACCGTAAGCTGGTTAGCCCAATCAAAACTATTGCACTTTATCATAACACTTCGTGCGCGAACCAGCATGTTGAAATACGAAATGAACAATGAAAAACGAATAACAACAACAACAACAGCAACAACAACGAATGAACGTCTTTTCTTAAGCAAACCTGTGCTTACCACTATGAAAAAGATGCTGCCAAAGCTCGTCTACTTCACGAAGAAGATCGGACCAATCTTCTTTCCTTTTCGATTTGCTTGTATCATCAAAAGCGGGTCCCTGCGCAAAACACAGGAGTCTGCTCTTGTACGCGCTTCAGACTGGTGCAACTATAGTTAATAAAAGATAGATATAAATGTACTTATACTACTTTTGTGACAAAAAAATTCAACCGCTTTCTCACAACATCTTCTATATTAAGAGGTAGACTACCCTTCGAAGATAACCAACTGCTCTCGACTGAACAAGTGCAGTGACTTCTCAGGCAGACGACGAAGCATATTATTTTTTTGGGGGGGTGGGGGGGCGGTATTTTCGATCTACTTGGAACATGCATTTCAACGCCGCCACCATAAATTCTCCACGCTTTTTACTGCAGGAGTTCTTTTTCTTCTAAGCGACATGAGTTTCACATTTGTCATCATTATAGCTCATTCGAGCTTTGCAACGACGTAAACGGATGTTCATAACCAAGTAGGACCAAATTGACAGTGACCTCTTCAATAACGTACAAAGAAACCAGTCGGCATTAAATGGTCGTAGCAAAGTGGCATAAGGACTGGTAAATGTGCCTCGTATGTCATTTTATAAGGACGCCTGCAGAAGATCCTACACAACGATGCAGATTGAGCAAGAACTCATGCTTAGGTGTCTATTTTGTCCTTGATATTTTATCATAATTATCATCATCATCAGCCTGACTACGCCCACTGCAGGGCAAAGACTTCTACCATGATTCACCAATCAACCCGGTCTTGTGATTTCCATTGTCACGTTATACTTGCGAACTTCTTAATTTTATCGGCCCACCTGACTTGATGATAAGGTATTCATTTTGCCCCTAAAACTTCTTCACCGTAAATTAATGAAAGAAAATGAGAGATAGAGGCGAAAAAAATTATTTGGTATTAAACAACCCGAGGATAATATACTTGTGATGGTAATGCTGGCAAGGTCAGGGAACAACTGAGAAGCATTGAAATAAACAAGATGTTAGGGTTTCTCCACAGACAGCGTGATTAAAATACCATGAAGAATTATCGCGAGTATGTGTGGAAAGCGAGCTAACGCTAAAGTTACAACATTTATTTAACGTACGTTGCTTCTCAGCAGAGGATCAAAGTATGTACTACTGTGGTCGTCAAATGAAACCCGCACAGCTGCAGGCATTTAATGGTCGGTATACTGACAATCGCGAGGATTTGGATTGGCAGCACTGCGCATATGCATGCCCGTCCACGGAGATAACAAGACAGTGTGCACTAAGGCATTTCGACTGCTTGCCGCTGTACGGGTTTCCTCTGACGCCGGTAGTGCGCACCGCTTACAAGTTTGCCGCTTTTGTGACGTAACAATTAACACCAAATAAAAGGCTAAAGACATTGTGGCCGGTCTGTAGTGGTTACTGAGTGTGTGGGGGAAGAGCAAAAATGATGTGGCAATACTTTGATGATCCACCCTCTGTTGAAACGACTTATGAGATCAGAATTTTGAAATGGCTCGTACTGCCTTTGCGATTGTCTGCAATTAGTGTGAGCACAGAAGTTATGATGGAAATGGTTGTTTGCTGTGGAACAATGGCTGTTTTCTCGACGCGCACTTAGCTTTTTGGCCGCCAGTGCCTGTACATGGAGTGGCAATGATGTGAAAGTTGATGAGAAAATACAAACTCTAATCACACACCCCTCCCCCTCTATCGCTCCCCACCTTTTATGTCGACATGCTTTCTGAGCGTCTTATGGCAATGAAAGAGAACTTTTCTTTTGCATGCACTGAATTCACTGCGAATTCCAGTATTTAAATGAAAGGGGTACAAGTAAGATTGCACCGGGACCGCAAGTTTTATCGTCGTCTCTGCGACAAATTTGGTTGTCGTGAGGACTTCTATACATCTCATTCGAAATGGGAAAGATAGACGCATCAGCATAATTACTGACCTTTTCCTCCTTCTGCATCAGGAAGCCCAGGTGAAATGCGTTAGCCAGTTCAGCATGGCAAGCGATTGCCTCAGTGCGGTCGGACAGGTAGCGTTGTCGTACGTAAGTGCCTATGCAGCGGTGACTCCACTGCAGGTATGACCGGCAGTCTACGTACGATTCCTTCAGTAGCACTCCTGCAAACAGGTGATTCATTTAACATCATTTGTACAGGTATTTACTACTGAAACTAAACAGTGAATCGGAGCAACGTTAAATCAATCGGAGAAATATGGCTATAACCGTAATAAACCATATTCTGAATGATCCACAACCCATCGTGTCTGACATGCGTAATTCATATTTAAACTTCACAAAGTCCGTTAATTTACTTAGGCGGGTCTGTTAAATGGGCAAAAGGGCTCAACACATGCAGTTGAAGTCATTTGGAGACATCGAAGTGGCGGAGACATCCTGCGGTGAATTGCGCTTTAATAAAAGCTGCTCTCTTTTTTTTTTCTTGGCGTGTGCTTGGACTCACGCATGCATTAACACACATGTAGACACAGCACTCGTACATCTAGGCATGCGTCCACTCACATTTTCAGTTAACAACCCAGGAAGTTGAAGCACCGCTCTCTTTGCCATAAAATACTCACATTAAGTTACTGCGTAACCTCCCACCGTGTTTTTTGCATGCAGATGCACCCAACCTCCTCATTGAATATTAAAGCTGTGGCTGCCGGGTTGCCTTCAGCGGAATGATAGAGCTCTCGAGAGGCAAAGTGTCAAGGAATAGAAAACAAAATATAGCATGGTAGCACACTGCTGGCTGAATATTGTCGACGCCTCTCCGACATCACACGAATTGTGTGCTTAGGATGTCAAAAAGGAAGGCCCGTAGCTCATACATCTTAACATGCATGATCGTAAGTCATCAATTTCATTCGTTTTTTTTCGATCTAGAACACATCTTGCTGTGTAAGAGTGAGCTCACACAACGAAAAGAAATAACAGATCACGCATGCTTTCAGATTTCAGTCATCTTTACGATGTATTCACATAGTGGCTTGTATCGGACCAGATCGAATGCGCCTGGGGGGGGGACGAAATGAAAAGATACATCGCGGTGAATAATCACTGAAATCTGTAATCTGCTTACGCGAAACACCTTAGAACGGGGAAGCCTGAAATAATTCAGACCGTTCGTCATTATGTAAAGGACACCTAAACCGTGCTATGCAAGCACTCATCTGGATGCAGCCGCCACGAACGTTTTCAACACTGAACACCTCGTAGTGAGTCACCAAGGTGGTTACGAAATGACGTGAGAGCGAAAAGAGATTCAAATAGGAGAGACGTTGAGCAGAGCCCCAAACCAATCCAAACTTCATTTCCATCTATAATCAAAATAAATAAAAGAGGGTGTGAGAAAACCTGTTCCTGCGTAAGCGTACCAGGTTTAAAGCTAATGTGAAATAAATATATAGGGGTTTTCAATTATACTGAGGGCGCTGAGTTATATAAGAAAGCCAATTCGAAAAGGAACATGTGGGCAAATGTAACGCAGTTGTCTCCGAAGGGCTCAACGAGCACAAATATTGACCAGGTGTTTAATGATTGACACGTGAGACGTGGCTGAAACATGTCCAGGAAGAAATTATATGATAATAAGATATGAGAAGGAAGAAACAACGGAAAGAGGAGAGAGGAGGTGGAAGATCGAGAGGAGGAAAGTGAGATAGAGAAGAAGATGAAAAAAAAGACAAAGGGCAAGAGTAAAAAGAAAGTGAACTACTGCTTTGCGCACGCAGGTTCATCCATAAGAGAGAGATACAGAACATGACAGGATGTTCAAACAGAGTAGAGCCCCATCAAAAAGTTTCTTTAGTACAGTGCCGGGGCTATTCATCATCCATTATCTGTAGTTTTACGTCATACATTTTAGTTAGACACTAAACAAACCGTAGAGCAGCACCATTATACAGTGTTCTGAAGAATAAAGAAAGGGTGTCATAATATATTAGTTGGTAGGAAGATGTAGAACTACAGTGGTGCGAAAAGTCGAGAGACTCCTCACGAGGGTTCTTTCGATTGGTACGCGCAAGTGACAGTGTTCGAGAACTCAAGACCCACTTTATCTTCGTCGCACGAGTATTTTCACACCATCACACCACTCTCGCTTCTTTCGTTTTCTATCTCTTTGTGCTGCGTGACACAACTCTAGGGGTAACCAGTCCGAAATTTTCCCACAGCTGCTGTTTACTGACGCACTGCAGGCGGCATAAGTGACAGGACTGCCATCACTCGTCGTGTCTGCATGGTTCCTCAGTCCTGCTTGGGCCATCCAATCGTGTAGGTTTGCCTGAAGACCTCTGCACCATTAGGGACCACAGAGCGCCTTGCCCAAAGATATTAGCATGACATTTTATTCCCATGTTATCATCTGCTCGACCGGCAAGTGAAATTCTGCCTCCATTTTTGAGCAGTACCACACAGATCACCAGAGACTGCCACTCCCCTTGAGTGCTATACAGCACCAAAGAACAAAAAAAAACGCTGTTTTCGCGCCGTATATAGGTATTTGGACGTATGTTGTCGTCAGTCACGTCAATAGCAACCGTTAGAGTGTCAGCCAATACTCGTGCTAATGTTAGACACAACTATGCAGCGTTATGTCCTTCAGTCACTGTTGTTAACTGAGGTATTGCGCTTCCAGGACGGGACAGAGAAGAAGACACAACACATACACAGCGTTAAGTGTTATGTGTTAAATGTGTTATGTGTCACCGTTAAGTGTTATGTGTTAAATGTGTTATGTGTCTTCTTCTCTGTCCCGTCCTGGATGCGCTATACTACGGATACTATGGATAACTAGCAAGCACATCGTGCAACCTTAGTCAACTGTTGTTGAATACGCTTACGGAAACATTGACTTACTTATAACAATGTCACTGCTTCGCAACGCTCGGGATGTTTGTTTACAAAGCTTTATACACAGATCACTAATTTTATTTTATTATAACAGCCAAATATTTTTGAATATGAAACTGTAGGGGGTCTACCTCACAACCCTTTTTTTAATGTAGACTTCTCGAAACATTCTTTCTAAACATACACATAAATCGCAGTGGCTGTAACATCAGCGTAGGTTTCAACCTCTGCATATTCATCTCCGAATTACCCTCGGATGCTTGCTCATGTTAGAGACGTTTCACGTAATTGCAGAGTGCGCATTCCCTGCTACTGCACACCGCGATGAGATGGCGTCCTCCACAATGAAACTCCCCCCCTCCCCCCTTTCCTGAAGTATACCGGTCCTTCATAAGGCCAGTCCGCCTATCACGACCAAGACCAGATCTCCGCGGGTCCCGAAGTGAAAGCCTTAGAAGGTGATTTGACCTCGTTTAGCACTCAAATTCGTGTGTAGCGAAGAAAATCAATTCCCAGTGTCACATAGAAGCAACCTAGTACGGGCTGTATTTAGGTACCATTATCTCATGGACGCAGTGAACTGGTAGTCTTTCTTTTATTGAAGGCTAGAAAAAAAGGGGCTACAAAATATTGAAGGACCGTGCTAAAAGCATCCTATGTAAGACGAAACGTTGTGGCGAGATTCGTTCTCCTCGCTCTTTATAAGAGGCCAGAAGAGCCAGTTTCGCGGTATCATTGGCCAGAGGCCAAGGCCTTGTCTAGCGACCCAGTATAAACTTGTGGTTGCCCCGAAAATGCTCTTGATACTGTTACCGCAAACAATGAAGAACCCACATCTAAAGTGAGCCAGAAAATTTCCTTCTAAGCATGATGCACCAAACTTACAAACCTATCGCGCAGCCTTTTCTTTTTCTTCACTTTTTTTTCTTCGCTAGGTTTCTCGTACGTAGGAAGCACTAAAAGGTTTCTTTAAGGCTGGAGAGACGATGTGACGGCACCAAAACAAGGAGGAAAGTGAAGGGCCACAAGCAAATACTTTTAACTTCCCGCTGAAGTTGCAAAGGAATCCTTGTTTAATGTTTGCACTGATAAAAATGAGCCGATAAGCGCACTCAAAGCCGGTATCCAAGGGCTTTACGTGCAGCGAGGCTTGAGCAGTATCTTCCGGCAGCTCGCGAAATCACATTATGATAAGAAGGCAACGATATAACTACACTAAGAAGAAAAATCAGAATAAAAACAAAAGAATGAAAAAAAAACCGAAGCAAGTTTTTTAGCGCTGCCTTACGGCTTACGCCATAACGACTCCCGGCATAATGGTTTTGCTGCCTCCTCTGCCGAGATAGCCTCCCATTTCTCGTTATCACCTTCAAAACGCTGCTTCTTTTGCGCGTTTTGCTGCAATGGAAGGGATATGGGGGTATTGGTAGGGTGTAGGGCCAGCCGGAGTGCGCCGCACTAGCTTTCGTGCCAATGGACAAAGGTGGTTTTTCATTTCGTTTTTATTTTTTTCCCGATCCTGGGAATGTGACTCTAGAGGGCCCGGGCAAACAGGTCCGCTTGTTGAGCCCGATCAGAGTTCTGTGGCGTTAGACCACTTGGCGCTGCCGCCCCTCTTCTTTTCTGGCGTTATCTTTCACAGCACCAATCGATGGCCCGTTAGAACGCAGCAGACTTAGAGACAAAGCGAGGATCGCCGTACTCTCAGCGTTCTCTCGTTGGAGCGCTCGCGGATATATCGAAGGCCCATTTCCCGAAGCGAGCGGTGTATACATCTCGGCTCGCTTTTCTGAGCGACGACAATGCCGGCGGGAGAGTGCTTATATAGCTTCTGATATCACGGTCATTGAACACAGCATAGAGCGGACGCAGGCGGGGTTCAGTGCGCGTTTTCTTTCGCGGTTTGTAAGATCTAATGTGGGGTGTTTAGGAAGAAACAAAGGGTTAGTCTGAAGGAACGGACAAACTTACGACATAACATGGGCTCTGTACGCCATGCACGTACACGCCATACTCAAGCGAAGAAGCCAGGATGGAGCTGACGGTTTCATAAAATTATTAACTGAAGACAGTATAGCTGCGCATCTCGCACGTTTAACTTTAAGTTTAATTCAACTACTTTTATTCTTTAATTAGGACGCACACACAAATTTTAACAGCAACCAGTGCCGATTTGTCCGGTGAACGATTCTGATAACACTGAAAGGTGAGAGAACGAGTACAAAAAGACAGAAAGACAGAGAGATTGAGAGAAAAATTACACAGAGAAAATGAAAGAGAGAAGTTCTTGACGAAAAAAAATTCTCGACGAGGTGGGAGTTGAAGACGCGAATTGTGGGAAGACGTGAGGCGTTTTCTTTCCCACATATTTTAATTAGCATCGCTCTAACATGGACAACCATAGACGCTGTCGTTCTAGCCAGCGTCTTTTTCTCTCGCGCGAGGCTCGAACGTGTTCTTGTTCTTGTTGACCTTCTCTTGTGGCTCGTGTGGGACATTAGCCGAGAACTGAGCTGTCTATTCAACTGTAGAGTATAGGAGGTTGTAAAATGGAAAGGTTACAAGTTTTAGAATGATATTATGATGTTCATGAGAATGAGGCAACTATAAATTGTTTTTATTAGTAACAAATACTAAGTTAGATGGAAAACCCAACTTTAAGGAAAAAAAAGAAAACTATGCATATGTCGACACAGAAGGATAACAACATAGATTAGTTTGTTGCATGATTTCATTCAGATAAATTAGCACAACTACGCAAGCTTTCACACTGGCGAACCCTGAAATAGAGGCTCCAAAAGACAGAATGATGGGCGTGGATAAATTGATTCCAATAGCACGCAAAGGCCTCTCTAACTTGGATCTACAAGCTGCAGTAAATCACCTACAAGTCAAAAAGAAATTATTCATATTTTATAGCTCTCCACCGGAAGCGCACATTGGAGAAAGAGCCCGACCAGACTTGAGTTGGTATAAACTTGATTTCGGCACCCGACAGAGCAGCTTCATAATTCAGACTTCTAGTTTTTGTGTGTCACAAAACGATCCGCCCAGGGACATAATAAGTGCTGATATTCCGGGGAGATTATGAGTGATGGACCTGCAAAGCCTTCCATAATGGTACGCCTGCAAAATCGCCCAGCCGTTCTATATAAACAGGTGGTGGAAACCACGGTGAAATTGGCCCACTTATTGATGACTACGCAAAAGAATCGGCAATTCGGTGAGGAGCACACCTCTATGACCCTAAAAAACGTGGAGACTAGCTGCGGTGTAACTTCGTCGTGTTCTCCGAGACGATGACGGCTGGTCATAATTTTAATGAGTCGGCTCGGCTATCCAAGTGTAACAGCAAAGCATAACATAGCCTTGATTGATATGTGGGGTTTAACGTCCCAAAACCACCATATGATTATGAGAGACGCCGTAGTGGAGGGCTCCGGAAATTTCGACCACCTGGGGTTCTTTAACGTGCACCCAAATCTGAGCACACGGGCCTACAACATTTCCGCCTCATAACATAGCCTTGTAGTAGGTAGTATAGTATAGTATAGTATAGTATAGTATAGTATAGTATAGTATAGTAAGGCAAGCTGTGGAAAAGGGAAGTGAACGTTATAGGGGGAGAAATGTGAGGCTGAGGAGCAAGAAAATAGGGAACTAACGTAGAGAGAAATAGAGAAGAAGATAGGGAAGAAAGATAGAGAGAAAGAAATAAAAAAAGGAAGCGAGGAGTAGACAAAGAGAGAAAACAAAGAAAGACAAAAAAGGATATAAAGAGCGAGGAAACAAGATTACTGAATAGATTAAAAACAGGAAGAAATGGAAAGAAAAAGAGACAAAAAAGACAAAAGCTAAAGAGGAAGAACGAGAGAAAGAAAAGAAGACAAAAACAAGTCGATACAAAGAAAGCCACCCGAGATCGCTATATGGTCAGGTTAATTCGGCAGACTGGCACAATCAAACAGTGAAAACAGAACTTGTTTCATATTTTACCCACTGTTTTCTTGTTATTCATTTCATTATTTATTAGTCAACATTGTTCGAATTATCTACTAAATTTGAAACTATCAAGACTTGGCCGATCCCCCTAAGGGAGTATGTGTCATATTTTGTAAGGCTCAAGCAAACAAACAAACAAACAAACAAACAAAGGCTCGACAGCTCCGCTGTTCCTTCAGACTTGACATCTCTAGTGCAACAATTAGGTTTTATTATTTTTTTCTTGGTTTTTTAGAGAAAACTAGTCGATCCATGTCCATGGCGGTGGTAAAATGTGTAAATCTCGACGTTTTTAACCTTTCCGCGTCCTACTAGAGGCATAGCCACAGATGGTATTGACACAACAAAATCAATGCGGAATTTCGGGCATTTTTAGCGCTCAATTGTGGATGAATTATCAGCTAGAGAGGCCTGCATGGGCCGCCTAAAAACGGAGAGGTCGTGACTCAGCTTCAGTAAAGATTAAATCATTCGACACTAACAAAGTATATCCCCAGATAAGACCTTCATACTTGCGTACTGTTTCTGAGCGCTCGCGCTGACTCTCCAAAAGCACATATTCATTCAGTAAGCCAGTTTAGCGCAGCAGCAGTGCGAACAGATTACATCAACAGATGTGTACTGCATGACGCACATGAAGGCACGCGAACGCTCAGCGATTATTATTGTTCGAACTTTCGTTTATAGCTCGTTCAAACTGAGCATTCCAGCCGCCGAAAGGGTGACGAATTAAGTTCGGCGGCTGCGAGATATCCGCCAAGAGGACGCTTCCCGCGCTGATCACTCTCGGACCAATTTTTCTGCGCCTGCCGCCGAATCGGCTCACCACAAACCAATGAGTGCCTTTGTCGAGGAATTTAAAAATGGCGACCAAGTTGGACTCGCTTGTAATATCATAGTGCACGTAACTGAATGTTGTAACCAAATAGAATTTACTCTGTGTATGTCCCGATATCTTGGAAGAGAAAGCAGTTGGCGTAACCGAGCTTGTCGCGGTCTTGGTGAACAAGACGACTGCTCCTAATGCTTTACGAGACAGCGGCTTGTCAGCAAAGTATGCAGTACTGCTTCTGCCTGCTTAGTCGTCAGCATAGTCATTTGAAGCAGTGAAAGTGAACGAAAGATCGAAGTCTACACAATCTGATTTCAATACATACTGGGGTGGCGTTGTCAGCATCTCGCGTCTATGAGCCGTGGCTATGAGCACCGCGGTAGATGGTATATTCGGCAGTGCGGGGCGCGTGAAGTGCTAACGACGCTGCGCTTGGGAGGCAGAAGACCCCGCTCGCTGTATACAGCGGTTGGTTCAGTGTGAACTAGGCGTGAGGGTGGCGTCTAGAAACTTGATGCTGAACCATGCAGTCACTCAATATCTTCAAAAGCGTGTGTATATATTTCAAGCAATCTATAGGCGTTGATCGATGATTACTCCACTGAAAGTACCATGCCCAGATTCATTTGCTTAGATATGCAGGCTTCACGAGCTATCTTAAGCCACAGTTTAGACATATGCTCACAGATTCCATGACGACGCGACCCAAAGCATGTCGGTTACTGTTGCATAGGGTAAGTCACACTATTTTTATGTTTTTAGCGTATTTGCCTAAATAGGCGTGTTTAATCAACAAAATTTTGAAACAGCAATACAATAAAAAAATTTCATGCAGGAAGTTGCAGAGACGTTTGCAAAATATTTTATTCGATGGCTTTTAATTTACTCCTTGTTAATTATTACTTAATTTCTACCAAATGCCCGTGAAAGAAAAAAACGAAAAAAACAAAAAACACACGTTACAAACCCATTTGCATGCCGTGATTGCGGTGTTCTCTAACGTTCCGCGCATGTCCGCCTCGGTGGATCAGAGGCTAGGGTGCTAGGCTGCTGACCTGAAGGTCGCTGGTTCGATTCCGGCTGCGCTGGTCGCATCGCGATGGAGGCAAGATGGTAGGGGCCCATCTACTGCGCGATGTCAGAGGACATTAAATAATAAGAGATGGTCAGAATTTTCAGATCCCTCCACTACGGCGTCTCTCCTAACCATATCTTGTTTTTGAAACGTGAAACTTGTGATATTGTTACGTAAAAATGACAAGAGGTGTGTCTATTTAAAATCTATATTCAAAATAATGCGTATGGCGTCGACTAAGATGGAAGCAGCACGCGCAACCGACAGACCACTTCCTCGTTGTCGTCTTTTCACCGCTGATACGTCAGCTACGTAGCATTACCCCCCCCCCCCGGCGGTGAAAGCGCCGTCTCGGTGCACATTAACTACGGTCTTCAGTAGGCAGGTGGTAAGGTTTTAGCCTGCTGACGTGCACAACATCACTGGGTGTCGTTGCAGGCAGGCTTGTGGTCTCAGATGCAGGAATGATCTCATAGGTGACGTCGGTTACCTGGCCGATGATACGGTAAGGACCCATGTAGCGAGACAATAACTTCTCTGATAAGCCAACCCGACGAACTGGGCACCACAGGAGAACAAGAGAACCGGGTGAGAAGTGAACGTCAGCATGCCGGCTGTCGTAGATGGCTTTCTGGGTGGCTTGCGAAGCCGAAAGTCTAGAGCGGGCGATCTGACGTGCGTGGTCGGCACGAGCAATAGCGTCGCGTGCATATTCGGTTGACGGCGTTGTAGTGGTTGGAAGTAAGGTGTCGAGTGGTAACGTCGGATCACGGCCATAAAGCAAATAAAAGGGTGAATAACCAGTAGTGTCGTGGCGCGAAGAATTGTACGCGAAGGTCACGTGAGGTAGCGCCAGGTCCCAGTCATGGTGGTCGGAGGACACATAGATCGCGAGCATGTCCGTTAGGGTCCGATTTAGCCGTTCGGTAAGGCCATTTGTTTGGGGATGGTAGGAAGTGGTCAGCTTGTGGTGCGTCGAGGAAGAGCGCAGAAGATCGTCGATCACACGGTACAAAAATGCGCGGCCACGATCTGTGAGTATTTGGCGAGGAGCGCCATGCTGTAGGATGACGTCGTGGAGCAAAAAGTCCGCAACGTCAGTAGCGGTGCTGGTGGGGAGCGCTCGAGTGATGGCATATCTAGTCGCGTAGTCTATAGCAACAGCGACCCTTTTGTTGCCCGATTTCGACTCGGGAAAAGGACCGAGAAGATCTATACCAACACGGAAGAAAGGTTCGGTTGGGATGGAGATCGGTTGAAGAAGTCCAGCCGGGGGCGCAGTAGGTCGCTTCCTACGTTGGCATTTATCGCAGGAGGACACGTAACGGCGAACGGACCGGGCGAGACCGCGCCAAAAGAAGCGGCGACGCACGCGGTCGTACGTCCGAGATACACCCAGATGACCAGCAGTTGGTTCATCGTGAAGCTCGTGCAGCACGGTTGAACGCAAATTTTTCGGCAATACAAGAAGGAGCTCAGGGCCATCTGGCAGCAGGCTAGCACGGCAAAAAGGACCACGGCGTGACGACCGGCAATGCTGACACGAGCAGTGCACATTCCGATTACTGGTACAGTACCGCCATCGGCAACACGTATTGCCTGCGTCGTAGATGGCGTCATAATCTTTTGTAAGCGGCAGCGTAGAGAAGCGCTCATAATAGACAGGTGCGCACCTGTATCAATGAGGGCGGTCACAGGAACATGGTCGACTTGTACTTCAAGCAGGCTATGGTGCGTGGGAAGCGTCAGTAGAGGATTTTCGGTCGTCATTGGTATTGCAGCTTCACCTCTATAAGCTGCAATATCTAGTTTTCCTGCTGCGGTCGTCCAGAGAAGCTCGGCGAGGAAAAGCGCCGAGGTGGCGGAGAGCTGGATTGGCGAGGTAGCGGCGACGGGGAGCGAGAGCTGCGGCGACCGGACGAAGGGGCGTCAGGGTAGTGGCGATCGGGCAAAGGGGCGTCAGTGGAAGGCTTGTAAGATGACGACGAATAGAAATTGAAGGGTGTGGCGTGTGAACGTCGAGGGCTCGTCGGATGCATGAGCGCCGAGGTAGAGAAAGTCTGACGTGTTTGGTTTGACCAACGGTGGCGGATATAGCGAGAAACGTGCCCAGGCTGGTGGCAGGAAAAACAAATAGGCCGGTCGTCGGGTGTTCGCCATTCCGGAGGGTTACGGAAGGGCATTGTTCGAGGTGAACGGCGAGCGTGTCCTCGGGAGTAGGACGGGACTTCAGGGCGAGTCAGGAGACATGCTGAGGGAAGTCCGAGGTTCGCAAACTCCTGCCTCACCACAGCTTGTATTAACGCCACTGACGGCTGTTGTTGGTCAGAGGCGAGCGTTGCGAAAACGGGTGACTGAAGAGGAGCCGGACAGGCGGCTTCGATTTCCCGACGAACAATACGTGTGACGTTGTCATACGTGGGGGACTGGCGGGCGGCTTCACACGATGAGGTTGCGGCCGTGTTGGGCAGCCGGGTGAATCGCTGAGTAATACGGCGGCTCTTGGCTTCTTCGAACCGTCGGCACTCTTTAATGATGGCGTCGACGGTGGCAACGTTGTTGTAAACTAGTAGATTAAATGCGTCGTCTGCTATGCCTTTCACACATGGGCCACTTTCTCCGACTCACTCATGTGCTCGTCAATCTGGCGGCATAGGGCGATGACGTCGTGAATGTACGCGACGTACGACTCCGTCGACGTCTGTGCACGGGCCGCCAGTTGATTCCGCGCTGCGATCTGCCGCCCAATGGTGTCTCCAAAAGGTCGCGGATCTTCTCTTTAAAGGAGTCCCAGCTCGTAATCTCCGCTTCGTGCGTCTCGAACCACACGCGCGGTGGGCCATCGAGGTAAAAAAGCACATTGGCAAGCATAAGAGTCGGGTCCCACCTATAGCTTGCGCTGACCCGTTCTTACCGGTTGATCCATTTGTCGACGTCAACGCCATCCTGACCGGAAAATACACCGGGATCACGAGCAGGAGGTAGAACGACGTATGTAGAAGTCACGGTAGGGGCAGGTGGCGAACACGATGGTTGTTCAACCTGTGACATGGCTGGACCTATGATGATGTGGCCGTTGCGGAGCTTCGTGATGAAGACGGGGAGTACCCAGCACCTCCACCACAAAGATGTTACGTAAAAATGACACGAGGTGTATCTATTTAAAATCTATATTCAAAATGATGCGTATGGCGTCGACTAAGATGGAAGCAGCACGCGCAACCGACAGACCACTTCCTCGTTGTCGTCTTTTCACCGCTGATACGTCAGCTACGTAGATATATTATTAGTTCCTCGTACAAACGACATGCTTCACTCGCGATGCTTCACATGACAGTGATAAGCAGGCGCAGTGGTTATTGCTCGTGCTGCCGCTAGCAAAACGTGCGCCATCGCACAGCCACAACCGTCGTCACTGTTTTGTCGAGGCGGCACACCTGGGCTAGAGCTACGGTCGTTTGCACGCGTAACGTCACGGAGCACCGCAATCACGGCGCGCGAAGGTGTGTAAATGGGTTTGTCACGTGGTACTTCTTACAACGCGTGTCTACTTATTATATGCGTATTCTACTTATTATAGGACATGTGAGTGCTGTTTGCACAAGTTCTGCTGTGTGCTCCCGATGTTCGGAGTCGCACAACACGGAAGCCTGCCAGGCAGAACATCGCAAATGCGGCAATTGCCAAGGTCCTCACGAGGCGTCATCAAAGCAGTGCCCAAATGTGAAGAAGGAAATGCAAGTGCTGAGGCAGATGGCCAGAGACGGTTCTACCCACAGGGAGGCTGCTGCCAAAGTGCGACGTCGGCGTTCGCGCCATAGGAAAACTCCTAGGACATCCTCTGCCAAGGCCAGGGATACACCGCTACCCCATATCACGCACTCACCACCACAAGCATCAACAAGTGCCAACAACAAGCATCCTCAGAAAGACGCAAGAAACATTGACCCTGACGCGTGGCCAGAGCTGCCGTCAGTGACACCGCCATTAGAACGGCAGCATCGCCCACTGAAAGCTACTTCAGAGCGAGTAAGTCATGACAGTCAAGATAACGAAATAATAGACGTGATTAAGACCCTCATGAAGACAATTCGAGTACTCCTGAATAATATTCAGACTCCGGCTGCCCACAGCGCTCTTCAAATATTGGACGCTTTGAATCCGGTGCTATCAAATCTACAGAAGCACCATGGCTCTTTCCCTGCAGCCCTTCCGTAAACAAGTGAAAGAGGCATCAATTTTCCAATGGAATGCCCGAGGTCTTAAACCCCGCATTTCGGATTTTCGACCATATGTTTTCAAGAATCAGTTTCCAATTATAGTAATTTGTGAACCACGTCTTCACAATGCTATAAGACTTTCTAAATACGAGGCTTTCAGATCTGCAACCCGTAACGAAACCAGTAAGGTCATTGTTTACATCAGGTGCGAACTCACATATATTGAGCATCCAGTAACACCGGACGACAGCAATCAATACGTGTGCCTGACAGTTAAGCGTAAGAACGTGAACTTCACGCTAGTGGCAGTATATATTTCGCCTTCAGGCCGCTTCGACCCAGCAAGATTAAGCGCCATTATATCAGCGACACCTGGGCCATGGATTATTACTGGTGATTTTAACGCTCATCACCACCTGTGGGGAAGCCAGAAGATGGACCGTTGGGGAAGAGATGTGTCCTCCTTTGCATCTGACCACCAACTACATTGTTTAAATTACGGCGCTCCCACGTTTTTACGGGGTCTGACATATAGTAGCTGTCTCGACCTAACTTTTGTGTCGAGCAGCCTGAACACCAAGGTGCAGTGGTTTGCGGACAATGAAACGCATGGCAGTGATCACATCCCCACCTATATAAAAATCAAGGGGCTAAGCAAGTCGCAAATCGCACCCACTTCCCGGATAGACTGGTCAAAGTACAGATCATCCACAGAGAAGCAATGCGAGAGAAACCAAGAAGGCTCTCTTGAAAGCCTAGAAAGTATAATGAAGGCCGCTATTCAAGAAGCAACGTTTAATTGTGGACCTTTGCCAGATTTTTGCAAATATGAGGTGGAGTTGGAGCGACTTCGCGCAATCCGTCGTCGCGCCGAACGACGTTATAGGCGCACGAAATCCATCTACGACTTGAGGGAAGCGAGACGTCTACAAAAGAAGATTCAACGTCGAACCAATGCACTACAGTCGCAACGATGGAAGTCACTATGCGAGTCGCTCGATCCTCACAAACCTCTTTCGCAAATATGGAGAATAATCCGCGGCCTACGAACATTGCCACAACAGAATTGTCCGTTCAAATGCCTTGCTCTCCACCAAGGCTGGCGTGAAATCGATGTAGCGGAAGACTTCTGTGCCAGGGTTGCAAACAAGGGGTCCGGGATCAACATGAGTAACCTACGAAACGCGCCGGTGTCCAGAGACACTCGGATGGACAATATGTTTTCTCTAGAGGAGCTTCAGGCAGCATTGGCAGCATGCAAGCGCTCGTCATCGCCTGGACCCGATGGAGTCACTTACATGGCCCTTGCTAACCTAGGACGAACAGCTCGGCGTGCCCTTCTAGCTGTATACAATGACTCGTGGAACAACGGTTCGGTTCCTCCTTCGTGGAAGTGCAGCCGCCTTGTGCCCCTGCTCAAACCAGGCAAATCGCCTCTGGACATGGCCTCCTATCGCCCCATCGCACTTGCCAGCTGTTTTGGAAAGGTGATGGAGAGAATGGTGCTGACTCGCCTGGAGTGGTACTTGGAACATAACAATATATACCCCGATGCTTTGACCGGCTTTCGACGTGGACGATCTTCCATAGACAATGTTGTTGATCTTGTCACGTCTGTACAACAGCAGAAGAGCCTACAGAGATTATCAGCGGCACTTTTCTTGGATATTAAGGCTGCATACGACAATGTATTACATGAAACCATCCTGGACGCCTTGGGAAGCATTGGATTGGGAGGCCGCGTTTACCAATGGATCTACAGCTATTTGAAAGACAGAACCTTCTTCGTTCAGACAGAAGATGGCGCAACAAGGCAACATCATACTTATCGCGGCGTACCTCAAGGTGGGGTCCTAAGCCCCATACTTTTCAACCTTGCGCTCATCGGCCTTATTGACGTCCTGCCACACTCCGTACATCTGTCGATATACGCGGACGACATCTGCATCTGGGCATCAGGGGTCACGCGTCTACACGTACGAGCCAGGCTTCAGACAGCGGCTACACTGACGTCAAACTACCTACAAGGACGAGGACTGGAGCTGTCATATGAGAAATGCTCCCTAGTTGCATTTACGCGCAAGACAATGACGCCATACCGCATCAGAATTAATGGACACACAATCAGCTATCAAAAGACTCACCGTTTCCTGGGAGTAATAATAGATCGTGATTTGTCTTGGAGCCCTCATATCGCCTACATGAAGAAGAAACTGACCATGATCACCCACGTCCTAAGGTTTCTTGCGGGAAAATCATGGGATGCATCGGTACGAGCCATGCTCCAGCTGTATGCTGCACTTTTTCTTGGCTTCATGCGCTACAGCCTACCTGTGCTTGGCAAGGCCCGCATAACAAACGTTCACGTCCTCCAGTCATTACAAGCTCAAGCACTGAGAATATGCCTCGGGCTGCCGAGATGCGCATCCTCAGCAGCGACTGTCGCAATCGCTCATGAACACCCTATCACAACCTACATTCGTGTCGATGCTTTAAGAACGCACATAAGACATGCCACCCGGACTCAATCGCATCACCTTGCCTCCCTTCCAACTTCCAGGCCATGCTCTGCGTTCTGCTCTATTATTGCCCCACATCGCACGGTGATTCCCACGAACTTCACGCACGCAGCAAGACCGTCGTTACCATTGTGGTGTCTACATCCACTGGAAGCCCTGATAACCATCCCCGGAATGCAAAAGAAGAAAAATTTGTCAAATTTGGCCCTAAAACAAACAACATTACTGTTTCTGCATGAGAAACACAGTGGACGCATTCACATTTACACGGATGGGTAGGTCACTTCAACAAGTTCAACAGGCGCAGTGGTAATTCCGGAGAAATCCATCACGATAAAGTTCAGGACCTCGCATTTGACATCATCCACGGCGGCAGAACTCGCCGCCATTCGTGCCGCTCTGGAGTTCCTAGTTGAAGAACCGCAACAGACATGGTCAATATTCTCCGACTCCAAAGCAGCTCTCCAGGGAATTGCCTCGCCATATCGTCATGGACCAAACGAACAGCTAATTGCTGAAATACGACTGCTCCATCAACGGGCTATAGAGAAACAACATGACATAGCATATCAATGGATACCAGGCCACTGCAGCATTGATGGAAACGACCGTGCAGATGAAGCAGCCCGAACTGCTCATGACGATGCCCCTTGTGTAGCTATACCATTATCAAGAACGGACGCCGCTGCAAGGCTTCGATCACTTGCACGAGAACTGACACTCGCTCAGTGGAATTCACCGGCATTCACCAACGTCCGCCTTCATAATTTGGACCCACACCTACAGCTCCGTCTTCCATCAGGAATAACCAGAGCAGAGGAGACACTTTTGTGCCGTCTGTAGATTGGGGTGGCCTTTACAAATGCTTATTCGTTTCGAATCGGAATGGCCAGAAGCCCGACATGTGACAACTGTGGCTGCGCAGAGACTTTCTCCCATCTTCTCTGCGAGTGTCCTCGCTTCAGCGTGCCAAGAAAAGAACTGTCAAAAGCTTTAGATAGAATAGACAATCGCCAATTGTCGGAAGAAAGGGTATTAGGACACTGGCCGAGACCGTCCTCTGCACGCAAGGCCTTGAGAGCGTTGTTGCGCTTTCTGCGGGCAAGTGGTCTTAGAGACAGACTGTAAACAGCGTCGTGGATCGTCTGATGACTTTCTCTCTCTTTTTTTTACAACGTCTCTTTTATCTCATCTTTTATCCCCCTTACCCCCTTCCCCAGTACAGGGTAGCCAGCCGGTCTGAGAACTGGCTAACCTCCCTGTCCTTCCTCATTTATTCCTCCTCCTCCTACTTATTATATATGCGTTGTCCTACTCATTAAAATGCGTTGACTGTTATGCTTCTCACACACTATATTGACATTATTACGACATATAAGATAGCGTATTTTCTTTTATGAAGGTGTTGTTTGAAATGTGTCCTGTGTGTTTATTTATTATGTTGTATGTTCGATCCATTAGGAACTATCGAATATAGCCACCACCTCATTTGTGCGGCAACATCTTCTTCACATCATGATAATTACAAAAAATCTTTGCACATAGTCCGCGTTGATCACATGACCCGTGCATTTAAGTGCACCCATTTTCTCTTCTATAAAGCGGTTCTAAAGCGCTGTTCATGCCTCCTTATATTTACCCAAAGACTTTTACACCCTTTCGGATTGCAAATCGTCTTGTAAGACAGCTTGATTGAGCAAACATTTCCATAGACTGGTGCGGCTGTCCACCTTGTGACCTGTATTTCTGTCTAAAATATCCTTGCAAATCGAGCTCTTATCAATCATAAGCACACGGCATGGTTATTCAAAAATACAGGAGAGCCCAAATGCACCAGATGCACAGGCACCATTTCGCCTATAGTCGAATGGGCTTTCAAACAGTACAGCGTCCGTGCTCGTCGACAACCATTCTCTGAAACACAAGAATAACGGAGCCTTCCGCTCTAACACCGGAAGTTCTTGAATAAAGAGCGCCCCGCTTTCGACACGCTTCATAAGGTGCGCGCGTGTACACACATCGTACCCTTGCCTCTCAGTCTTGTGCAGTTAGAATGGCATGTGTGTGTGTGTGTGCGTAGCCGAGTCGGTTTTTCCTTCGATCGATCTCCGGTACGGGATGAACGGTTCGCGTAGAAGTAGCGGGAGTGACGAAACATGTTCGGCGAGCAATTGTTGTGTTGCGACTGGCACTTCGGGGACTGCTGTTGCTGCTCGCTGAAGAGAAGAAAAAAAAGAGAAAAGGTCTCGTGGATCACATTCCTCTCCACGTTCATTGGTTTTCAAGTGTGAAAGCTTGCGCTGGAGAATCGAGGCGAGTTCCTGTTTGCGTGTCGCATTTCGTCGTGCTTAACGGCTTTTTCGCACTGAGTGGCGGGGAATTTATACGCCAGTTTAGAACGCGCGTTATTCGACAGTTGGATGCCCGAAAGAGAAATGCAAGGTCGAAGTGTCACACGTGGACCGATAGCTGCACGAATGGCGTTTGCGCTCGTCGTATACTCTGTGGGAGTACGCAGTGGAATATGAGAGGAATACGAAAAAAATAGAAACATGTCACACACGAGTTTATCTGAGCACGCGAAGGGCCCCGACGTGGTGACACGTTAAAGATTCAGCTGTGAAAGAGCCGTCACTGTCTGTTTACTTAGAACTGTGGTTGCGAATCACGCAGGTTTATGCACTTAGATGGAAAGACTATCGACGTAGCATGTGCTTCACTGAACAGATGGCGCCACGCGCTGGACTTTAGAGTATACGCAAGCGAACGTTTTTCTTTTAAAAATGTTTGGTTAACATATATCAGCTTGAACTTTGCCTTGTACTCAGTTGCACAAGCTGTTGGCAGCGTTGTAGAAGGTACGGACGCTCCCAGACAATCATGACAGCGCGCACTTCATGTGTTTGTTGTTGGTTCCTACGCGCATGTCGCGTCCATTGATTCGACAGGTGGCCCTGTCTTTGCAGAAGTAGGTGTGTTGTACAAAGTAGCTTTTGATTTTTGCAGCAGATGGCGCTAGGCACCTCTTTCATCTGTATTGGTAATATTATAACGGAAAGACCAGCGTTGCATTAAAACTGGCCCGACTTTTCCTATTTATTTTTTTCAGTGGTCCCCCTCAGAGTTCTTGTGCCGTCTAATTTTTTTGTTGGTTTATTGGTGTATAAGAATGCTTACTTGAGTCACTGAAATAATGAAAGAAGGAATAAATAAATAAATCTCGAACTTTATTTCGACTTTCGAACGGCTATTTTCCTAATTCCTTTGCATAAACGAGTATCAACGTCTTTATGCTTAAACGTCTTGTTTTGCACCGCTCTTCACGTCACTCGAAACTAGCTCTATGGGTTTGTAGGGAGGTAGGCACACAACGGGGTGACCCGTAGCCTCAGCGACGAAGTCCACATGATATCAGTCCCCGCTCGCGTTTACACTTGTCGACAAGCTTCATGAGCGTCATCTTCAACATGTCGCTGCTACACGCAACACCTTTCGGAAAGCCAGGCTTGTATGTCTTTCTTAAGGCTACGCATGCACGCCACTTTTTTCTGCTTCATAGAATAATGTGGCGAGTTATCCATGATTATAACACTGCCAGGTGGTAGTAGCTGAAGCATGTCTGGGCCTTGCAACAAGAGATGCGAAGAGCAGTCCACAAACCAGATCGACATGCTTCATGCTTAGACTGGACAGTGCCGTCTATGCGCGCCCGACGACGCTTACAGACGGCGTTCACACACGTTTCGTCTGTGAAAAACAAAATGTGGACTCTTATGATTCGCCTTTAAGTGTTGAACGCGATAGCGAATTCCGGCCCCTAGTGCGCCCTTCAACCGCCAAGTGCATACTTATAATATATTTTGTTACACACACACGTACACACTCACATCCTCACACAAATGCACGCGTGCACAAGCGCGACGTATCTATAGTAATGGTACAGGTTTTCGATCTATTTAACAACACATTTATGACAACTTCCTGAAAATATTGTACAGTGATATATATTCACATGGTCCTGTATTTTAAACTGCTCGTATAGGCGTGACACTTGTATTCGTAAATGGTCACATTTTGTCGTCCGTCTTGCTTTGTTTGCCCCGCCACGGTGGTCTAGTGGCTAAAGTACTCGGCTGCTGACCCGAAGGTCGCGGGATCAAATCCCGGCTGTGGCGGCTGCATTTCCGATGGAGGCGGAAATGTTGTAGGCCCGTGTGCTCAGATTTGGGTGCACGTTAAAGAACCCCAGGTGGTCAAAATTTCCGGAGCCCTCCACTACGGCGTCTCTCATAATCATATGGTGGTTTTGGGACGTTAAACACCACAAATCAAAATTTTGCGTTGTTTATCTGGTAATTGTTCGACTTGTTCTTCTGGAGGCCTCTTCCGGCCAACCGAAACAAGCATCACCTTATGGTCGGTGAAATGGCAACTGCAGTACTTCACAGTTTTAATGGTGTCGTGAGAACGAAAAGCTAAATCTATGCAAGTGTTGTGGTTTGTTGAAATGTCATTTCCTTGAAGCGGCATGAAGATCTCACAATACCTCAAAAATAGCAGCACGTTAACTAGCGTTTGCTGTTTGCTTGATGAACGACTTTGGAAAGGCATGATATGTTTACCGCTAGATAGACATAGTTGTCCATATTTAGAGCTGTTTGAAAGTGCTTGTGTGCTTTAGCAGCGATGGGTGCACTATCCCAGCCTCTTTCGACGTAATTTGTTGACCTCCCAAATGCGCCTACGAATCGCCGACTGGGCTCGTTTTCGTCGTGACACTTGTCGGACAAAACGCGTTAAGGGGGCTCCTTCCAATACATGACATTTATGTGATGTTTCTTCCCGAATCAACTGCAAGTAACATCGTGGCTTTGTGGTAGGACACCTACTTGCCACGCGTACGGCCATAGGGCGATCTTCAATGGGACCGAAAACTTTATTTTTGTTTTATTTGCTTCTTTGTCGATTTTATGCTCACGGACGATTTTTCTCTCACAACCAACAGTGCCGACCCCAACGGCGGAATTTCTGCGACATGAACTCTCTAACGCTATCACGTTGAAAATTGGCCTACCCTGGCATCGCTGCTTCACTATTTGGCGCAGGTACCGGCGGCTACTCTGGAAAATGTGCGTCGCTTCTGTGGGAAGCATGTTTCGAGAGCGTTTGTTGTGCTTGAAGCCAAGATTTTTCAGCGTCACCGGCATCGTCATCGTGGACGCGGCTGGTGGCGTCTCGACTTCTTGAAAACGCTGCATCGCTTTGCCAATAGTTAGAATTTTGCCTCTCAAAAAAGCCGTGCGCCACCCTTCGTAAGACGCTGAGGTCAAAATCGTCCACACTTTTCGTTCGATCACGGCCTTTCACACAAGAACGCTTCTTCGGTGGAAGCCCTTTGCTGCAGCACCCTCAGTTTCTGTTTTCCACTGATGCAGCATTCGCTCACTCACCTGTGTCAATTCGGCGTTTCTCTTGATAAGTGCATGCACACTTGCAATGTCCCCACACTCGAAGCGAAGCCATAAAAGAAAGTTTAAAGCCATCTGCTTCACCAGCTTTGGAAAACTACGCACATGTGAAGAATGGCTTACCGGTCGCACAGCTTGACAGGAATCTTGAAGAGACACAACCAACTCGGGAGACGCCATGTTTCCATAAGGTGGCGCATCACCCCCTCACAACAAGCCTCCGTGAGTTCATGCAGGCTTTCTCTTTTAATTTCACTAATGATTAAAACACTGTACACGGCTTGAAAAGTCAATACTACTGATGTCTTTAATAATTGTGGGTGTATCTTGCAAAGTAGAACTGGGTTTCTGTGTAGTGGGTAGCACGCGGGCGATTGTCCGCATGAAATCTTTTCAAACTTGCTATGCACCCGCTATGTCGCTTTAATGGAAAAGGCGCAGTAACGTGTGTGCCTTTTTTTGTGGGTAGCTCGTTTTAAACCATGAACTATCGACAAGCACATGCTCTGACACCCGATACCAATGTAAGCTTGTACCACGCATTATTACTGCAATATTACATGCTGCATTGTGAAGCTTGTATACAGGACACATGTGTTTATAAAGCATGAAAGTTACTTTCACTGCATTTCAAAGCAAAGTTAGTTATTTGCACAGTATTTCCAAGCAGAGGCATGGATGTATGGTGAAACACTTGACATGCAAACGACCTGGTTTCGATCCTCACGCAGACCCCGAAGTTTTTCTTGCTCATTTCACCTGCATCTTTCTCGATTTTTAGGTCCCGCAAAAAATTATTTTCGCTCACAACAAACGACACCGACACCGTAATTCCTGCCAAACGAGATCTTTAATAATATCCTATTAAAACTAAGCAGACTGCACGACGCAATAATCAGTGCTATTTGGGGTACTTTCTGATTTGCTCTTCACATAACCGCCCCTGCCTAGTGTTCAACAGTGCACTTATCTGGTGGCACAGCTTGTCTGTGTAAGTGCAGACGCTACACTCTTGCTTGAATTTTAGACTACTTTGCGCTTGGTGCATAATTTCTATCTGTAGGACCACAATGACAAGAATACATGAAAACATGAAATAAATAAATGACAAAGAAGGCATGACGTTTGCTCGATGTGCCAACCGAGTCTGCGCCTTTTATTCTCCGGAACTATTTTTCCAAGTAATCAAAGAACACGCTGATTGATTGATTTATATGTGGGGTTTAATATCCCAAAACCACCATTTGATTATGAGAGACACAGTAGTGGAGGGCTCCGGGAATTTTGACCACCTGGGGTTCTTTAACGTGCACCCAAATCTGAGTACACGGGCCTACAACATTCCGCCTCCATCGAAAATGCAGCCGCCACAGCCAGGATTTGATGCCGCGACGTGCGGGTCAGCAGCCGAGTACCTTAGCCACTAGACCACCGTGGCGGGGCACAACAAGCTGTGGTCAGTATCAAAGTTTATTGCTTCAACGATCGATTGCCACGAAAATTTCTGGAATATGTGCCAAAAAATGAGCGGATATACAGAAATTTGTCGCAAGCTCAGAGGTGGGATGACATAGAATTTGTCGCTTGCGCCTTCTTTGTCGCTAACATATGTTATTGCTCCAAGAAGCACGACAGGGGATTCCAAGATTCATATATTTTGCTAAATAATTATATGTCGTCCTATTTGTGTGAATGACTCTCGGTTTCAGTTTCCGGGCACCGAGTTTGACACTGACGTCACTGTGTAGGAAGCTTAAACGCCCGGACCCATAAAGCTGTGGCACACAAAGCTCTTCATCGTCTGATTTCTAACACACTTACGAGCAACAATTCGGATCCCTTCAAAACTCGCTAAGATTCTCTCATAGACAATATTTGAGTGTAGAGTATTCCGGTATACGAAGATATGTTTGCGGAGTATACGGTTACCGGTCGATGGTATCGACATCCTGTGACGCTTTGGCCGCTGCAAAAATGCGCCCCCTTCCCCCCTCCCCTTCAAAAAAGCCGGTTCGTTGAAAATCGATATTATGCGGAGAACGCGGAGTGGACGTTATGGCGTTGTAATTTTTTTATTGGGCGAAAAGTTACTAAGTAACCCTAAATATATATGTAGGAATGTTGTAGGCACAGACATCTGCTGAACAGTCGCAAATGTTTTATATGTCCAGTTGTTTACGGTTGCGAAACGATGCCAACAGCAACATGTGCAGTAGCAACACCAGAAGCGTTAAGTTGATATCTATCGCTTGTGCTCGCGAGGATGGCAGTCTTGGACACTGTTACATAAATCAAATTTAGTGAGTGGCGCTTAACTACAATTGACGTCAACCCGACGTGACGGCTGTACCATAGGAGTACATATGTGATGTTTATGAAATTGGATAGTCGGCACTGCGACCACACTTGATGTTTCACGAACACTAGGCTACCAAAGCAAGTGAGAATGGGGCGTCTGTATAAAGTGAGGGCACTAGAGAAACTGGCGACTTCCCGCTGACTTGTAATCGGTATACGTGCCGCGCACGACTACAAAATTGGGTTGAACTGCTCACAGAAGTGTCTATACTGTTCGCACACTCCATAAAGTCCGATGGGGGGGGGGTTACGATTCCCTGTAACTACAATGAACTCGTGATGGTGATGGACTTCAAAGAAGGCCAGATAAAAACCTATCCACATACTGAAAAGGCTATTGCTTGAGGCCAAACGTTATTGCGGCTTCGCATCAAATGTGGGCACTTTGCACAGCATTTTAGAGCCCGGAAACGGGTTATAGCTACTCCCGTCATTTCCGTTACGTCAGTCGACGTCGTTGCCACTAGGTTTCCCCATCTTCGTCATAGAGAAAAAACACTAGCCCAGAACTTATGAGCACCGCGATTTCGTTAAGCTTGTGACATAACATTTAGATTGTCTTGCATCGAGAAGTGCGCATGCACGCGCCAAGAGTGGCCCTGTACGCTCTCGCTGATCGAATTGGCGTCCCTATACCTCGTATCTTCGAAGAACTTTGCGATTTCGCGCATACTGTGAAGCGCTCGAAGCGCTCGCGTACAATCAAGGCACCTCCAGTTTTGTCTCGGATATATCCCATAAAGTGGGATAAAAGTCACTATTAATGAAACGCATGACCGATGGAAGTATCGAAACTCTGCTTCTCGTTACGCCAGCCCAGTGCTCTTGGTTCTAGGTAATAAGACCTCGCGAGGTTTTAACACGGCACCGGATGTGATATTTTGGTGGACGAGGACATCCTTACGTGAAGAGCAAGCGGGAATTTTTGCTTTGTTTCTTTAAGGATGGACGTGCCCATTTCTGGGAGTCGTAGCGTACCAAAATAAACTCCAAAGTATGCACTCTATAGTGAGAGCTCGCTACTGACACAACAAATGAAGAGTGCTCGCTGAGTCCAGGAATATTTAACATCATTCTCTCGTTTTACGCCATACTTTTCATTTAAGCGCATTGCTTATTACCGGTGTGATGCAACAGTTTCTTTATCTGACGACAATCTGATCTTTTATATTTACACCAGCTTGCAGAAGAGCCACTCGATGTACCGACACAAAAGAGAATGAGAACATGTAATTGCCAAAAAACAAAAATTAGTACATTGCTCTTGCACATGTTTCTACATCTGTCCAGTATGACCAAAAGCAGTAGCAAGCCGAACGTGTTTTAAATACGGGGCATTTCTTAGTCACACGATGTCACCCTCCTCATCTCAACTGCGCATGCTCGCGTCTCGTGTCGGCCAAGGAAGACACCTGCAAAACTGCCCCCCCCCCTCCCACCTCTCTTGCCTCACAAGGCCGACGCAGGCAGCGTATGCTAGTAAAAAAATATGACTGCTCGCGCTGCACAAGCTAACCCTTCACTGGCCACTACGCATATGTAGGCACTGGATCACGCATTCGGATTTCAGTGACAGGCGCCTTAACTTGACTTTCGCTTGACGTTCAAGGCAACACCTCCCCTTCATTCAAAAAATATGAATAATAAAGATGAAATAACAATTAAGCATTCCTAAACTTTAAATAACTACGCAACATGCACGCGATACGCCCACCACTCTTAGACGCACTTACTCGAGTCCCCCCCCCCTTCCGTGGGGAGATGCGGGTGGCATTTTTTCTATAAAGATTTGAGTAATGTCAACCGTACATGGCTGGCTGTATTCGACACACCATCATACTTGAGTTCCTTCATTTTTATTAGAAAGACTTTGCTAAGGAATAACAAATTTGCGTCACACGTAAAGAAACAAGCTGAATATGTACGTATAATCTAATAAAGATAGGCAGGATGGTCCATTAATTCACAATTTTAAGTGCGGAGGGTGACCTGGACGATGACCGTCAACTCCGTGGTAGTGAAGTCTTGCTTTTTCGTCTCGAGTGACAATTGTTCAATTGATTATGACACATATAACAACCTGCTTCGCGGTAAAGTATGGTGATCGGCAGTGTTACTCGCTACCGGCGATATGCTCGCCAAAAACACCGTGATTCTAGTTAGACATAAAGAAATGTACTTTCACTCTACAACACAAAATATGGTCACATGGAAGCATCGCGAAAGACGGAGACAGTAGAGGCACATAAACAACCACACGTAGCGCTACGTTTGTTGTTTGTGTCTTTCCTCGTCTTTCGCGTTGTTTCCCTACGACATGTTCAACGAACTAGCCAACAAGTTAACCTATATATACCAAATAGAGGTGCGATAAAGGCACTCACCGAGCTCCTTCTTGAAGGAAAGCCAGCAAACGGGCGCGAGTTCAGTTCCGTCGCACTCCGTGGACGACAGCAACTCGATGACTTCCGGCTCACGCAGCCCGTAGCTGGTGCATGTGAGGTACGAGGCGATCTTCTTGACAGGCGCCAGGCCGAACTGGCGCTCGATACGCTCTAGACTGCGGCTCACGAAGGCCTCTGTATCGACTGGCACGTGGAGCTCGCCGTCCAGCGCCTCGTACGAGGCCCACCGCATGGCCTGCTGCGACAGAAGTGTCACGTACAGGGGACTTGCCGTCTGGCCCGCCAGCCGCTGCCGCAACACGTCCCACTGCTGCCGCGTCAGCAGCCGCTTGTTGTCCTGCGTAGAAGACGCATTTCGTAGAAACATTCGACGCAAATGCACCGAAAAGTTATAGTACGGTGCCCCACAGCCAATTGGTCGTTTAGAGCAGGGGTCGGCAACCTCCTATTTTCGTTTCTTTTTCAATTCCAGTATTCATTCCCGTTTGTATTGTTGCTATTCCCATTTACATTCCAGTTTTTTGCAATAGCTGTCAATTAAAATTCCAAGACCCTCCAACCCCTCATTTCGCCATGCGGCCACCACCTTAATTGATTCATAGAAATTGACGCTCCTCCTATAAAGGTTGCTGTACCCTGTTTTTGAACACCGCATTCCAGGTTAGAAGTATCCCTTCAGCATTAAGAGCAATATCTTGAGGGCAATACATGTAGCTCACTTGGACGATCGCTACGCAAACATCAACAGACGTACGCGAGCCTGTGTGTTAGCAGATTCGGGAAAGTACACGGTCTCGTCCAACCTTGAATATATCGAGGGCAGTGAAGCAATAATACGGCACTGTCATTCGCCGCAGAGTTCGAGTTGTTACGTGTGGAAAGTGTTACTAATTACGGCAATGATTGAATCTCAGTTCAACGAGCGCGCTGTCGTGCCACTATTCTGACATGATAACATATTTTCAAAACGCATCAAATAAAAGTTTAACTGGGAAATTTTTTATAGATAAATGACATCTGCATGGTGGTTAATTTAGAAAGAAATGCCAACCTGTTGAGTAACCTAGCCGAACAAGTGATGAAAAGTGATGAAACACGAGGCGACGTTTAGAGAAGTGGCCATGCCTTTTTCAAGGCTGCAACCGCTGCAGCCTTGAAAAAGAATGGTCATTTGTCCACATGCTGCCTCCAGCTACAACCCATGCTCAAGAGCTTTGCGTCTCTTCCAGCCCCCATCTTCTAGTAAACATGTGCCTTATTTTAACTGCTAGTTGAGAATGAGAAATGCGCGTATCTGCGAGAGCGGTTTAGGTTCCCCCGAAGTCTCCCCCCTTTTGTATGAGCACAGTACGGGCATACATACAATCGCATCTACGAACACACAAACGGTTGGTTGAACGCCCACCCCACCACGCTCTAAAGAATTGCTGGCTACACTACTGGCCGAATTAAAAGCTGCTTAATGTCTTGCGCCGCATGTAGCCAATTCATGCTTCTTCTCTGACAAAATATATGGAATCAAGCTATCATAGTTCCATATTACATTAATTTTAATTCACGCGAATGTTTTCGCGTTGGGTCACTGACCTTCAGGTGCGACTGCAGCATGCTGGCCGCGTCGGCGAGAGGCGGAATGAACACGTAGCTGTCCCCAGCCGGGATGCGGCTGCGCAGCAGAGCGAGCACAGCTTCCGCCTCCTGTGCAACCGAGCAGACAAGGTGCACGTTCAGAGGCAGGTTCCAGGGCAGCCATCCCAGTGTGGCAGCCTGGTGATGTGCCGGACCTCGCAGCCTGTCCAGGTCGTCCAGCACGATCACCAAGTCACTGGTGCTGGCCTCGACACGCTTGAGCAGCTCCTGGAACCAGGTGCTTAGTTTGCTCAGCTCAAAGCTCTGGTGCTTGGGGCTGATCTCGAAGCCGAAAACCATGCTTATGTGCAGGCACAGGTTGCGCAGCATCTCTGCCGGGTACGCGCAGCACGGGCTCTGGCCCACACCACGCACGATGCGCACCACATCACTGCCCAGCCACTCGGGGCAGTACATGAGTACCTGTGCAACACAGTAAAAAAGTTGGGCATGCCGTGATTTTGCGCTTGGCAGTGGCCGTTTTTAGTGGTGATAAAGAGAAAACTGAATCGTAGAATAATGCTATGGTATTTTTTATAACTACGCATTCGTTCATGTCGTGGTTATATATGGCTAATTTAGGCCGAAAAGTAGAGGGGGGGGGGGGCTTCTTAAATTTATCGAACTTGTCGCCAAAATACCAGCGCGGGTGAGTTATTGTACAGACACCAGTCTACTTATGCTGCTGTTTTGGAGATATGAATGAGAGAACAGCACTTAAGGGCTCATTTCTAAATTTTTTTATTACTTAATATTTACCAAAAGACAACGAAGCCAGGGATGATATATAGGAGACGTAGTTTCGAAGTCTTTTAACTGCATTGCAGTAGTTAATACAGATACGTGAAGAAATTGAACTGAACGAAAAGTCAGCTTGCCGATGGCTGGTATCGAACCTGCAACCTTCGAATTACACATCCCATGTTCTACCGATTGAGCTTCGACGGTGGTCATCTTTCCTTGCCCTTACCTGGTATTTCTGTGCAAGTAAACCTTGGAGTTATCCTGCCTACACGCTACGTAGGCTACGCAACCAAGATGACCGCTGGTTATTAAGAGTAACCAACTCGATTCAAAGAGAAGGCAAGTGGGTGAAGGGGAGACAGAGAGTCAGGTGGGCAGATCAGATTAGGAAGTTCACGAGTATAAAGTGGTAGCAGGAAGCACAGGACCGAGTTGACTGGGGAACATGCCAGAGGCCTTTGTCCTGCAGAGGGCACATTCAGGCTGGTGATGACGAAACCTTGGAGTGTGGGACAGCGCTGCTCACAACCACGACGGTGAGTTTGAAACACTTTTTTGGCCAGCTGGCGTGACGTAGCACGTGATCTTTTAAGAAGCTGGTGGCTAATCAGTAGACCCTCGCACACTGCCCCGAAGTATCAAGTCTACCGAAACAAAGCCCTCACTCTAAATAAGCAAAAGAAGAGAATTCGAGAGCTTGGTTTTCTTTGTGTGCATAAAAATAGCAAATAAAATGGACGGTAAGACGACCACCACCGCAGCTCAATTGGTAGAACACAGGTTTCCGATTCGGCGGCTGCCGACTACAAGTTCTGTTTTCGTGCGCTAATTTTTTTATACTTATACCATGAGTACTGTATTGCGGTTCAAAGACAACCAACAACGTGACATATGCCTTCATTGTCTTCATTGTATGTTGGATTCAATGATCTATAGCTTTGCTGCCCAGAAAAAGTTTATGTACTTTGATAAGTTCACTTCTTGTGCCTTATGAAACACCATATAGGACACCTATATTTAGACTCAGATCATTTGCTACATCCCAGAAGACACTGCCAGTAGGGATTGAATTATTGTTAAAGAAAAATGTTGTTGGACAAGTTAGCTCGTTCTGAGAAAAAGGAAATAACTCAGTGCAAGGCGAAGAAACAAGATGTTTTGGCACTCTTTCCCGTGCATCTCGTTTCTTCGCCTTGCATTGCATTACTGTACGTTTTACGCCGCGGTTGGTTGGTGCCGTAATATCAAGATAAGGTCATCATCCAAGTTCTTTCATGCTAGCGCTTAATTTGGTTAAATAAATAAAGAACGAATTAGATTAAATTTCACCAACTTCTTCAACTCAACTGATTTGATTATTGGCATCTCTTCATTGATCACAGTGGCCCGTGAGTCGTAAATAATCTAAATCGTACCTGACACAAACTGTTTGCCACAACTGCCGTTTTAGCAAATGTAGCAAACGAGATATACTTGTTTAAAATTTGCTCGGAGAACAGCGTCTTAATTAAAACAGCACTATATCTGCATGGGTTCTGTATAATTATTGCGCTGGAACAATATAAAGAAAGCAAACTGCCACAGGGCTCGTTAGAGGGCAGATTATGTGTATAGCGAGGGGTGCATTTTAGAAACACAAACACGTGCAATAACATCGCTGTATATATCTACGTGGCCGTGGGTGCTGCGAGTGGCGTAATGCAAACGAGGTACGCCAGTGGGCTATAGAAGATGTCACCAAAGAGGCGTACCTGAGATAGCAACGTAGACTTTCCGCACCCTTCCCGTCCGCACACGATGATGGGTGTGTGGCGCACCCGCTCCTCGTCGGCCAGCATCAGTTGCTGGATCTGGAGTAGCGGGCCATAGTCGCTGTCTAAAGACTGCGACACGCCCAGACATCGCAAGAGCTGTCGGCTGTTGCACAAGTGCGTCTGCGACTCGCGAACCACCTCCTGCATGGCAAAGGTTGTGTTTTTCAATGCGTCAATACGTACACTCGAGGCGCCGCCATGCTCCTATAAAGTCCATATGAATAACATCTCCCACAAACATTGTATGTTCCATGTTCGAGCGAAAACTTGGGAATGTTGCATGAAATGCGCGCTGAGGCAGATATGAAGTGCGCTGGACGGCTGCTTCACGGTTTGTTGAGTTAGACGAGAAGAAATAATGAACGACTTAGCTGCAAACTTTGCTTCAAATAAAATTCCATGCTGTTGCTATCAAATTAATTTGCTTCGCCTTTTGCGGTGAAACTGTGACCTTTTTGATCCCACTATATGGGCGCTGCGAAAGCCTCTCCTATATAGTTAACCAAACTTCTACAGCATATTCAATGGGAAACCAATGCAAAAATACAATGTTTAGCTTTCGTCTGCCCTTATTATAACACAATCTCTGTGGGCAAAACCTTTAGGAATTCAGCAAACAACCTCAGGCATTGCAGCTATATTCGCAGTTGCTGCGTAAACAATCCAATTATTTTCAGGTAAACACGCACACGCATGCCTCTTTGATTACCCAAGTGGCCACTCACATGGAATCAAATGTAAACAGACTTAATGCACCTCTGAGGACATAGAACAAACACACGCTAGCACAGATGCAAGTACACGCACAGAATCAAGCGAGCGCAGAGACATGACTGTACACAAAACCTCTGAGCACTCGTTTTTTTTTCTTCTGTTGCCTCGTTGATTTATTATTGTTGATTTTCGAGAAATCAATGCTGGTGGTAAAAAGAACATGCGGGGTGCTACGCGGGGCGAATAGCGAAGGAAATGAAAGATAAAAATAATTAATATGACATATTTCACCCAAGTAAGCTGCAAAAGCAAACGCATCAAAGCGACAGTTTCATCAGCATATCTATTTTTTTGTTACATAGACACCGAGTTTTATTCCTCCTGTTAGCGACAGAATCGATAAACGCCATGAACCAGCTAAGAAAAAAAATTAAAGAAAAGGAAGAGGTCAGTATATTTAGAAGCGGTGTTGTTGCTCCGAATAGACTGCTTTTTTTACTTTTTGTACCAAATTTTTGCCATTATAAGGCCAGCTACACCGTGATTGTACTTGAAAAAGAAAAGAAAGAGAACGCAAGCTTCATTTCACCATTGATTGGTAAAAAAAAATTGCCCCCACCTCCCCGAGGGAATCGTGAGAAATTGCGAATGCATTTCTTGCGCCAAGAGAGGGCACCGTTGTCGTCAGATATTCGCCTTCACCGACTTCCGCCATCGCCTTAAGAGGGGCCCATTCAGCGAACCGTCGACAGTGAGGAGTGAGTGGACGAGAAAGTGGGGCGCCAGCGTTCTCGGCTTTGCGCTGGCGTTTCACAGCGGCGTCTCCAGCACACATTTCCGGATGTTCTTGGGAGGCGCCCCGACAGCGAACGGTTGAGAGTGAGGCGCGAGTGAACGGGAGAGTGGGGCTCAGGAAGAAGAGAGAGCGAACGGCGAGAGAAGGAGTGGCGAAGCCCTGCACCTACCGTCTCTTATGGCGAATTCCACTCGCCTAGCGGGAGCAAGTTTTTTTGCTCTAAAGCGGACAATCCGCGTTTCGCTGGTAGATTCAGAGCAAGTTTGCATTTTCCACTAGTAGATTTGGAGCAATCCACTCCGCGACGGAGCGTTCCGCGTGCTTCGTCTTGCAGAGACGGATTTCGCCGGAACTCTGAGAATGCGTGGCCGTCATTTCCGGCACAGTCGGGCAGCTGGGTTGCCCTCAGCGTTGTTTGAGGCGGTCTAGTAACACTGTGCTCTTGTTCACATTCCTATAATTAGAGAGCGGTAGCCCTGCTTTCCGCGAGACTGCGTGGTCAAAGTGCGTGCTTTGCAGTGGCACGCAGTTGTTATTCAAACGTCGAGAGCAGAAAAAGAAATCGTTTTCGGTACCGGTTTAGTGACGTATGCGTAAAAAATTTCCGGAGGGACCTCACGCGGGTCATTCACGTGTTCCACTAGCATATCTCGTTTGGCACAGTCCGAGTGCTCGCTCCGAGATTTCAGCGGCCACTCCGGATCTACCAGTGGAATTCGCCATTACATTCTCGTGCATGTCATGCTCCGGTTGTTACGTTTGAGTATAAGCGTGCCTGCCCGCAGTTGTTGCAATGAGAGAAGGGGTGAGAGCGGAAAGATAACACATGCCGGCTCGCGGCCGCCGCCACAGATGCCGCCTAAGGGTGCCTGACATAAATCGACTAAAAAATGCCTTCACATTTCAAAAAAAAAAAAACGATGGTAGCAACATGTCTCATTTTTGGGCAGCCCTTGGCACAAACGGACACCTAATGGCCTCGAAGACATACCGTGGTGCCACCTACGTGATGACGTCGCTCATAGGGTGCGTCGGTTTGTGTTGTCTGCAAGAACAACGCATTTCCTGCGCTTTCGCTGTAGACACCGTGCGTGCTTCCCTTTGTTTTGAAGCTCTGTACCTAAATAATCGGTAAGACCTGGCAGTACGGGCCAGCAAACTACGAATTGGTGCCTCCGGTGACACTCTCGTGTCTAATTTGCATCGTAAAATTGCGACTAAGAACCGACGCAGCCATGGGGGACGATTCAAGGGATGTCGCGAAAGCCAAGCTACCGTATTCCACAGCTACTACCCTATCTGATGCGTCAAAACGATCGCAGCGCTGACCTCTCTAGTGTGGACCCTCGCGGCCAACAGTTTCTTTGCTCTAGCTTTGGAAACGAGGGCAGTCAAACAAGCAGCGTCCATCAGCCATATTGCCCCAGATTTGAGAGGATGATGAGATTAATGCCGGCACGACGTTTACCCTCACGCAGGGATTACTGTTGAAATCGCGGTGCGTTTCGAGAAAACCTTGACGCAGAAAGTGCATGTGTGTCTCTTCGGCGGTTGCAACATGCAAGCCCGGCGCCTTGCGTCAGCGCGAACAAACAAGCCTTCGATACACGAGTGCAGGACGGACTGCGAGCCATTGCAAACAGAGTTATCATGCGAGAGCCGCGTGTATTTGCTGTGAGAGCAGTCACCGATACATATTTCGCGGGACGTAGAAGCCAGGTATACCGTGTACCTCACACAAGGGACACGCAGTTGCACGCTTTGAGTGCGCACTCGGCGGGGCTTTGCAGTGCCGTCGCCATGGAGAAAAATGCGCCGTATCGGCTGACGCAATCCATGCCTGGCTCGCATAGGCGCAACGAGCTGGCAACATGCGAGTTGTGTGTGTATGAACGTTCACAATGCATTGAAGCTTACACGGAGTCCCATTGAAAGGACGTTGAATAATTCACAAACTCAGAGGTGTGCGCCCGTGTAGCGGTGGTGCTACAGCGCCAGCTATACACCACTAATTATGAATTCGGTGAGCATCACCAGCTGCTTCGCGCTCACGGCGTGCACTTATTGCGCGTCCTTCTATCCGGCACGTGAAGCGCAACGCCGCTTGCGAACCAAAGGCATGGAGAATGCGTCGAAGCTGCATGAAAGCCCAGCGGCGTACGCACCGCTGCCATGCTGCCTCTCCGGAGGAAGATGTTTATATGTGAGACCCGAAAAGTTGGGAGTTACTGATGAGCGCTTATTAGCTGCGTAAGCGTATTATACGGGCCATTCACAGCGAGGTAATGCGCTCGCGCGTTGTTGAAGCAGCTTCGTATATGTACACGTCTTGTGGTCGGCCCCTGATATGCTGTTAAAATCACACGCGACCGTCAACGCCTCATTAAACAGCAATAAGGGACACAAAAGCTGTATATTCCCTGAGGAACGACGAAAGAAAAACTTCGGCAGTGGCGCTCCCGGAGTAGTGTAAAATTGCGCAAGCATAAGTTGTAGCCATACATAGAGGCGCTTAGCTGTGTAGCAAGCATGCTGCTTTGCACATAGCAAAACTAGAAGTGGATACAAGAAAAATTGTGCGGGTTATGCAGATATTCATGCTACAATGGTAAAGAAAAGCTAAAAAGAAGACGTAGAATAAGGAAATACGAACCTCAAGTCTGCCTCACTCCATCGTGGGAACCTAAATTTAAGCACGTTTAGTGGTCCTGTGCTGTTGCTTATGGCCTCAGGTTTCTTTTTTTTATGCAAACCTCTTGTTATTCTAAAGCGAGCCCTGCGTGTTGGGCCACCTAGCAGAGTTGTCAAAGTTTAGAAAAGGGTAAACGCGATTGCGTTAGCGTTGGCCTAAAGGCGCAGTGCTAACGTTACAGCGCCAACGCTGGGGCACGCTGTGGGCACGAGCCACGCGTACGTGCCTGATTTTGTGAGAGGAAAAGGTGGCACCGAACAGATCACCTCTTGAAGAGCAAGTGACATCGTGCCGCTGCTATGGAGTGGTAAGCCTGTCACACCTCACATTATTCGTCGAGGAAGGTGCTGACGATGCAATTTAAGGAACCAACAAATCACGATATGCCCCTATAGTATTTCAACAACTAACTGAGTGTCCTGATCACGCATTCAAAAATCATAATTTCTCGTGTCCCAAAACTATGAATATGGGAGACGTGGAGGGCTCCGGAAACTTCGGCCACCTGGGGTTCTTGAAGGTGCACCTAAATTTAAGCACAAGGTGCTCTGCCATTTTACCTTGATTTAAATGTGGCCGGGACGGTATATGGATCCGATCCATCAACCTTCGAGTCAGCCGTTGAACACTCTAACCACAAGATGTGGCGAATGAACGCAATAGGCGTCAAACGGCATATTGCGCGTATTCCATCAATTACATTAGCTACACATGCTTTATCACATACTTGCATGCCCAATAATTGTCGGAAAATACGCTGCTTTGGATTGGTCAACGATATGTAAAATAAAGGATGAGAATAAATATGGGAGAAACATTTGTGAAAGCCATTGTGGTATATTTTAACTTTTTATTGTCCCGTGCGTGCACACGTCAACACGTACCTGTACAACCTTTCGGAAGGTTGGGGGCAGCTCGTCCCAGTCGGGCGTCTCGACCTGTGACGCCTCGTCTACCATGGCCTTGATGGAAGTGAGCAGCGCCTCGGTCAGCTTCTCCAAGTATCCGCTGTGAGCCGACAGCTCGGGGTCCAGACCGCTCGTGTGCCATGGTAAGCTGCGTCGTAGAGACGGAAATGCGGGTGTTACCGACGCCCTTTATTGTGTTGTGGCATTAAACAGAACTGCGGTAACTGTAAGTTGGTGGTCCCGCGCCTGAAAGGAGCACAGGACCGTTTGTACTCGACGTTGTGCAGCGTATATACTTGAAGGGCATGGAGAAGCAGCTGTTACGCTGCGGTAGTTTTTTTTTTTTTTTGGTCAAAGGCTCTTCACGCGACGAACGTATTATTGCAGACGGCTGCCTTCCGTGAATACCAAGCCTAACTATCGAACTCGTTGGGCGTAAAATGCTTTTATTAGTTTCGGCCAGCCGTTGCATCTCACCTGTAAAAGTGAACGTTTTTCCTCGCCACGTTTAATATAATGTCGGCGACCAGGTCCTCAGTGTAGCTTGAAGAGTCCTCGTCCGAAGCTTGCGTGCTGACATCGGCGTAGGTTGAGGCCAAACTGTCGTTAACGTTGATACCTACGTGAAAGATAAAAAAAAGCACAGACACATATAAGTGCCAAAACACAAACGAAAACAAAAATAAGAAACAGTTGACGTGTCATTGAAAAAAATAAAAGGTAAATATGCATGATGGTGCTCGAAAAGTAGATTGATTTCTGCTTACGAAGCAAAGGGGAGGGCCAGTGAAGTCAGAAAATACCGTCCAAAGAAACAAGCTCGCGCTCATACATAACACAAATAACTTGCGACTGAATGTGAGTCTGTGGAAATGCAGAAAAGTAAGGTCCACTCTATGGTAATTAAGTGTAACGGCTGCAGCAGAAGCTTCAGAAGTTTTTTTTTTGCATAAGTAGAAGACTAAGATGGTCCGAAGGTGTGGTGCCTTTTAAAATTACACCGCCATATTCTATTATTTCGACCTTTTACGCTACAAAGTAAAGTAGATATTCAGGCCCACAATGTAGATATTCAGGCGCACCTAAATAAAACCCCAGGTGGTCGAAATCACCCGTAGCCTTTCACGATGGCGTCTCTCATAGGCTTAGCTTCTCTCGGGACGTTAAAGGCAACAAACCAACGCACCATGCGCTGTGCAGCAGAGATTGAAGTTTAAGAGCCGGAAGCGGCAACGACTAGTTCTAAGGAAGTCAGCACGTCACCTTCCGGATGTGTCGAGCATTGTTTCTTTATATAGGCAGCTGCAACCTACAACGCAAACAACCGCATCCTTGCACTAAGCAATGCCTATGAACAAAAAGTGCGAACAAAAAATGAACTTCGCAAAGAACGACAAGGTTCTTCAAAATTTTTCAGATATGGACGTTTAATTATTGATGCCACGCTCGGGTGACTTTCTTTCGCAGCCCGTTATGACAGAGATAAATAAGCGAGACGTAGCTCTCCCCTGCGGCTCGCTTATCTATCTCTGTCATAACGCACGTTGAGAAGCAGCAACACGACGTTTTGGCGTTTCTTGCAAGCTGACACCATGATTTTTTTTTCTTACTTTTCAGTGCAGTTTAAGCTGCAGCTTTTCTTGGTAACTTCATACGTTCTTTTTAGGCTTTCAAAAAGCGTATTTCGTGGTGTCTCTGATAGCAGAAATACCATGAACGGTGTACAGATACAGCAAAAGGCTACGAGCAATTTAAATCTGAGCACTCGCACTCAGAAACACTCCTTAAAATCTCAGCAAGAACTCCGGTGAGCCCGGTTATCTTTCAATAATGTGCCGTCCACATCAACCCCGCTTCTTTATGCTCAGAAGCAAAACCCGTTTATCGATGTCTTCAGCAACATGTGTTGCACAGCTTCGAAAGGGCGATGATTTCTCAAACATTTATCTACACTGGTAGAATTTCTTTGTTTTATGCTTTAGTTAAACAGCTGCAAGAATTTGTCGTGACATTGCGGGAATTATCTGTTTTTCTTTCTATGTCTACGCACGCAGCACAGACCCTATGCAATACAATAATGAAACGTGAAGTTTTTATTGAAATTGGATGCGCGTTCATTTTGAGCGGTATTCATAGACACGATATATATCAAAGTACACGAAGCAGCTTTCATCTCGAATAATTCGAGAGGCATACTTTAGAGATTAGCGCATAAGTTGGCAAGCATTGATTTAATTGGATTCGTGCCAAAGCGATGTTTCCGGCAAATTGTGTTACCTTTAATACTTGAGCTTCAACGAAAAAAAAAAGACGAAAAAAGGACATGCGGTTTGAAACCGCATACATTCAGCTTCTATTGCGTGAGTTCTTTTGATGCTGGCTCTTGGGATTGTGCAAATTATTATTTCTGATCTGAGACCTATGCCTCATTAGCCGTGAGGGGCTCGTGTTTTTCCAATCATGTACTTGCTGCTTTTACTTTTGCGAGTTCTGTGAGTTCTGTGAATGGCGAGCATTTGGTATCGTCTAAAGGTGAGAAATGCATTATAAATTCAGTATTTTTTATCTGGGCGAAAACCCAAAACCTTTTGTTAGGCTCCAGTCTGCGCTTTGTATATTTTTTTGCCTGCATGATTTGTTTTAATCTTCTCACGTCGAAAGCCTGTACCATCGTGGGAAATCATTTCTAATTTTGAAAACACGAGGTTTTGAGTTTATTTTTAATGCCTTTATTTAATCCAGGCAAAAAACTCAACTTGTGCCCTAGAGGCATTACGAGCACTAACGAGAAATCTACACAGTGGCGTCATTTGCTGGCTTATTCGCGAAATATTTCGAAAGACAGACAGACAGACAGACAGACAGACAGGGATAGATAGATAAATAGATAGATAGATAGATAGATAGATAGATAGATAGATAGATAGATAGATAGATAGATAGATAGATAGATAGATAGATAGCAGAACTAAAAAATAATGCATTAGTAAGTGCAACGAATTTTGGATATGGTGGTTTTGGGACGTTAAACCCCACATATCAATCATCAATCAGCAACAAATTTTGGTCACGCCGCCACATGGTGAGTGTACTTATATTCAAACTCTGGCTATCGTGGGTTTTATATAAAGAGCCACCGGTGGGCGAAATTTCGGGAGTCCTCGACTACTGTGTCCATCATAATCATATTTTGGTTTTAGAATGTTAAGACGAAAAACTTATGAAGTTAGGGCTGGCTGTATACAGACTATTTTACGGATGGGTTTCGGTGCCGCCGTAATGGGCTGTTAACCTTTGTGGTGGGATACTTAGTCACTGCTGCGGTGACTACAAACGGATGAAAGCGGTTGGGTTAGTGCAAACGATGTTTCATGTCCTTAATATTTCACGTCGCAAATACGGAAACAGGAAAACATTGGCTTAACAGCCCAAGATGGTAGCGCCGATATTTCTTAAATAATACAGTACATAGAAAATGCCTGCAGGGCTACGCACGAGAACCAACCTCACGTTGTTTTCATTTCAGAAACGAATATGAAAGTCAAGGAGATTAAGACAGCTTCGCCTCTGTTTGCTACCCAACAAGTTAGGTGATACGGTTTTCAAGAAAATGTCATATTTTAAATTAAGTACGATAGTGTGCTGAGTGTCTCGTAGGCAGACAGCTCACTTGATCAAGATTATAAAGTTTTGGTAGCCAGAAGCTCGAATAGCCTCAACTCTAAAGTTCCCTCCACACGCACCGTCATTTTTGTACTGGAGTACTAACTAATCGCGCATAATGTATATAAAAGAAATTGCAGGATAATGTCGAAAGGGTGTCCCTTCACGCATGTCGCACGTAAGAAATTGATGGTAAAATTTAACTGTCTGAAACTGGTTGTCCTTAGAACAAAATCAGATAATTTTTGTGCGTTTCGTGATGCTATTTTTTTCTCATAATATTTTTTTGTGGTAATCTAACGCGCCGTTCCCTTTTGGCGTCTTGCTTCCGTTCTAGCGTGAGCGCTGGCCCTGTACAGCTCGAGCGTCGTGAACATGGCCACCGTTGTTTCGCCGCCACGCATTTTTGTCTGGCGTGAGCACGTGCGTCGGCTTTCTCTGCACGGAGAAGCGTGTCCGAAGTTACAGTCCCTCTCCCGGTAGCTTGCGCTCACCCTGCGCTCGCTCGACGCCGGACAGATACACACAGGCCTGTGCGCGACGTAGACGCGCTGCTTTAGGAGGCGACATCTCGTACGCTTGCTCGACTGTTGCCCTTTGTGCGTTAGCCTGACTGCCTACCAGCAAGCCTACACTGGTCGGTATTGCGGAGTTCGCTGCCAGCTCGCAAGCCCGTGATTGTCACGCTCTGCTGTAGCTTTGGTAAATAAACCCATGTTTGTTGACGACCTGCCTCAAGTGCCATCTCTGTGTCGTGTCGGAGAGTCGACCAACTTGGTCGTAGCGTTTTTGTGCGTGACGGAACTTGAGAAAGTCGCGCCCCTTCCCAGTCGCTTCTTATGGTAGGCCTTTCACCAACCTATCTACACACTTTTTGCCACACAATTGTGTGGTGCAAAGAAGCCTGCACTACTTACTCCAGCGGTTAGGACAATGAGCAGAAAAGCGGGCCAAGAAAAGTATAGGAGTCATTATTTGTAGCAGTTAAGATATGATTGAGAAAAAATTAAGGTTCACAAAAAGGCAAGTTGACACCGGTAGGGGCCGAGCTTACAGCCTTCAAATAACGCCTCCTATTCTGCATCAATTCATGTACAGCGGTGGTCGTCCTTCCATATACAATATTGCGTATATCTGTGCTTTTTAAACCTGGGAGTGTTTGCACCGGTCGTAGCCATGACGGCGTGTGTGGAACTTTCTCCTTTCGCACTCGAAGAATGTTTACCACGCGTCGAAGCATACAAGTGAAAACAACGCCCTGTCGCGGAAGCTATCAGCGTTAAAAACAGCCCTGAAAGTCTGCCAGCCAGCACGCGCAATATATATCTCGGTGCTCGCACTGTGACTGGAAAAGACACATGTGTAATTAGATGCAAATTGTTTGGTCTTGTGATGCTCTACCTTCCTACTCTTGATATGCTTCACTGAACAGTTGTTAAGCTTCATCGCTTTGCGTATCTTCAACACAATGACACTATGTATATCTAAAGATAGGTGATTACGCAGAAAAGGAGCAAGGCCTTTTTCTTATGGGATATACTTGGAATTGCTTCATCGCTCTGCCGTTAAATACGCTCCTTAATGAAGACTGTGAGCATTTACACTGTATTTCTCTAGTGCATGCTTCGAAATTCGCTGGAGTTTGATGTATCGTGTTTACTTGGTCATAAATTTGAGAATTAAGCATGTCATGCCTCTCTCCATATCACACAATCAATACAAGAAGCAAACAAACTAGTTTTTTCTTTCTTGGAGATACTTTGACAACTCATGAGGTCTTCGGTTATAGGAGCGTAGAAAAAATGCCCCTCCATGCTGCGCCAATATTTCTAGGAAGACAATGAGGATGGGTTAGTTTATTAGGTGAATAAAACTTGCATGTACAGAAAGCATAGGATGAAGAGCGGTATCGAATTCGCTTGTTGGCAGACAATACAGTGCTGATTTTGAAAACATAGAACGCGGTTGCAGCCATGGCAGAAGACCACTACTCAAGTGCGGAAAGAGAGAACCAATTTTTTAGTGTCATGATTGTTTGGCAGCCTCCAACCGTGACTATATTTTTCATCTGTTCTTCAGTGGTCTGTTCTTATATGTCTATGAATATTTCGTATCATATCTACTGGCAGGTTTGTTGTTAACGCTGCACTCCCGTGATTTGATGCTGTGAGCGAGGCGGCCCCTCTCAATGTACACCCGTGTACTCTGTATGACACCAGGAGAAAAATAAACCTATGTTGAGTATTGCCATCAACCCTCCCACATATGCCGTCGCAGTGTATGTAATTTATGGGCATTGAATGCGTTCTCTGCTCGTGAATAAGCTGACAATAAGTCAAAATGTACGAGAAGCCATAAGTACACGCGCATATAACTTTACGCAGCTCTGGTAATCAAACTTCGAGATAAGTAAAATGTCTGCTGTTTTTCATGTGGGAACCACAGTATGATTATGAGGTACATTGTAGTTAGTGAGGCCTCCGGAAATGTCCGTTCGGTCCATTTGTAGCTCTTTAACGTGTACTTAAGATAACTACAGGGACCTCTAGAATTTCGCCTCTGTTGTAGGTCAGTGCGTTGGATTTGCATTCTTCGTGCGCTTCTAGCGGTACCATCTTTGTTGACTATAGCCACTGCATTATTCGGCCAGTATTGCTGTTCATCGTCTCAGTCACGCTACAAAAGGTGGTTGAACGCCCCCCTCCCCCCGCCTTTCACCTCAAAAATTGATTCTGGCTACGCCCCAGCTGACAGACAAACATTAAGCCAAACGGGTGCACCCTAGACTAATGTCAGCAGATGATGAAGGACTACGTTTTAATGCATGTACACCTTGAAGATCAAATGTCCATAGAGCAGTATAAGGAAGGCCTAATTGAGTGCTTCACTTCCAATGAAATGAGAAATTTTGGCCAATGTCCTGCAGCCTTCTTTTATAAAAACTAAATTGTTGGATCATCAAAGGCCGAACAGGTGAGGTGACATGAAAAATACCTAAGCAACAAAGCACGTCTTGCAAACGCTTCAAATGGGCTTGTACACGAACTCGTTACAAGCTACAAGCTCTCGTTAGATTTGCGCATAAACCTTTCAGCCTTGAAAACTTCACTGGGCTTCACGCGCTAATGCGAAATTGTAGGATACCGTGAGTCAGAAGAGAAATCGCGTTACTTTCAGTACACAAGCCCCAAATTAAAGGCACACATGTAAAGCTAGACCTGGAGCCAATCGTAGTGTGTTTCTAATAAATGTACAAAAGGTCACGCACTCTCCGAAAAAAAAAACTGTTGAAAGATCACCTCGTATGTCTCCTCGTGCCTCGCGGCTGTCTGTGTCTCAGTAGTAGAACTTTCTAAACTGTAAGCCTTCACAACAGCACCAGCAAGCTTGGAATTTTAAAACTCTCTATCTTAGTCAACCTTCAGCGTATAAATAATATTCGCCTTTGTCGACCGAAAAGCTGAAGTCATTAGCACCAGTGCTGCGTATTCGTGTAAGCTTAAGAGCAGGCTCGTGTCTGTCCCTCTAGACGCATGTCTTACTCGACATTAAGCAAGCTTCCGTTGAACCCTCTATTTGTATCAGGGCATCAACCGGCCTCAATATCAGGGCATCAACCTTGGCGAAATTTCGGGTCTTGAGCCGGTGGCCAAAGCGCAGCTCCAGGCGTTAGCCACGACAGTGACAAGCGCGGGACGTGACCGTTGCACCACCGACATTCGGTGGTTGCGATTTCGGACACATCACGCGCTCGTTCTGGATGCGGCCCTGTCTTGCTCTCTCACACCATTTGGTGATGGGCGCTACAACGCAGCTTGCTCTCAACGCATTTGCTTCTCTCACCTGTGTACTTTGTTGCATCACCACTCAGAAGGAGTGTTGAAATGGCTTGCACCATTTCGTAAGATTGCTCTATCTTTGATTCTCTTCTTCCTCGAAGCACCTCCTTTTTGTTTCTTTTTTAGCTTCTTGAAGAATGCACAAACCGAGTGAGAACAGCGAGCCGTCTTGCGAAGACGTCTACCTGTTGACATAGGGATTTCATAAACGTTTTGCTGTCTTGCAGAACACAGTGTTCGGAATACACCGACCGAATATGCGAAAAGAGGATAATCTATTGATCCGTGTTGCGAAATGTATCGGAGCGTTGCTACTGCAAAATCAAGATGTCTCGCCTTAGACCACGGCCGCTGTCCCTAGTATATGTGTACACGCGCGTATGTGCATTTTCACTTTACTTTTATTTATTTGATAGAGGGACTTGGAGTGGGCGTGGCTTCATCCTTCTTTATCTACAAAGACTCTGATGCAAGAACATCGGCTAGTATTGCTATGGTTGGCATGGCGAATAACCGTCATTTCCTTCGATTCGGTGCCACTTTTTGGACGCATTAACCGATGTGTGGAAAAAACATTGAGCAAGCATGCAGTTGCTTCTTATAGACCCCCCCCCCCCCTTTCTTTTTTTATTCAGAGTTTCGGAAGCAAATCGGTGCTACACTATTTTGCGCTCTAACGAAATCGTTTTGCAACGACGCGAGGGTTTTCTAGATGCCTTGAAGTTTATTTCTTTCTCGTGAATACAATTTTTTTTCCATTTTCCTTTCTTTCTTTTTTTTTCTTTCTTTTTTCTTTCAATTTTTACGTAGGTGCACTTATCTTCTTTTCATCCTTTTCACGCTGCCTTCATCACGCAACCAATTTAATGAGTGCTCTACGTTCGTGCAATCTTTTTTTGTGGTAAATGAGTCATCAATTTTCGTGTAGGGGCTCGATATCAGTCATTGTGCTGAACTTTTTGTTCTTGTCGAATCAATAAGCATTGCTGCAAAATAACATTTTATCCATTAGCATTAGCGCTGCGAATAGTTTACGCGTCAAAGAACTGGCTGGGTGCAGCAAGGACAGAAAAGCGGAATGATACGGAAGGGAGGGGGGTGCGGTAATTATGCACAGTGAACTAACCATTAGGTGATCTAAAAAGCGCAAAAGAAAGTCAGATACGCATAAATATAAATGAAGATGGAGTTTGGTGGCAGCAATTACTTGTATACTGACAAAAGCAATGTTCAAAACATGCGAAAAGCTTGATTTCGTGAAAAGTGGTGCAACAGGCAATACACATATTTAACTTGGCTTCGCCCATTTCTTGTTTGATAACATCATTCGTGTAGCTGGCGTGTAAGGTTCCAATAAAAAAATTTGAAAGGTTCTTTTTTTTTACTTGAAGCAATGACCCCTTCATTTCTTTCAATGCCAGTGCAAACGCGTGCTTCTGAATGGGAACCATTGGTCCGCCTTATTTCAAGAAGTGGCCTTGATGCGACGCTGCATGAGAAGTAGCGCTGCTTTCATCACATGTGCTTCCGAGCGCCTGCCCCGGAGTTGTGATAGACGTCTTTCCCACTTCAATATCCTACGTCAGTCAGATTTGTTCTTTCGTGCTGCTTCTTTGTGGCTCGAAGCAACGCCGCGGCCACGTGACGCTTCCTCATTGGTTGCCCATTTGCGCCACGAACGGTGACACGCTATCACAAAACACCGTATCCTTTACGGAGCCAACGTGACCACCAATATTGTGAGCACGCGGTACGCAATACGCCACCCCACTTATATCCACGGAGTGAATGATGATGAGTGGAATGAAGCTTCGCGGGCTCTCAGCTAAGCCGTCCGTCCATCCGTCCGTCTGTGCGTCTGTCTGTTTATATCTCTGTCTGTTTGTCCGCCATCTTATCAAACTCCTACCAAACTAAATCACACGCAACACGCGTCCACGCCATTCTGATGCATTCATAAAAGTTCTGTAATTGTGACACTCGCGAGCTGCCTCGTCTACATTTTTCGTTTTGCTGCGCTAGATCAAGCCCCGTGATCTAACCAGATTCAACATGGTGGTGAAGACGTCGGTGGTGGCTCGCATGAACTCAAATTGCAAACTACCCACGCAGAACGGCGAAGCTTGAAGGCCTCAACAAGGACGCGTTCATCGAGAGCTTGGTTTGGATTACGATCGCCGACAACTCTGCAATTAGGCGGGGCAGCAGGGCAGCGACAGTGCGTTGGCATGCCCCAACATGTCTCATGTTTTTTGTTTTTTTTACAGCCAGCTGAATCCGCCACCACCACTGTCGGTGCATTCGCTCGTGTCTTTTCTACTGGCTTATCTCCCATAACAACGACAAAAAAAAAGATGACAGCTATTTCTTTCTTACTAATTTGCATTAATAACTAGAATTCGGTACAAAATTCATTCTCAAGATAGCCACATCAGCGGCGGCGGGATGGGGCAGAAAGAATGTGAACATCTTCGACGCACATGGAAGTAGTTTTCCGGCCACTGTGGAGCTTTCGTTTTCCCTTCTCTTCTCAAGTGTAAATGCGCCCTTGAAGTCTGCTGGCCCATTTTGAAAGTGTTCAGAAGAAAAGCCTTAATATTGCCCACCTTTGTCTTCCTTAAAGAATGTGAAAAAAATAAAATGTTAAAATGCAAAACAAAGACAGAAATAATAAGCGAGGGTAATGTTAAAACTTGTCGAGAGTGGTCTTATCTCAGTGACGAGAAGATTTCACTAACGGCTAGCGTATAAAAAAACGGGGCACTGAATTCAAATAAAAATGGCACCTTTAAGCAGCTGAAATTAAGAACAACGACTATAGAAAAGTGAAACCTTCGAGACCCTAAAACGCTAACACCGAAGACGCCTCATCACGCACCATGGCGATGGAAAAGAATATTTAAAGTGCATGGTATTTTTTTTTACCCCGGGGACTTGCGCGAAATGAAGTCAAGCGGCACTCCTGATAAGGCAATAACGTATAAAAATGAGGCAAAAAGGAAGAGACGTAATAGAATGTGAACGAAATATGCTTTACACTTTGAGTAACTCGTTCCGGGAGCTCGAGTGTGTAGGCTGCGTCGAAGCGCATTGATGGGGCGGTGTGCTTCGATACTGATCTGAGCCACTTGCATGAATGTTTCTTCTTCGAGCCGAGCACTTCAGTGCGAGGTTCACTGGTTGTGCTACTCTGCTGCGCTGAAGTCGGGAAGAGTACTCGAGAGTAGGAAGACGTGCCGCGTGTGTGCAGTTCGTATACACTCGAATCTTTTTTTTTTTTACTCGTCTGTAGAGTGTGCTTAGCCTCATTAAAACTATTGCTGCGGGAGAGCAATGCTTAGGTGAGTGGGCAGCTTGAAGCACTCGACTAGATTAGGTCTTACTTAATACGCAAAAATGTTGCGAGAATTATTAAAAAGTATTCGTGTCCTTACAATAATTTTGCTTGCCTTAATCAAAAAGAAAATCTCGTTCTTTGTAGGGCACACTTCGTTAGCTTTATTGTTTGCACAGGAGACACATCGTCGCTTCAAAATCGATGCTACTATCATTGAAGTGCGGCTCGCGGTGGTGGGTGGGTGAAGACATCAGCACCAGCAGGCTCGTTCTGTGACATGATGCCGGACAGTGGGCGCAAGTGGTGGTCTGACCGAAGCTCCAGAAGGTGGAGCGTTCTGCGAGAGGACTGAGCATAGAGTTTCCTAAATATACACTAGAGGAAACTCTTGTTCTAGTGTCTATGGGAGCTGCAACGAACGGTTCTTCAGCGATGAGTAGTACACGGATTTATATAATCTTCGTACTTCTGGCTCCGTGTGTATTCGTGCGGTTTGAAGCTGTTTTCTCGCGAAACGAAAATCAGCATATGTACAGCGGTTGCGCTTCATCACCTTATTCTTTTAGGCTTACCGTTTAAAATCGTGTCACGAAGTTCAAAAGGGTTCGTTGTTTCTCTCGAAACAAAATTGAAACACAACTATAAACGAAGCCACAAGTGCAATTCACTGCCCGCAAGTGCGTAGGCAAGTCCCTGTACTACACATGATTTCCATGGTCGCTGAACGATCACAGCACCAGAGTCTCCTCTGGTTAACTTTAGAAAACTTCATGAGACGAAAGACCAAAGATCTATTGATTGATATGTCGGCTTTAACGTTCCAAAACCACTATAAAGACGCCATATGGGAGGGCTCTGGAGATTTCGACCACCTGGGGTTCTTTAACGAGCACCCAAATCTGAACACATGGGGCTACAACATTTCCGCCTGTGTCGGAAATGCAGCTGCCGCAGCCGGCATTCAATCCCGTGACCTGCGGCTTAGCAGCCGAGTACTTTAGCCACTAGACCACCATGGCGATATATATTTATTTATTTATTAAGACGTGCCACACGCACGCATTATAAGTCCTCTGGGCCAAACATTCAGTTAAATACACTTAGAAGTGCAAAAAAGCAGGTCAAATTAAGTAAAATTTCAATTCATATGACTACACACGGTAAGGCACCTGCTCAAAAAGAAGAAATAGCAAAGAGGGAAATGCTGTCGTAGCACTTTACCATCGAACTGCCTTACGACGCAAATGATCTTGTGCTGGGCAGTCTTCGAAAGCTTTAGTGCATGGTCTAGGAGAGCATGAACTCCTGCGATCAGACAAAAAAGAAATAGTGTCAGCTTAAACAAAAGTAGAAACATTTTACACAGAAAGAGTGAAACATACGCTAATATATACTAAGTAAAGAACTGAACAAAGAGGGCCATGGCGTAGACAGTGACTGCCATTCTCTGACCGTATTGACATAAGGTATGCACAGAGCCGAGAACGTTTTCCCAATAGCTTGCACCTTGTCTATAGCTCGCTTACTTTAGCGAATGTAGACACTTAATTGCTAACGTTTACTTCATCTTTACAAAAGTATTTCAGTGACTGTCAAGCAAGTGTAACCCTCAAGAGCAGGCGCACATGTGCGCACATGCGGCGTTATGCGCGCTGAAACCGTGGTACAAACACTGGCCACTCAGTCAGAGCTTGAATAGAACACTTTCTACCTAGAAAATGATTAATATATATCCCAACCACACCCGTGATGGTTAGGAGCGCAAACGCTTTCGTTCGCAGTGTCATGGGTTGCTGGAGTGAGCATGATTTGTATAGCTCCGGGAGAAGAGTGGGTCCAAAGCCCCAGTGGCCTACATCGAGCCCGTCGCAAACCTCTCACAATGGAGCCTGTCAGAGTTGGACCGGAACGAATCGAGGTTCATCGGTTTCCAAGTTATAGCGCGAATGGTGTGCCTAATTACCACCGTGTGGTCGGAGGTGTACGGCCAAGTTTAAGAGATATATCTGCTCTCACCGGACATCCGAAACTGTCGTTCGGTGTCGGCGTCGATGAGACCTTCGTCGAGAGCCACCTTGGCGCCGTACTGGAGCACCTTGACAACTTGCTCCTGCTCCTCAAGTAGGCTTGATGATTCGTCCGCAGCCGCTGTCGCCAGCTCTCGCTGGAGGACACTGGCGTCCGCCTTGCATGTCCTGCGTCAGAAAGCATTCACGTCGCGTTCCGAGTACTTCACCCAAAGTTTAAACATGGTCATCGTAGCGGGGATACAGTACACGACGTTGAACCCGGCAGCGCCTTGCCGTAGCTACTCGGCTACCGCAGTGGGTGTGCCTGTGTTGGAGAGAAAATTGAACTTTAATTCAGAGCCTTTTCTTTCACACCTGGGCATCTTCTTTATTCTAGGTAGTCATGCTTGCAGGCAACGCACAGGCCCTTGCCACCAGCCGGAGCTGGGTACTTACTTACTAGAACGCATTATGCATAATAATGTTCGCGATATAATATTTTCAGCCGATCACGATGTTGGTCATTTTTTAAGCACCCAGGAAAGATAACTTTCGTTTTTTTGGTCCCAGGTTCTCATAGTTTAGTGACGTCAGCAGCCTCCCACTGGTAATCTCTATTTCGTTGCACGCCCTGCTCGTGAATGGGTGGAATGCTTGGGTTGTTTCGGCATTCCCATAGCTATTGAATGCTTTGATACATCACTACCTTTATCATTTCGGTCTCCAGTTTCTTTTGACGTTACTTCAAATTTATATTTAGTCTTCATATTCACCACAAATAGCTTTTCGTAGTCTTGTTTTTTACGCAGACCCATCATTTTTATTAAATAACGACAACGTTGTTCGCAAGGTAGCCTGGGCATCAGTTCTCGAGACAACGACCAGATAGCACACGCACACTGTAGGACGTAGCGCATTGAAGAACACTCGAATGTAGCCGCTTCAAATCACTTCGTAGTTCGAGAAATGTTTATTTTTTTGCACAATATATAACAAACACCAATGTTGCAAAGTTGAAAAATAGAGTAGTGGGTTCCAACCCCCCTACAATTTCGGCTAAAGTGTATTTGTATGTGTTTACACAATAAATACCAAATATAGGTTCATGTAAGAAGTAATAAAAAGTGGCAATAATTGTTGCCTGGCCATGGACAATATAGTCGCAGACAAAAAAGCATACTTCTGTAAAAGTAAGTTGTACTATAAATAAGCCCTTTGTTATTAAAATGCCATACTAGTCACAGTAAAAGTTACTTCAAGTGCATCCGAATCACTGGTTTGTAACTTCCGTTAAGTGGACACAGCGATTAAGTTACAGTTTTTCAAGTATCAGCTTTAAAGGGCGAGTAAACAGCCCCGAGGTCCAGAAATGTTTAAAAAGAGATATATGTGCAGTTTTTTTTGTGAACATGCTGTCACAAGAATTTTGTGAATACGTGCTATATTAAGGAAGTTACAGGGGTTAGAACATCGGTCTAAGCTGGTTTCAAATTTTCGCGCGGCCTCACCCCCTTCTCCCTTCCATGAAGGGAATGACGTAGCCCATCGTCGTGACTCCGCCCACTTCGTCGACGTGACACATGCCAGCGATTGACGTCATCAGTGAACTCGATCAGTCGGAACGCACTTCTGTTTGCTGCGGTTTGTTTACCGTTTGCCGCACCAGCTGCGGGTCAACCTTATAAGCGTCAGGTGCGAAGTGTCGACCACAAATGATGAGGTCCCCGACGTACATCGCTGGATGGACGATTCGCTTCAGCCATGCAGCGCGCAGGGCCCCATCGTGAGGCACCTGGTGCCAATGCTCCTCCGCTGCCCAGTCGCTCGATTTGCAGCGGACGACAGAGCAACGCTTTTTACCCGTCTTGCTAATGTCAAGTGCGAAATACGTTCGTACGTGCGCATAGGCGCTGTAATTAAGCGAGGAGTGTACACGTGCACGCGACAACTGCGAGGCTGGTTTTTCTGTCACAGTGCGAAGAAACAAGGGACAGTTTCTAGCTGTGGGTGGGAACAGGAACTAACGTTCACTTCCCTACTGTTTTTTCGCACCTGATTTAGACCAATCGGCGAGCTGCTTCAGCGAGCTGCACGCTACGTCACCTCACCGATCGTCGTGTTGACGTCACTGTGCGTGCAAGGGGGTCGGTTCAGGCGTAGGAAAAATGCGTGGGAATCGTTTTTTATTGCTGTTAAATAGAGGCTCAGCGCGGGGTGCAGCGCTGTAATATTCAGAAAACGTGATCACTACGGTCACGTGATCACTACGAATTGCCGAGCTGCTATGGGGGGTGTAACAAAAAACGTCGGAGCCTGTTTACTGGCCCTTTAATGAGGCTAAGAGAGATTCCACATTGTGAATTGTTCAAATAAAATCTTTTCCCCGTAATGTGTGACAAGTTGGGCTTTACAGCGAACAGAAAGAGTGACTCCTGTAGCAGTTTGATCAGAAATTTACGGAGCCATTGGTGAAAATATCATCATCATCATCATCATCATCATCCTGGCTACGTCCACTGCAGGACAAAAGCCTCTCCTATGTTCTACCAGTTAACCCGGTCCTGTGCTTGCTGCTGCCAATTTATACCCGCAAACTTCTTAATCCCATCTGCCCAACTAACCTTCTGTCTGCCCCTAACCCGCTTGCCTTCTCTGGGAATCCAGTTAAATACCCTTAATGACCAGCGGTTATTCTGTCTACGCGCTACATGCCCGGCCCATGGAAAACGGTATGTGTAACCTTAAGAGACAAGAAAAAAGCCGAGTGGATCAGGGAACAAACCGTGGTTAAGGGTATCATTATTGAAATCAAGAAGAGGAAAATATAGAGCAGCGGTTATTTTCAACACAATATGAAGGAAGTATGAGACATACGTGGCGCTGACTTGCCACTGGTTTAATTGAAATAATAACGACAAGTACTTTTTTTATCAAGGCGAGCACGCATGCTCACTATCAGACGTAAATCACATGTCAAACCGAAACTGTGTGAGCTCGATCTCGAGTCACCCCTGTTTAAGAGACCCCTCCTCTTCAGCTACGTCTCAGCTTTCCTTTAAAAAAATTTTTAAATTTTTAATTTTTTTCTTTAAAAGTTCTTCAAGTACCTTCCGCGTTCATTACCGAACAAACACTAGAGATGGCAGTGAAACAGCAAGGCGTCTTCGTGCGCGTGATCACTGCGGAAGTAGAATGTACTTTCTGCGCACCGTTTAAGCAGAAAGTTTCTGACGTATGTATGAAATAAAGTCCAAGGCTACTTAAGAATGCGTTTCTACGCATCTTACTTTTTGTTTTGCGTGTTTTTTTTTCGTGCGTTCCACTCGAACGGCCACGAACTACTTCGGATCAAAAATGCCGATACAAATATTTTTAATCCAACACTTGTAATTTATACAATCATAACTATAACACGGTTCAACTGATGTAGCCTACGCATTTGTGGACTGTAATTTGAGCCTGTATCTGAAATTAAATGCAAAGACTACAACAATGATACCAACAATATGTCGAATTGCGCGCTTCTTGAACCGTCATGTGACTGGAAAACATACCGACCACGCTTGTTCCTGCCCTCCGACTCGCCCCGCTTCTTCCCCCGCCCCCTCGTTTTTCGTTATGGTGGCACCGTATACGTCAAAGGCTAACAGCCCGGAAGCGATGCGGACCAAGATGAGTCCCTGTTTTGTTAGTTTCTCTCCGTCCTTGTCGCTTCCACGCTGTTAGCCTTTGACATGTACCATTAACTTGTCCAAATTATCGCTAGTCTGAGCTGTATACGGCTGAGCTACCGTGGAAGTTTGTATAGCGTCCACTGACACAAACCTCCCAATACTCCAAAGCTAGAGTTACTGTACGAGTTGCCCTAACTTCATCGGAGAGATGCAGATACTATTCTCTATAAGTAGTAGTGGAAAACCGGCAAGGCATGTGGGCCTTGCGAGTGCGCAAGTGGGGGCCATTTCTTAGCTGCCAATCTTCGATTGTCTGGTTGTCTAGACTTTTTAAGGTGTATTCGAGTATTGTGGTTGAGATCGCAAAGGCAATGGTGTGTGAATAATGATGCTTGACTAGACCATTTAGATCACCATTTATAATTCGCCAATGCCCCAGTCGACAAAGCCCTGTAACTGACGTATGAATACTTCTGATGAAACACGTCAGCCTCAACGGCCACAAAGGCTACCATACATTTGGTTGAAACTTATCACATTCGTCAATGAAATCAGGAATCTACAACCGCAGCACGGGAATCAGGAGGTGGAAAACATAGAATAAATAAACAATTATTTTATTTCCATAAAATGCACCGAGCGGTTTCTTCATACTATTAAAAAAACTCCCCGAAGAGGACAAATTGTTAGGTTATAGTTTGTCATCAATTGATCGGTGCCTGTTCTTGTCTTTTTCATCTCTTTCTTTTTTCTTGTGTCCTTTACTGGCGCGAATTTGACATAAATCCAACATTTTACGAGCAAGCTACAATGACGATGCCCGGAGTGTCAGCAATTGATTCACCCCGTTTCGCGCTGTGAGAAAATTAAACAATGACACAGCTGCGAGGCACTCCAACGTAAATGACTCGTTTGTCTCTCTTGCTCAGAACTACGGTGCTTCACCGCTCAGAACCACGAATTCCACTTGCGACATGCTGAAATAGAAGCCGATGCTAAAATTGCGGATACGGATGACGAGAAAGAAAATGGGCGACGAAGAAAGCGCATGAACTTGAAAAAATGGGATGAGTAGACAAATTTAATGAAGTGCTCCGTTATTTTTTATAGGGTCTGCTCCAGCATACCGCAAACCTTTTTTGACGAATTATTGGCGTCTTTTTGCTGCACTTTTGTCAAAGATTCGGGGTGCTAGAGTTTAGGAAGCCGGTGCCCAAACAATATTCCAGAAAAGAGTGAAAAGAAACAAATATTTGGTTGCAGGCAGGAAAGAAGGTGATAACTAAGCGTAATCGCGCGTAGCTGGAACAGCTATACTCGCGGCGAGGCACCGCACCTGCGGGAAAAAAATTGATATGTGTAGCGGAAGCAATTAGCCAACAGTTATTCAATTTTCTAACGAGAATCATTCAGCGATAATTCTGCAGACACTATTGCTGTAGCTGAGAAGTACAGAATGACGCTATATATTGCGCGTGTTTAAGGAACTGCCCAGTGAGTGGTCTTCATTACTGCAAATTCATTCATAAAGTGAGACGTTACAAAATCACCTGTTATTGTCATCATCATACACATCAGCCTGACTAGGCCCACTGCAGAGCAAAGGCTTCTCCCATAATCCACCAATTAACCCGGTCTTGTGCTTTCTGCTACCACGTTATGCCTGCGAATTTTTTAATCTCATCAGCCCACTTAACTTTCCGTCTCCCATTCGTGCGTTTGCCTTCTCTGGGAATCAAGTCAGTTACCCTTATTGACCAGTGGTTATCTTGCATTAGTTCTACGTGCCCGGGCCGTGCCCGGGCCGTGCCCCTCTCTTGTTCTCGGTTTAAACTGTTGTATATTTAACCCCGACTTGTTCTCTGACCCACTCTTCTTTCTTCTTATCTATTGAGGTTACACCTATGCCTTTCTTTTCCCTCGCTCACTGCGTCGTTGTCAATGTAATACTGAATCGTCTTTGTAAGTCTTCAGGTTCGTGCTCCGTAGCTAAGTACCGGCAAGATGCAGCTGTTATATGCCTTCCCCTCGAGAGTTAGTGGCAGATTAACATTCATGATTTGAGAATGCTTTCCGAATGTGATCCACCCTATCCTTATTCTTTTAGTTATTTCACTCTCGTGGTGCGGCCCCACAGTTACTACTTGTCCTAAGTAGACATATTCCTTTCCAAGTTCCAGCGTCTCTTCACTTATCGCAAATCGCTGTTTCAGGCCGTGACTGTTGCAAATTTCTTTAGTTTTGTGCATATTTATTTTCAGACTTACTCTCCCGTTTTCCGTGTTATTGTAGGTAGAGAAATAGACGACACCTGCGAGGTACTGTTCTGTTTTACCAATTCCTGAAGTTAGACGCATTGAATACTAGGGCTGCGACACAGTCTTCTATAACCTTCGTACTCGCTTCCGTTTGGCCCCTGTTAGATGTCCGCCCAACCATTGCTGTTCTTTCATATTTCATTGTCGGGGTGTGCTCACTTCACCGAGTTATAATTTTCTGCAATAACAATTATATGGACACTGTGGGTGCGTTTCTACCATTGCCACCTCCCTAATGTTTCCTACGAAGTACAAGTTGATAACATCTGCCCGCATGTCGTATATTTATGAGCAAGTGAAAGCACGCGTGGGTGGTTGACAAACGCTGCTTAATCAGAGAGAGAATGCGTTGACCGTTTATCGAAGCGCGAAAGGCGCATTGAAATAAAGCCGAAACTATCGCTGCGTGGCCTCTGCAGGTGTGAAGCGCAATTTTACCGGCTGGGTTTGGTTAGACAGATACGTGTGTTTTAACGTCCCAAAACCACCATATGATTATGAGAAACGCCGTAGTGGAGGCTTCCGGAAATTTCGACCACCTGGGGTTCTTTAACGTGTGCCCAAATCTGAGCACACGGGCCTACAACATTTCCGCCTCCATCGAAAATGCAGCCGCCACAGCCGGGATGCAATCCCGCGAACGGCGGGTCAGCAGCCGAGTATACCTTAGCCAATAGACCACCACGGCGGGGCGGCTGGGTTTGGTTGCCCACGGACGCAGGCACCGTATCTTGAGAGGTGATTAGCAGATGGTTTATATAGGCTGTATTCCAATTCTTAGACAGCACGTAGACAGTCTACGCAGACTGCTTAGAAGACGGCACCGAGCCCATGCTGTCCGAGAATCGGAGGAACACTTCTGGGCGGCTTTTAAGCGGCAATGCGCCACCTCGCGTCGAAAAAAAGCTAAAATAAACAAACGTAACAGTTGTATTTTCTGGCCTATTTTGTGTTGAAATCAAAAACAAATAAACGTTACTCACATTGAGCGTCTATAGGAAAGCGTCGCTTGTGTGCAGACGACCATCCAGACGAGATCCGATCTATCTGAGCGATTCGCTGAGCCGCCATCTCGATTAGACAGCAAAGTAGCCTGCATAGTATTTGTCTCGATGCAGTCTTCTCGGCGTTGTCTATTTAGCCAGCAACGTGAGAATTGGAATGGGACTTAAGATGGCCACCGTCCACTTAGCTGTCTATTTAGCCATCTACGGTGAGTATTGGAACAAACCCATATTTGTGCGTCTTTGCAACGCCTTGCACTATCATCGCTAAGTTTAATTACTCGATCCTTAGGTTATACGAGACTGCGAGTAGCGACTATGCTATAAAGCCCTGAGATATGGAGCATTTCGCTCTCTTTCCTTGTTTGTGTTTCTCGCTCGTCTTTCTATCTGTTGTTATGTTCGTCCTTTTTTTTCTTTCGTTGTTTGTCTGTCTCGTTTCTATTTTCACCTATTTATTTCCTCTGTTTCTCGCTAGTTTTCTCTTTCTTTCTATCACTTTCTTTTTTTCGCTCTTTTTCGTCTTTTTTCTATCTCTATTTTCTGCTTCTTCCTATTTTTTTTACGTGTTTCACATAGTACCACTTCCACTTCACTCCGCAGAATTTTAGTTTAACGCTCGCACCTGCTGTACTTGGTTGTTTGTGGGTTTTGCTCAGTTTTTTAGGGTGCATACCCTTCTCGTAGTTTTCTGCAGAAAACAAATATTTTACTGCTGGCTTGAACACCTTTGTTTTGAAAAGGAAACAAACACACTGCGACAGGCTCTAAAACAGAACATGACAAACTGGCCCGCTGAAACAAGCCTTGAAAGCACGTCACTGCAGACGTTATTACTATCAGGTGCACTTTTTTGCTTTCGGCCCAAATAACCTTTGCCTCTAACTGTTGGCATCGTCAGCATTGACCCAACAAACGCACAAAATAAATTTTGTGGTCCCATCAGAAATCTAGCCCCCAAATTCTGCGTGGCAATCCAGTATTATACCACAGAGCCACAGCAGGTCTCAGAACTACTTTTCAATTAGACAACAATGTTCGTGAAACATCAATTAGGGTTGCAGTACTGGTTATGCTGTCTCGTAAACAGTATATATGTACTCCTATCATACAGTTGTCAAGTCGGGTTAACGACAACTGTATTGAAGCGCCATTCACTGAAGCTAATTTGTCTAGCAGTGTCCAGGGCCGCCATCTTCGCTGGCACAAGCTCTATACTTATCAGCATAGCGCTTCTGCTGTTGATTGATTGATTTGTGGGGTTTAACGTCCCAAAACCACCATATGATTATGAGAGACGCCGTAGTGAAGGGCCCCGGAATTTTTGACTACCTGGGGTTCTTTAACGCGCACCCAAATCTGAGCACACGGGCCTACAACATTTCCGCCTCCATCGGAAATGCAGCCGCCGCAGCCGGGATTTGATCCCGCGATGTGCGGGTCAGCAGCCAAGTACCTTAGCCACTAGACCACCGCGGCGGGGCACTTCTGCTGTTGCTAATACCTATGTTGCTGTTGGCATCATTACACAAGAGCGAACATGCGACTGTTTAACATATGTCTGTGCGTAAAACAATTGTATACATCTTTAATGTCATCTGGTAACGTTTCACTGAATATATAAAATATAACACAGTCACTTTCCCTCCGCATGCTTCGCATAACATTATTACCCAAAGTACGTGGGATCTGCAGATTTTTTTTTCGCCGCAGCTAAACGCTTTCCATCGATGTAGAGAAGAGGAACATATGTGGGGCCCTGAGACATTGCGTTTCCAGAAGCCAAAGTCGCAAGGAGCAATTACCTTTAATAGTAGTCAGTAAAACACGTATGTTTGTACTCAGAACGAAACGGGTATGAAAACTGGTGCGAGAGTAGAGTGTTTTAGCGTACCAAATTGAAAAAAAGAAGAAAACGATAGCGAAGAACACCCAGCTTGCATATTAAATCAGGAGCTTGTATAGTATGCATAGCAAACTCAAAGCTTTCTCATGCGTGCACACGGGTAAATATACGAGCCGCCCCCCCCCAAAAAAAAAAACATTTAGATACAGGGCTTTAGGAATAGGCCCTGGTGATCAAAGGGCAGAAAAATAAATCTAGTTTGGGAGTTCTTTAAGTGGTGCATAATAGTAGTGTTGTATTGTACGTTGTATATTGTGCTAGAACACATTGTTTTCGAGCATTACCAGCTTCAATGATGAAGTCTTTCAGGCACTCGTACACATCTTCAATAGTCCCAAGGCACGTGCATACGAAATGCGTAAGTGGCATCACATTTTTGCAAATTTGGAATTTTCCTGATGAATCTACAATCCACCTATATGTAATTTCTATCTGCCCTGCAGATGATTTTTGTCACAACACCACGAAGTTCAACCTACGCATACCTTCTAAAAACGTGTTCTTTTTTACATTTATTTGACAGTGCTCCGACAACATTTTCATACTGTTCGAATATATTTACGCTTCGCAGATGTGGTCCGTAGAGTAGTGCTTAAAGGGGCCTTGCAGCACTCTTTGAACATGGTCAGACAACGTTGCCGATCGGTAGTAGAGGCTCCCGAGAACACGCGAGCCAAATATTAAAGCACAGCACGCAGCCTGGAATTAACAATAAATTACCAAATTACGCTAAAAATTGCTTTCTTTGCTTTTGACAAATCCCGATAAATGCCCAAAAATCACGCTTCAACGATCCATCTATCAGCCATTGGCTTATTTTAACATGACGCTCTCGCTCGTTATAGATATCGCTGCGAGAGGCCGCTACTTGTCCACGCGTGCGCGCGCGATCACACTTAAAAAGTTGCGCATTCGGAGGAAAAAAAAAAGAAGAAAGCGCTCAAGGTCGCAAAGCGCGCGTGACATTTTTCTATGGCCCTGTCATCCCTCCTTGCTTAGATTCCAGCGCTTTCGTCGGGACGAGAGAAGACAGAATGCAATTGCAGCATGCGACACACCTTTGTAACTCCACTCGCACTGGACGGATTCTTCAAATTTTTTGCAGTGTTGAATTCGTGAGGCAATAAGCTCTTTCAGGGAATTCATACCATGGTTACTTGAAAAAGTGTTTTAGGGCCCCTTCAAGACCTTCGCGGAGCACTGAGGCCTGGGTTGAAACCAAGCCTGGTGAATGAAACATATTTTATTCATTTCGTTGTGGCAATGATCATCTTGCCTGGTAAATGGACAGACTTACAATTTCCTCGTTCAGGTAGCCTAGAAATGGTAACGGCCATTAAAAAAATCATGCTTTTACATGCATCGTAGACTTGGCGTAACCACTGAATAAAGGTCGCTAAAGGTCGGCTTGCGTAAAAATAGGAGTACAAAATGAAAAAAAAAACAAAGACCCATGCAGTACAATTTGAAGGGAACGACAAGGATATATACTGGATTACGGGGGATGCTATAACCTTTCGCGCCTGAAATAGAGTTCCACGGCTTTGACGTCGAGGAGCTTCCATTTTTCCGCGCCAGCGCGTCAGAGCGGGAATCGCGTGTGTGAAGATTGCTCGGAGAATTGTAGGGCAAATATTTGCACCAGAGAATGAAGCGCTCACTCGATAAGGAATAAAAGGAGAGGCTCCACTTTTTACGGAGGCGCGTAGCGGGGCTATACAATAGCGACGAGCAGGAGCGGTAGCTGAGAATAACAATAATAATAAAAAAAGAAATGCCAATATTCTGTTCGTGTAGAAGAGAAGATTGCAAAGCAGATAGACAGACTGGAAGTTTGAAGACATGAACTAGCGAATAAATTTTAATCATGAGAACGGCGTTTGCTGAATAAGATGCCGGAGCGAAAAAAAAAGAAAATGTTCTGAGAAAGGTTTTCATTCTAAACGCTTCCTTAGGGCGAGAAATTTTCGCTAAATAATGGGAAAAAAGAACGCTGCCATTTTAATTTGGCTATAAACTAACCTTCGTAATTAGTTTGCCTCTCACAATAATAAAAAAAGAAAAAAAAAGATCATTTCAAGCAGGAAAGTAAGAAGATCTCGAATGCACCGAAAAGCATCAGTAATAGTGTCTTCACTCGTTCTTATTAGTATACCACCTTAACGTATAGTTTTCAGGTACAGAATTTCCGAAATTCCCCTTGTGAATACGGCGTGACGCACAGTACTACGTGGCTATCTGGTGCTGAACAAAGTGGGCATAAATTCAGTCGAAGCTAAGGAAAGCTGCGCCTATTTAACACATCCTCTGCAGTTTGGAAGCAGATAATTTTATGATTTAAAAAAGTATTCGTTGTTGAACTCGTCAAACCTACAATCACATTAGTCGCGTTGCGCTGGGCGGTTCCGAATGAATTTTCACAATTAACCTGTGTTCGCTCAACAGCACCCTAAGCCTAAGCATATCTGATTCGTTTTGATTTCCAGCAACCGAGGTAGGTCCGTGCTCGATACTATCACCTCAAGTTGAGCAGCCTGGACACCGTAGCTATTTCGCCACCACAGCGAGTGAGGCCCACAGAGTATTTTGACTCGATGGAGGCGAAATGGTAGAGTGCCATGTCAGTTCACCTTAAAGAACACGAGACGGTCGAAATTTCCGGAGCCCCCCACCACGGCGTCCCTCATAATCATATCGTGGTTTAGGTACGTAAAGCCCCAGATAATATTATTAGAATATGGTGACAGATTGTTGTTATTAGATTATTGTGAGGCATATAGCCACAGCGAAAGAAGCTACGAAAAGCTGTGTTTCCTGCTTTTCTTATGTAGACTTCTGAGGCAAAGCTCACCCCGAACATCATAAGCATAGGCAGGGACTCCCTAATAGGGAGGAGAAGGGGGACAAAGTTTTATTGCAGCACTTCCTTCCACAGTTGTGCAGTCAAAAGGAGTACCTGCTTAATAATAGATTTAAAAACCTCAGTATTGGCTCATAGCTCAGACATGCCAGGATATACGTAACGCATGAGCTACGAATGGACGGAACGGATGAACTAACAATCGAGCCCACGCTAGTCAAGTGACACATCATTTAAGGAGCTCCCAGACCTTCTCCCACGAGCCAGCTGTGTGCCATGTGACGTCACTACTTCTCGGGCATATGCAGCATGGCTCTCGATAAGTCATGCGAAGCTGCTCAGCATCGGCCAGTGTAGCTTATGCTAAGGAAATGAAGATGGGGCGATAATGTGCTCCAATGACCTTGACTTTTCTCCTTGGCTTTTCCGAAATAACAACAAAAAAAGTCAATGTAAGCAAAGCTTTGTCCAACGCGAAGAACAAGTGAACTGCGACTTTTTGATATCGTCTGATGTCACTCCCACTACACCTCTTGCACACCAAAAGACTGGCGCAGCACAGAACCCACAAAGCCCTGTCGCATACAGGGGTACTTCAGGCGAAAAAAACAAAGACGTTGAAAATCATACAGAGCATTCCCGACGTACTTTCGCTTTAGTTCCGGCGGTGTATTTGTGCCACGTTTTCTGTTCACTCGCTCGTTGTTGCCGAAGGAAACGCTTCGCATCGCGTTGCTTTGACTCACGCTTTGCAGGTAATCCAGAGGAGCGCATCGAAATGCGTCTATAGAAAAGTTTTAAACCTACTGCGCGCGTACACTCACTCCCTCACTCCCTCACTCCCTCACTCACTCACTCACTCACCCACTCACTCGCTCACTCACTCACGACGTGTTCGGCTTTTGAATTGTAGCAGAAGTAGAATGGCGGAATCTTTTCTATCGGCCGCACACAGTTTCGGCACAAGGCCGAAGCAATGAATGTGATAGCAACACATCAGACTGTTATGCGGAGTAAGGCTAGGAGACCTAGGAAACGAAATGTAGTGAACATGGTCGATTGTGCTTGAATTAACAGTAATATGGTAACCACAATATGTAAACAGGTGTTCTTGTGAATAGTTGGTTGCGTGACATCCGACAGAAGATGAAGTCCAATTTCGGCATAGGATAAACGCGACAAGCCACCAGTTTTCAAGTCGAGCTACATTCACATTCCAGCATCCAGTGACTATCACCGGCACATCTTCTAGGCACACAACACGGAAGTTCTGCAGCAAGAAGTTCATAATGTCAGTCCCCGGGGTTCTTGGTGAGATGAACACTATTGCGACGACGAAGCCATGCAATGTTCTAACCGCACAAGCGCTACCACAACTAATCTGGGGCAGTGTAAGTTTGTCCGTCGAAAGTGATAATGGTGGTGCGCATTCATTTGATGAAAATCAAGTTGACAGGCATGACAGGATCAGTGAATTCCCGAATAGTCCTGGACTTTATGCGAGCAATTTTAAATGCCAAGCATTCCTCAGCGAATTTTGGCGACTTGGAGCGTATCTATCTATCTATCTATCTTATCTTATCTATCTATCTATCTATCTATCTATCTATCTATCTATCTATCTATCTATCTATCTATCTATCTATCTATCTATCTATCTATCTATCTATCTATCTAAACGCCTACGGCGGTTTAGCTCTCATGGTCGTTTCGATAATGATATCGATACCACAATTGGTACGGCAAAATCATGACTGTACGATTAGCTCTATGGACTAGTAATAACACAGAATTCATGAGTGAATGTTATGAATGTGATGGTTTATATTTCATAGTCTTGCTGCCCTTGCGGTGGTTTCTTTATGACCTATTGTAAAACTGGCATGATATGGCATGACTGCAGGGCGAACATAAGTGACAGACTCTAACGTGGAAATCATTACACGCATGTCATGTAAGTCATGACTACACGCCACGCTCATAATGCACTCGCGGTCATTTCGATAGCTTCATATATAACGAATTTGGTATTACGTCACGTGAATGGAGAAAGAAGATAAGTGACTGGTGCAAACATGATAATTATGAGATGCGTGTCATGTAAGAACATGAATACATGCCACAATTATGATGCGCTCGCGGCCGTTTTGCTAGCTTCACATATGATAAATTTAGTATTACGTAACGTGAATGGACGAAGAAGGTAAATGACATGTCTAAACAGGATAACCTTGGCTTGCGTGCCATGCAAAGCATGACTACATGCTATGCTCATAGCGCACTCGCGGCCGTTTTGCTAGCTCCATATATACCAAATTAAGCGTCACGTGACGTGAATAGATGACCACGGCATATGAGACGCAGAAACATGATAATCATGACAAGCATGTCATGTAAAACATGACTGCATGCTACACTCATAGCACGCTCGCGGCCGATTCGCTAGCTCCACACATACTAATTTCGCATCACATGACGTGAATAGACGATGAAATGAAATGATACGTTCAAACACGATAATTTTGATATGGAAGGTATGTACGTCATAATTTACGTTCGCCTCGTAACATTGTGCTCATTTAAAAGTGACATGTCAGCCTTCCTCATTCATGCTTCGCATATCGTTGATTCCTACTGTACGTGAGATCTGCCAAATTTTTCTGTAGATTCAGAGTGAAAGTAGACCCAGAGACGTTTTGGAATGCCACTTTCATCCAACTGTATGTTCTCCAGTGAACCCACCGCTCTATTGACCAAACCATTAGACACCTAAGTGTTTAAGCGAAGCATGCATGGCTTGTCTACATGCTTCGTTCAACAATGTTTCTTTTAAGTCTATTGGCAGTGAGCCAGTGATAGATGGTGTATTACATAGCTCGCCATTAGTGATATGGACAATATGAGTGATGTGGCTTAGCTGTTTATTGCAGCGCGCTGAGGAACGAGGAGTCGCTGGTTCTGAGTCTCCAGTCGGTACCTTAGAATTTTTTTCGAACCTACTTTTCTTTCTTTAGTGTTTACATATCATCATCAGCAGCCTGACTATGACCACTGCAGGACAAATACCTCTCCTATTTTCTGCCAGTCAACTCGGTCCTGTGCTTGCTGCTGCCATTTTGCGCCCACAAACTTCTTAATCTTATTTGCCCATCTAACTTTCTGTCTCCCCCTAACCCACTTGCTTCTCTGGGAATCCAGTTAGTTACCCTTCATGACCAGCGGATATCCTGCCTACGAGCTACATGCCCGGCTCATGTTCATTTCCTCTTTTTGATTTCAACTATGATATCCTTAACCCCGGTTCGTTCCCTGACCCGCTCTACTCTCTTCTAGTCTCTAAAGGTTACACCTACCAATTTCCTTTCGATTGCTCCCTGCGTGGTCCTCAATTTAAGCTGAACCCTCTTTGTAAATCTCCAGCTTTCTGCTCCTTAGGTAAGTACCGGCAAGATGCAGCTGTTATAAACCTTAATCTTGGGGGATATTAGCAATCTACCTGTCAAGATTTGAGAGTGCTTGCGACATGTGCTCCACCCCATTCTTATTCTTCTAGTTACTTCAATCTCGTGGCCCCGCCGCAGTGGTCTCGTGGCTAGGGTACTCGGCTGCTGACCTGAAGGTCGCGGGATCGAATCCTGGCTGTGGCGGCTGCATTTCCGATGGAGGCGGGAATGTTGTAGGCTCATTTACTTCGATTTGGGTGCGCTTTAAAGAACCCCAGGTGGTCGAAATTTCCGGAGACCTCCACTACGGCGTCTCTCATAATCATATGGTGGTTTTGAGACGTTAAACCCCACATATCAATCAATCAAAACTTTAATCTCGTAGTTCAGCTCCACGGTTATTACCTATCCATGTAGACGTAGCCCTTTGCAACTTCAAGTGCACTATTACCTATCTCGAATTGCTGTTCTCTTCCGAGGTTGTTGTACATTAGTGTCGTTTTCCTCAGATTAATTTTAGGAACTACCTTTCTGCTCTTCTTGTCTAACTCCGTAATCATGAGCTGCGATTCGTCCCCTGAGTTACTCAGCAATGCAATGTCATCAACGAAGCGCAGAATAATAAGCTACTCTTCATGAACTCTTACCTCTAACTCCTCCATATATCCCTAACTCTTTTACCTATATGCGTACATATACATATCCGAGACATGAAGGTGCCGGCGACGGGAAAAATCATTCGAGAGTGTCCGTATAATTGCTATCAGTATAATAAAACATTGATATGAATGAAGCAGCAAAACTACCCTAATACAATAAGTGTCGCTGCATGTAATACGATTCTTTAGAAAATAAGCGACGCTGCGTGGTTGACAAGAACTAAAACAGGATTTTGTGCAATCCACAGCCAAGTGAAATGAACATTATTAGATGCAAATGAGGGCACTATTTCGGTGAAGCCTCCTACGAAAAGGAAAACAAAATTTATGTGAAGAGTCCATCGTCCAAGGAAGCTGTCTACTGTTTAGGGTGGCCACTCCATTGCATACATTTTGATTTTGGAGCAAAACCTGTATGAGTGACGTTTTCATGAAGGGGACACCGTATACGCGAAATACCAGGTGCAGGCATGTCACCAGAAATGCTGGTGTAGAAAAACGAAACACGGCCGTCAAAGGCCCCTTGGCGACATGCGCATTCGTGTACACTGTTTTCAATAATGTCTCGTTATTCGATCATTTTGTCAGCGATCAGCCGTTTCCGATATGGTAATTGGATATTTTATCGAAATCACGTGTCTTTTCCTGTTGCCACATGTCATTGTTTATTTCATTGTTCCACACGTGACTTCGGTCATTGCTTGTATCAACACTAAGATGTGCGCCTATGGACGAGGTCATGAAGATGAAGGTCCAGTTCCCAGCGCGGGAGAAGGAAATAAATTTAAGAGAGCATTGTGTTATGTTGCGTAAATAAATAAATAAATAAATAAATAAATAAATAAATAAATAAATAAATAAATAGAAATGAATGCATGAGGAACGCAGGTGCAAATACCTAATTGTCCGAATTTTCTCGGTAGCATCTTGCTAAACAGTCGTTTGTAGGCGTCTTAGGTGTCTTGAATGCTTTCTTGTGTACATGCCCGCGTTTGCAAGCCCACTCTTTTTAGATGAATACTCATCAACCAGCTCAACTTTCTGTTATTCGCTACAGGAAACCAAAGCAACGCATGGTGGCGCTGCAACCCTGGGCAGGCGGTGCCATCTTTAGTAGGAAAGTAGAAATCAGGGATGTATATTGCGTGTTTTTCCTTGCCTTCAATGCGGTGATTCTCGCTTACATGCTTATGCAGAGAGCACGCACTGCGCTTGAGTCAGCTCAAAATGTACCACCTGCAGTGCAGCTTCATAAGATGTCTCAGCTGGACAAGCACTTCCGAGAAGCGAATCAAACAAAAGGAGTAAATGTCGTTAGTCAAGTTTATGGTGTGGAGCAGACGATGGAAGACGAGGTTGCCCGAGTCACTGCGAAATGCGTTTCTCGGATCCTCCGTGATAATACAGTGTACGACGTATGCCTCGAGGTAAGTCTCACTCTTCCCACATGAAACCACGTACTCTATCGATATGTTGTGTTGACGTTTATGGAAATCATAAAATTGTTGTTTTGATGTGGCATCTAGCAGTAGTTGCCGTGTACTGTCATGTGCAAACGTTTTCGGCGTGCTAAAAAATAAATAAAAACTGAAGTTATACGGTCATGGCATTAAAAATGTCCGAGAAGTTTAACAGAGTCATGTCCTCCGTGCCGTGGGCGCATGACCCGCTGACGTCGCCGCCAAGCAGCATACTCAAGTTTAACCACAGCGAGTCAAATTGAAGTGCTCGCCTCGTTTTTTTCTTTTTTTCGGCTCTCGTGTCATGCTTGCTCTATTGCTCTATCTTTCGCGAACGCGGCTGTGTTTGCCGGCTTGTACCTTGCTGGGAAACTCATACAACTTTACACGTGGAGAGCATCTGCATTGTTGTGGCAGCCCACAATACTACAATGCTTCGCACCTCGCCGACGCTTCCATGGTGCCGCTTCTGCCATCGCGGAAAGGCAACTTCGCACAGCGATCGCCTCGTTTTAGCGCGTCAAGCTGACGGCAGGGCGCGTAAGTTCCCCACACCGACTACAGAACGTGTTACGCGCGGGTCGCACGCGCTCCCGTTTCGGCGAAACACACCGACTCGCTTGCCACCTCGCCTGCATCTCTCCTCAAGTTTTCCAGAGCTCGCCGCCAGGGCAAGGCGCGGCGTGGTCGTCGCTTCGCCAACTCGAGCTTCGGTTCCCTACAGAGAAAGGCTCCCATTTTTTTATGAGCTTGTACGTCCCTACGTCCACTTAAAACTCAGTGTATCGGCAACTATATACTAATTTAGAACATAAACAATCCTTTATCAATTAAAAAATGATCTTTACACAAAAGCAAGGTGTATGTACGGGAGAGGAGAGAAAAAACGCGAATGTCTAACGCGTAATTGAATTGAAGGCTGGCGTGAGCCGCAAAGTGATTGATGGCATACACTACTGCACCAGGGCGCAGGTGGTCCGACACCGGAGGCGCGCACAGGCAATGGCTGAGCACGCATTCTCCCCGAAGCGTGTTGTTTTCATTCGTAAATATGCACCCGCGGAACGACCCTCGTGTGCTGCTTCCGTTGTAATCGAGCGGCCTGCCTTAGCCCGCTGAGCAAGAACACAGGCGTCTTTTTGTTTACACTAGAGGGAGCGTGATGTTAAGAAAACGCTCATCTGGCACTAGTGTGAACACAATTGATATGTGCGGTTTTACATCCCAAAACCACCATATGATTTTAATAAATGCAGTAGTGGAGGGCTCCGGAAATTTCTTTCACCTGGGGTTCTTTAAAGTGCTCCTAAATCTAAGCACACGGGCCTACAACATTTCCGCCTCCATCGGAAACGCAGCTGCCGCAGCCGGGATTTGGTCCCGCGACCTGCGGTCAGCAGCCGAGTACCATAGATTCTAGACCAACGCGGCGGGGCAAAAGTGCGCACGAAAATAAATATTAAAATAAAATAAAAACTAAGCTGTCTAGAGAACAGGCATTCTTGGCACTCCTACGTGGAGTCCGGGAGCCGGAGAAAGGAGGGAAGAGAGAACGACAGGAGCATGGGTTATGCGGTATTTTTTTCCGTCTACACGTGTGCAGCGGTGCATGCTTAGACACTCTGGAGAAAAATAGAAGGCCGTGTGCTCCCGGTAATTATGCCCACTTTTTGCTCGACCTACCAGTGCGTCTAAGAACGGAGGAAGAGGTTTTAGACAAGAGTTACCACTACAGCACAGCCACGTGCTAACCAAGAAGGAAAGTAAAGCAAGAAAGAAGAAGACGAAGACGAAGAAAGAAACGAAAATCAGCTGTTAATGCTCCTTGACACGCGATGCACTCCTTCTGAAACAGCGGATTCAATACATCTCATGGCGTGCCGGTTCCATTTTTCCGACAGGAACAAAAAGGTTATTTAAAAGAGGAAGGAAAAAACTTAAAAGAGGAATTAACTTATCGAACAAGGAATTTCATCAAGATTTGCTGCAGCTTTTTCTTCCTGAATTACCTTTTGGGGTGTATAACAATTAAGAAATTCGAATCTAAAAAACTGAAACGTTCCATTTTAGCCTGTACTTCCGAGACTGTGATCCCGTTTATTCTACCACTGTGCAAATAGGGGACTGCTTTTTGTCGAAACGTTCCTTAATTACTTTTTTTTGAAAAGGAGTCCTAGATAGATATTTTCGACGTTTGGAGCTTGTGTTGCCTGTTTCGGTTCTCTTGTGTTTATGCCTACGTGCACAGGCTGGTTTTATTGGCATTGCTCTAGGTATTGACTAGTGGTGTAGAATTATATTTGAAGCAACGACTACTCAAGCAGTCACGTGCACTTAATCGTCTCGGAGCAGTGCATATGAGGGCGCGTAAATTGATGGGAATTGGTGCATAATGTCTCGCCAACAAATTTGAATTCCCGTGCTATGTTGACAAGAAAACCCCCCAAGATACTCTTTAATGCAATTGGTACTTAAGAACAATCCTATATCAGCATGCTCTACTTATGTCGATGGAGCGTCTGCTTGATTTATTTACTTATGATTTGCTGGCAGTTACAAGGAATGACTTCAGCGGTATTTTCGGTGCTTCATCTTTTAAACTTTTTGTGCATGTGTCTTCATCGTACAGAACTCTAGTATTGTTCTCACTTTAGGTTGTGGGTGTACGCAATTGATCAATATAACTTTATCAATAGATTGATCTGTAGCAATCGATAAAATCATACTGTGATGAGGCAGCAGTTTTCGCTGTAGGGTGACATAATATCTGCGAATATTTACAGCCAATAGTGCCTTCTGGGGCTATTCATAGTAGAGCATTTTTGTTAAAATAATTGGCGCACGTACAGTGGGAATTGATGATATGCAAAGAACGAGTGAGGAAGATTTGTATGTCCTTTTAAAATCAGTACAATGCTACGAGGCAGACGTAAATTGTGTACATGACTTCAATGTCATGATTATCATGTTTGGACGTGTCGTTTACTTTCGTCGTCAATTCGCATCACGCATTACCAAATTTGGTATCGAAACGGCCACGAGCGCATCATGAGCATGGCATGTAGTGATGTTCTTACATGACACGCATGTCATGACTATCATGTTTACACCAAGTCCTATGACTTCGTCATCCATTCACGTCCCGTAATACCAAATTTGGTATATGTGAAGCTAGCAAAACGACCGTAAGTGCACCATGAGCGTGGCGTGTAGTCATGAGTTACATGACATGCACGTCATGATTTCCAAGCTATGATCTGTCACCTATGTTCGCCATGCACGTGTGTCATACCGTACCAGTTTTGGAATATGTCATGTCAACAAAACCACCGCAAGAGCAGCAAGAGCACGAAATGTAAATCATGATACATATCATGATTTTCATATTATGACTAGTCACTTATGCTCATACAGTCAGACAGTCATGTTATGTCATACCAATTTTGGTATCGATACCATCATGGAAACGGCCAGGATAGCTAAAAGTCATAGGTAGATAGATAGATAGATAGATAGATAATAGATAGATAGATAGATAGATAGATAGATAGATAGATAGATAGATAGATAGATAGATAGATAGATAGATAGATCCGCTCAAAGTCGCCGAGGTTCGCAAAGAAATGCTTCGCATTTAAAATATTAAGCGGAACATTTGGGAGTGCCCTTATATGCGACAAAACAGGGCGACTCGGTCAATATTCTAATGATAACGCACTGACCCTTAAAAAACGGAACGAACTGCAGCGACTACACGATGGAAATAAAATCGAAGAATTCAGGAAACATCAGGCGCTGCAATTTTTTTGCTTTTTGATGTTACTGTAAATTATTTACCATTGAAATTAGTGCCATGTTTCAACCTCACGACGTCTGAATTTTTTTCATCTTCTATTAGTTTCGTGAATTTTTCTGTTGGTGTGGTCAATCCCGACTTCCAAACATATCATTGACGCATTGGTAAAATATATCAGTCAAGACATCGTGGAAGTGTTTCAAGGGCACGATCGTATCACTATTCTCGTATTTTTGCCAGCAGAAACACCCAGCGAAGGAGAACGCAAAAGAATAGGGTAGCACTTGGCGAAAGCCCGAATTGTTACGTGAACCGTTGTTATAATGCAACATCCAGGGTTTTCATTCATCATTTTTGCCGAAAAACTGAGAGCCTGAAAAAATTGAAAACCTGAGATCAATCAATCAATGGCGTGTTTGGTTGATTTTTGGGAGCATTAAATATCTAGGGGAAGGGCTGTCTGATCAATCAATCAATGATTCAATCAATCAGTCGTGCAGCCAATCAATCAATCGTTCAATCAACCGAACTTGTAACGATACGTACATATTATACGACAAGAACATGAAGGACAAAAATGAAGTCTATTTATGAATCACCGCCTCCCAGTTCCTTCATTTTTGTTCCTTCGAAAAAAGTCAGCTCGGAGTCGAAAATTCTTGGATCACTCTGCTTTTCAGTTCCCTCTTGCTGCACCGCTCTTCTAAGATTCATTCACACCATACTGCACTGGCTTCAATCATTACGCTGTTTCTGCGTACACGCGTGCGCTTGACAAGACTACACGCGTTTCATCTTTCGGGAGCCTAATTTTCTTGTGACAAACTGTTTACTCACTTCATCGGGCGCTCGCTCCTCGTGTGGCGTCAAGCAGACCCAAATAATTGGCGCCCTGAAAATCCCATGACATACTGCTCGCGTACACCCCATATTTTAAAGCATTATACTTGCCCGTCAATTATTAATCGAAAACGTCGACGTGGCTCGAGCTCCAAGCATTGCATAACAAACGTTCGAAACGCTAAAAGCAAGACTCGTTGGTTTTCTTTGCGCGTACACTCTCAGAGGAAAAAAAAATCAATAAAGAAAATGCAGAACTTAAAGAAGCACTACGAACGCTGAGGGCCGAGTTCGAGCTCTTCCGCAACTCGCGTGAACCCCGTGAAGTAGCCACACCCATACCGGTTCAAGCAGGAGGGTCAAATAAGCGCAAGGCCGTTTCGCCCCCCGCGATCGCGGAAAGCGTGGCAATGCAAAGTGACGAGTCCCCCGCTCAGGTCCCTGAGAAAAATGTACTCGCGTCTTTAACGGCGATTGAGGAATCGCTCAAGCAGGTGAGAGAGGCCTTAGCCATTCAATCTAGCACAATCGAACGTATGGACGGGAGCGTCTCCCACCTGACACGTCGAGTAGGAATCCTCGAATCTAAAATGAAAATGATTGACTCTAGCAAACTCAAGACGACTAACACTGGTACGATTGCAAAAGCCAAGATAGTGCAGCAGGATTCGGACGCTACGAGTTCGCCGCAGGCTATGTTCCTTCAATAATATTCAAAATGGCGGGCCAAACCGGAAACCTAATTATCTGGCAGTGGAATTGCGCAAGTTTCTTAAGGCATAAAGCTGCTCTACTGCAGCTCATCAAAGCACAGGCGTCAATGCCGCACGTCCTGCTCTTGCAGGAAACCCTTAGCGAGAAGGTAGTTCTCTCGGGCTACCGTTCGATTAGCCAAAAAGGCGCAAATGGCAGAGGTATCCCCCCGTTGGTCAGGAAAGATACCTCCTTTGAGCAGCACGAAGTCAAAATTTGCGACTCGGATAAGAGATCCGGTCTCGAGGCACAATTAATTGAAATCATTCCCAACGGCAAAATCCGAAGCAACATATTCGTTTTTAACCTGTATAGCCCTCCTTCGGCTTATAAACATAATATCCGCTCACTCCTTCATAGGGTCGCAACTGCCGCCAGATCGCACCCTTTAATAGTAGCTGGGGATTTCAACGCTCCCCATCCGTCTTGGGGCTATGTTACGAGGACAAAGAAAGGGGCCAATCTAGTTGCAGCCAGTATAGACTTAAACCTAACGCTTATCTCCGACCCGCGTTTTCCCACGAGGCTGGGAAACTCGGTCGCCAGAGACACGATGCCTGATCTCAGCTTCACTAGAAATGCGGTGGTCGAGTGGTCCAACTTACAGGAGAACTTGGGAAGCGACCACAGCATCATAGTACTCCGGATGGAAATAAGAGCACCACCCCCAAGAACCTATAAATATACAGACTGGGACCTTTTTAGGCAAATCAGAGGTGAAGATGAGTCAGTACATGACACCTTCAGTGAACTTCTTGTACAAATCCAGAAGGATGTCGAGAAGGCCACCAAAGAAATAGTAACAGAATTTGATGCTCCGGGGATGGATGCAAGGTTAGCGCACCTCCTGGACGCCAAACGCTCTCTCATCGCGAGATGGAAAAAACAAAGGCTAAATCGCAGGCTACGGAAAAAGATTGCGGAGCTCAATCGGCATATTGAGGAGCACTGCTCCGAACTCCATAAACAACAATGGAGGGACGCCTGCTCGGCTGCGGACGGGAAAATGCGCAAAGGAGGCAAATGGACCCTCTTCAAACACCTCCTAGATGATGGACAATCCAAAGGCAATCAGAAACTAGCCATAGACCGACTTATTAATAAGGAGAAAATGGCAGGCATCTGAGAAGCTTCCCAATTTCAGATACTTGCCAACAAGTACCTACCGCTTAGCCAGAGCTCAACTTCTGTCCCCCACCGGTATGAGGGTGTGCCTTCCCCAGAGTTGGACGCTCCTTTCTCGGAAGCTGAGATCAGGGAAGTGCTCCATAGCCTAAACGGAAGGTCTGCCCCAGGTCCCGATGGAGTTACGAATCGGCTCTTAAGAAATTTGGATGATAAAGCCATTCAGGCCTTAGTGAAGGAGATAAACAGGGTATGGGAGGAGGGCGTCGTACCAGAAACTTGGAAGAGGGCCACAGTGGTCTTAATCCCCAAGCCAGGTAAATCACCCAGCTTAGATCACCTCCGCCCGATCTCCCTTACTTCTTGCCTTAGCAAAGTAGCAGAACATGCAGTACACAACAGGATATCGCGCTACATCGAGAGGAATGACCTATTTCCATATAATATGGTAGGTTTCAGGCCCTCAATTTCCACGCAAGATGTCATGCTCCTCCTCAAAACACACATAATTGACTTTCAAAGCAAAGATGTAAAAGGGGTCCTCGCACTGGACCTCACTAAAGCATTCGATACTGTCAAACACGACTATATTCTTAAGGAGATATCGGCTTTGAACCTGGGAGTTAAATTCTTCTCCTTCGTTGAATCTTTCCTCGAGAGTCGGACGGCGGCAATAAAATTGGGACAATCAGTCTTGGAGCCTTTCAAACTCGGACGAAGGGGTACTCCCCAAGGGGCAGTTATCTCCCCCCTTCTATTCAACATAGCCATGCGCAAGCTGTCGGCAAGCCTTTCTAAAGTTCCTAATGTCGGACACGCTTTATATGCTGACGACATTACAATCTGGTGTCCCGGAGGATCGGAGGCGGCGGTTGAACAAGCTCTACAGGAGGCTCTGGACGTTACAGAGTCTTTCCTGGAAGGTACGGGACTGGCGCTTTCGCCGGAAAAGTCGGAACTCCTGCTGTACAGACAGGCTAGACGAGGTGTTAGGGGACTCACCCCTCTCGATCAGGTGCCCATTAGCGTTTGCACTAAGGATGGTCGCACAATTCCTAGAGTCAATTCTATGAAAATTCTGGGGCTTTTATTAGACTCGAAGGGATGCAACGCAAAGACTATAGCCCATCTCACCACAAAAACAGAGAACATTCTGAGATTAATTATGCGGGTGTCCAACAAGAAGGGCGGCATAGGCGAGGATATCCTCCTTAGGGCCCACCACGCTTTCCTCATGAGCCATATCATATACATAGTGGCGGCTCTCAATTGGACCAAAACGGAAAGGGATAAATTGGACACGCTCGTGCGCAAAAGTGTCAAAAAGGTGCTCGGCGTCCCAATCACGACTAGCACAGAAAAACTCAAGAAGTTGGGAGTGCACGACACCACTTCGGAATTAATTGAAGCGCAAAGGTCAGCACAAATAATTCGGTTATCGAGTTTCAAAACAGGGAGAAAACTGCTCGATGCGGCAGGCCTCCGTCCTATCTTCAATCAGGGAGAAACTACGCAGCTTGATTATCAAACAAGGAATTCCTTTATTGTTGACCCTCTTCCACGAAACATCCATCCCCAACACAATAAAGGTCGTAGGTTGGCGAGGGCTAGGGCTTTCATAAAGAACCTCTCCGGAACAGAGACATTTGTGGACGCGGCACGCCACGCCGGCGGCAGCAAGTTTTCCGTGGCAGTCGTCAATGACAGGGGAGAACTTGTCTCGGCAGCTTCAGTGAAGACCTCCTTGGTCGATGTAGCAGAACAGGCTGCTGTAGCGCTGGCATTACTGGACACGAAACGCACCACGGTGTACACCGATTCTCGAGCGGCCGTTAGGGCGTTCGCATCGGGATTGATAGCCACAGAGGCAGCCAGAATTCTCCACAGCAAACCCCCCTCAGACGTTATTCATCACATAGTCTGGTTTCCCGCTCACATGGGACCAAACGTACTGCCGGGTCACCTGCACCCGAACGAGATAGCCCACGACTGTGCGCGAGGTTTCACAAGCCGCGACGGGGTGGTCTCTCGGGTGAGTTCGGGAGAGCTCGTCCACAGTGATCCTCTCGTTACTTTTCACGAGATAACATCTCATTACAGAGGAGAGCGACAGACTTTTCCCTTTCCCCATCATAAGCTCCACAGATCACAAGCAAGCACGCTCCGCATGCTCCAGACGGGGTCTTACCCCTCTAGGGGCTTTCTGAGCGTGCTTCATCCGGATATTAATCCACTTTGCCCAGATTGTGGTGAATTTTGCTCTTTGAGTCACATGCTCTGGCAGTGCCCTGCGTTACAGGATTTTAAAACAGAAGAAGACTGGACGACGGCAATCACAGACCCCAGACAAGACGTCCAGCTTCAGGCTGTCCAGAGGGCCCGTGAACGAGCGGAGAGGCATGGCCTCTCTGTTCCGACATGGGACTAGCCAACGGCTGGGTGGGGACCTACATAGTTGGCCCGCTACCTTGCCTCTCAGGACCAAATAAAGTTGTTTGTCATGTCAATAAAGAAGAACGGAGTACGTCTGACCCGACGATTTTCTTTTTTAAGAATAAGAATTTGATCTTCTACTTCTTAATTTATTTGAAACATTCTTAGTTGATATGATTTTTCAAGCTTCTTTTACAACAGTCCTACGTTAAAGAAACGAGAAATATTTTCACTTACCAAGAGTTACATACTGACGAAGTGTTTATTGGGCTATAGGTGACCCGAGTGGTTCCCATGACTGAACAGTGAGAACCAACTGAACTACAACTGCACCAGCTACAACGCTGTTTCAAAGCAGTTCAAGCTGTGAACGTGTAGCGCGAGTCATCAGTCCATCGGATTAGTGCTCATATAATTTCTCAGTAATTTATTGAAAATTTAGGATTGTGACCTCACGGAGCTTTCTTGTTCTCGCGCAATTCTATGGAGGAATAGTGTTTCAAATTTAATCGAAGGAGGGGGAGGGGGGTGTTGCGGCCAACGGCGCTGCTCTACTGGCGCCCGAGCATTAGCGCTGTCTGCAGCGGCACGTGTCCCGGCGCCTCTCACGAATGCAGGGCATCGGGCCGCGTCACATCAACCACAGCCGCCGGCCAGAGCACAAAGAATTTACGTGGACGATGCGGGCCCACCCTCTGGGCGGTAGGACTCTGCTGCCGACAACTGCAGCCAAGTTCGTTCGCCGCCGAGATCAACAGGGTGAACCGAGCAAGCAAACAAAGCGCACGGCAGACGGAAGCTTACCCCACCTCGTCATTTTCATGGGCCGCGTGTGGCTAAATTGCTGTCACCCTTGCCTCGTGTGGATTGTGCATTCACCGCGGGAAACCTTGGCGACCCGGAAAGAGGAGGGAAATGCCGCAGGGCTCGGGCAGGCGCCGTCTAATTGTAATGCCCGGGGTCTCGGAACACAAAAGAAATCTCGCGGGAGAAGGCCGGAGAATGGGAGAGAAAAAAGGCAGCAGGACACTAGAAAAGAGGGCATAATCCAAAGCCTGTGTGGGCCTGCCGGTGGCGGGCGCGCGATCTTCCCGTGGAGCGAGGTGCGGTCGTCGATGATGAACCAAGGCAGGAGCAAGCGAAACTGAGAACTGATTGGGATGCTTACCTAACTAACGCGTTGCAGCGTTGCTGACTAGATCAAGATTTGACCGAGATGATTTCATATTTATCTCTCATAGGGTCAGGAATGGCTCTGGCAGAAAAAAAAAAGATTGGTACTTCTTATTTTCGCCCTCAAACTTGTATTGCGCGAGTTGATTCGTCCCACTGAAGCATAAAAATTTGCAGCTTACCTTCCTCAAATCTAGCTCGCAATTAGGCCATTTTAGCACATTGAACACAACTATAAATGTGATTACAACTACTACATACATAAAAGAAATGACCATACTAACAAACACCGAGTTGCTGCCTTGTTTTTGCTGATTGTAAATGTCCCTTTTTGTCCTTCACTGCGCTTCCTTGAGCACCGAGTGCACTGATGGAGGTGTTTATATGCTGCCTATAAAGTAACTCACTCACGTGAGCTTTCTTTGGGGGGTCCTGTGAGCAGCTGGTCTCCCGAAAAAATATTTTTCCCACTGGTAAGCTACTGTCTTTTCAATCGCCGGGCCGCATACCCGCAAAGATGTCTTACATATGGACGACTCAGTGCCATGGCCTCACTTGCCGTTTCTTTGTTTTTAAAAACGATAGTCTTTTTTGGGGTACTCCGACGGAAATCGTGTGGTCTATCTACACATTTATCTGCTTTTCCGCCGTAGTGATACACCAAACGGCCCCAAACGATATCTCAAACGCCCCCACCTCCCATCCACAGCGCCCACCAATATTGCTCAAGCTTTAGCATTCATATTTGTGTGATTGAGAAAAAAATCAATTATTGCGCATACTTGAGGCACCATATCACGTAAATATTTTGTATGTGTGCAATTTATAGTAGAGAAGGCATAGATAAGTAATTTTATTGCGCGTAGCGTTTATCACGCTGCGCTGACAGTGCAACGCAATGCTCACAAGGGCAAGTGTTTCCAACGCTTTGCTAAGACGACACGGTGGTGGCACCTGCCCGTCGCTTTCCGTTCTATACAAGTTATCGGCTCCGAAACAGGCGTGGAAGCCTTCCTTCGTTTTCGAAGATAATTGCCTGATAGCAATCATATCTAACGTGCCTCGATGTGCTCGTCCGGCTTCGCTGCACGGATCGAGACTCTCTAACGCAGCGCCTCCAGAACACAATTCACCAATTTTGTCACGCAAAACATCAAATCAACATTTTGTTCACTCTCGTTAGACGCAAGACTATCGTCTTTCGACAGCATTTGCAGTGAAACATGCAGATATGGGGCCAATGTTTTCATATATGAAAGCAGGACTACAGCACCACTTCTACGAACAGCAATAGTTGGGTGGTTGGCTCATCATGTGCAATGTACCAAAGCAGCTCAGGCAAGGAGAGGTGCCGTAATAAATGGCTCTGGATAATTTTAAGCACTTGGAATTCTTTAACGTGTGCTGGTATCTCACAGTATACAGAACGCCAACCACTTCGTTTCTATCTAAGGACAACTCCACGGCCGGGATCTAACCCACTTCCTTAAAGTCAGTAGCCAAGCACAGTAACCACTGACTCAATATGGCCGCTCCGAACACTTAAGGTACTTCAAACATATGTACTAAGGTAAAAAAAAATATTTACTTCGGATGAATGTGATCAAAAGTGGTAGCCGTGGCATAACGGGTGACGCAGGGTAATTGGTGGTTCTGCAACAGAAATACAATAAGTATTATTTGCGCTTCGCTTTTAACGAGGGCATTGTAATTGACTAGTTAACGCGATCTCTCCTTAGAAGGTATACAAGCTCTTGGATATGAAATGAGTTGGATTTGCTATGGAGCTTTTACGCGACGTATTCTGGCTCTCGGAACACATGAAGGCAAATAGAAATGTTTAAGTGGGCCCGCAGCCACACAAATCTCGATTGACGTCACCGTTTACGTCGCGGAATGACAGGAAGCCAACGACGGCCCGCTACACGCTGCTGATGACAGCCACATAATGCCGACGGAGCCAGCATGCAGTGATACCCCGCTGCTGCGTGACGTACAGATCTGTGTTTCTAAACAGCGGTTGGCACCTGTCGACATAGTGAGGCACTTGTAGCGACGTCGCGGCACGTAGGCTTCGCTCTGCCCAAAAGCTCGCCGCCGCCGACCCTTTGTTTGTTGTTTGTTTCATCAGCTCTCTAAGCCAGAATTTGTAGAGGGCGAAGTTTCACGACAAACTGCCTTATTATCATATTGAAAAGCTCATACGGCTTTTACGATGAGCTTACTTCAACCCCCAGATTACGCCGATATGTCCGAGTTTAGTATGCGTTTAAGAAAACTATAATAATTACCAGCAAGTTAAAATTTACCCCCCGTGACCATTACTCGAGTGATGTGTATCTACCGGACCCACCAGGTGTGTACACGTAACTGAGTCAAATCCTGACGACCTAAAGGGCCACTCCCCAAGCTCCCTAAACACAAAAAAGAGCGCTATATTCTTTCCTTAATATTTTTCGTCCTTCTTGGCGCTGTGACGTAAACAGTATAGTTCCCGTGACGTCTATAGCGTGCATGCTCTCGATTCGTTGATATACGCGAAATATCACATGTGGTTTGTCTTCTGCACTGCTTTTTCATGCAGCCGCCCATCCGTTCTTCTTTATCTCGCATAAATATTGTGCACAATCAACCGATCAAACTTCATTGTGTGTGTTTACAACAGCGCGAGCGGCGATAACAGCGTGCAGCCGAGAAGCTCAAAATTCTGATTGGCTATAGCGCTTAGTGCTGATAGTGTTCACGTGAATTCAAGAACGAAGGGGTGAGGAAGATGCATCGTGTGTATGAAGGAGAGGAGAAAATCCCCCCCTTGTCTTTAAAGACGGGTTGGTGAGTGGCCTTTTAACATGGTGTAAGATTCTTACACCATGTCCTTTAAGAAGGCAATAAAAACTTTCAACAAGTAAAGTCGCAATTTAAAACAAGAATTTGAATCAGGAACAGGTTTAGCTCACATGCTATCCAAACGACAAAAAAAAACAACATCAAGAACACATGAGTTGAAAAAAAAAACGCACAGTGGCTCTCTGGCTAACTCAGGGCGAACTATGAATTTTTGATGCCTTGCCTTTTTGACCTATTATTTCTCTTCTTGCCAGTCGTTTTTTTTTATGATTGTTCCCCCCAGAGGTTTACAATCTTTGTTTTCATTCAGTAGACGTGACTGCAATGTTTATAGAGGCGGGTGCTGCGAAAAAAAAATGCGCCAAATCCTCAACGCATTTCACACACTGTTTTCTCATGCCATGCCTTCCCTTCTTGTACAAGGTAGCTGCATTACCACATGATTTGTCGAATTTTCGCGTAGTACATTCCAGAACGCCCTCAAAGCTCAACGCAGACCGCGATTCGTCAAAGACGGCGACGACACCTGCAGAGATCTGTTCGCAGAAAATAAAGTTGCCACCTAAGTCCTGTGACTCAATGTTGTTCTTAGCCCGCGACTTCATGTTGTTTCTTGAATCGAAGTTTTTTGCGCGTGTTCATTGATCAGTGAGAATGCGTGAACAAGCCACGAAAGGTTATTTTTCTAGTTTTAGCGGCCACCTTTTGATTTTAAAAATCTCTTCTAGCATCCTTCGTGTAAATTTAATTTCCTCCAGCGAGAACTGGTCAAGGCGAAAGCGCTGAAGGCTCAATCCTACGCTGCGTCTCAGTGTCCGTTGACAAACCTTTCAAGAGTTGTTTGCTGTTGTAGCCACAAAAAAAAGTTTAATTAAAACACCTGTCTTACCACCACAATACTTTCTGTGCCGCATTCATTTCAGTAATTTACTTCACTACTTTTCAGTTAGAAAGACGTATTTTTTGTCCGGAAAAAAATTAATCAATTAAGAAGATTAAATTAAAGAAACCCATTGAGTCTGATTTCGTCACCCCTGATTCCTTCCTTCCGCGTCATTCTCTTATATTTTTTGTGCTCATTCTGTTCTTGCCGGCATTTTATTTTAGAAACCACAGTACTAATGGTGAACAACATATCTTCCATTAACTCTTATTTCTCCATGGTCAACATTTAGGCAACCGTGCGCTCTCTTAACATCTTCCTTTCCTTTTCTCCCGTCGAAGCTCATTCCAAGCGCCGGTCGATCATGAAAAACGCTGTTTGCGAAGTCGAGCTCTTTGGCCGAGTCTTCTTTCGTGCATCATTTTGGGCACCAATCAACTTGCATTTATTTCGCGTCTCCTTTACCACGCTACTCCTTTAAAGCTGCTAACCGCATTCAGCTACATACCTGTGATTTTTTTTCCTTGCAAACTTGCGCTGCGTGGAGTGGCAGCCTTCAGTATTTGCCACGAATATTGATAGAAGCGTCTAAAAATTCACTGTGGGGAAAGATATACGCCAGATGTTTTCTAGCCGTTGCTCTATTACAATGATGTGTGCTATACAAGGTGCCAGCATGCGAAATAGTAAAGTAGGGGGATTTCTTGTAAGATCAATCAAAGCATGGCTGGTGAACGTCTTAAATTTCTTTCAAAATTTTAAATACTATTGGTCAATCAGTAAAAAGAAGAGATCCGCAATCAGTTCTGCTGTAAACAAATTGTTCAACGCACAGTAAATCAATAATCACGAAAAGGTGGAGTGTCATGCTCACCTGCTCTGCTGTTTTTTTATAGTTTGGCGATGAATTACACAAAAACATTCAAGCTTCATACCTCAAATGTGTTTAGCTAAATAAAGACGTACTTGCGCTTACGTTCAATTTTATTTGAGGTCACTGTGTAGTGTAGACTTTTCTATAAAAAATTTTCAAATTTTACTTAAAAACGTTTTTTTTCACCTAGTTTGCTGGCCTTTATTTCAAACATCTATGGCAGAGCGGTAAAAACTCCACTTTACTTTTTCAGCGCGTTTTTTAATTACTTCCAAAGCTTATACTTATAACACTTTTCAATCGAAAGGTATAATCGCACTAACTTGAAGAAAAGAGCACGCAAGAGAAACTTCTGACGGCAACTTAAAAAAAAAGAAACCATTTTTGCTATGTTTATACTTTCCCCATTTATTCTCCTGCTCATCAGCTTTCACAATCAATAAAAAACATCTTGGATAATATGGTTTCACTTGCTGTTACGGCCCGTCAAAAAATGCCCTAGCGCAAGTATAGGCAAGGGTAGATCGAACTTGCTGCCCGCTAAGTATATAATGCAAGCCTTTACTCCAGTTTCTTAAAAGGCAAGCAGCACTCAAACAACTGTCCACTGCCATGAGAACCCCCATTTCGAGATGACTTGGTCACGGGAGCGGCCATGAGGGCGGGATTACCGAGTAAGCAAGCGCGCACAGTCCATGTGCCGATGTGAAGAGGGCCCATCGAATAAGGACCTTGTGGAAGACTAAGCACGACATGTGGGTCAGAAGATTGTATGAAATTTGTGATCGTATACAGTGTTTCAATTTGACATGGTATTGTATTGAGTATTTATGTCTTGCCGCGGCAAATTATCAGTGATAAACACGGTAGTGAATGACTAGAAATTAAGTGTTTTTCGCGTCTGGTTCATCGAGGCACTACGGCATCACGCTGTGATGTACTCTGCGAAAATTTTATGTCGTTGAAATGACCTTCTTATGTTTCGAATGCTAATCTGCCAAATGATTTTGCTAGGAACTGTGTACTTTGCCGCCATGAAGCACACAGCAGCAGAGCAAAGCGCAAGCACCATCGGAGTCAAATGAAGTGTGAGCATTGAATGTGTGCACGCGTCCAGTACAAGTCGTCTGCTGCCGTCATCTGAGATGGGCAGGCGCACCCGGTTGTCTATAGTTTGGCATTTCTTCTCTTTTGGTTTGATTCCCGGAGCACCACCTTTATGTTTTTCACTGATATCGATCAATTCGTGCAGCGCAGTTTCTCTAGCTAAGGCGACTGCCACCCGCGTGCTTGCAGTGAGTGCTTGCAGCTTCCTGACAAAAGTTTTCAGGTGATTTACACCGAGGGAACGCAGCCAAACTTCAACTTCCAAGTCGATGCCTCCAAGTTGTTCTTGTGTGGGCGCCGAATGCGCTCGGCGAACATGAGCTGCAGACAGCGAATTTGTGACCTTGGCCGATTGCCTCTGTTTAGGCACCAAACACGTGCGTTGGAATCCTACCATGCCCAAGTTAGATCAGTCACCTCGAGACACTTTTAATTAAATATATAAGTACGTATGCAAACGTGCTTTTGTTTGTGTTCACTTTGAACACACAAAAAGCGCCAGCAATGTCTGCTACGTCTGCAGAGATAACATCGCGTGGATGTTATGTGATCAAAGGGCGGACAAAATAGCTATGCTCCAAACTTCATGCGTGGAAGTTACCCCCGGCTGTATCACAACATTGTATCGCAACCTATCCGTCTGAGAACGCGAAATTGAGCCCGCTTTCCCCAAACACGCAGAATTGTGCGCACTTACTTGCTCGTTATTCCCGCACTCATGGCCACTCCCGTTACCAAATGATTTCGAAATCGGCATCTTCAGTGCAGTCGATATCTATTTCAGTGCTCCTTGCCTTCTAAAAAACTGAAATATCGGCCTGCATTCCATACTTACCGGGCAAGAAGTCCGATCTAGCGTTGCATATCCTTGCACAAGTGCATTTTTTTGACGGGCAGCGACAGCAAGTGAAACCCATATTGCAACATGTTTTTATCTATTGTGAAAACTTATGGGCAGGAGATTAAGTAGGCAAAGTATAAAAAATTATCAAAAATGTTAATTTTTTAATCGTCGTCAGATGTTTTCCTTGCATGCTCTTTTCTTGAAGTTAGCACGATTTTATCTTTTTATTGAAGAGTGTTATTAATATAAGGTTTGGCTGTTTTATAACACTCTTGCAGTTTAAGTAACAAACCAAATGGCCTAGTGGGCAAACAAACCTTTAATCAAGATGGCTGTGCACTCCTATTCTACTGCCGCACGTGTTTACAAACTTCACTTTTGATGCATTCCGGTTGAACAGTTCACTCCCCTTTCCCCATTCTTTCCCTTTCTCCATTTTCGCTATGTTCCCCCTCCGTTTGCATAATTAACAGCCTCACGTAAATCGCATAAACGGGATATAACTTTTTTTTGCTTAGCAATGTGCTCGACCCCTCCGCGTCCTGGCTGGGCTGCGAAAACATCATCGCATGCTGCGAAAACCTGACGTTGTTTTCATAGGTACGCAAGGTCTGTATACCGGCACTCCAAACTCTAACCCTCTTTCGAAGGTGAACAAACATTTCGTGCCCAGAGTTCCTCCAGTGAAAATACTGCCAATCAGGTTGATAAACATAGGAGCAAATGAAAGCAAAAGAGAGAGAATAAGGTTGAGGGAAAAACAGGGAGGTGAACCAGAAAATAACTGCGAGAGAGTAACGTAAAACTTAAAGGAAAAGAAAAAAAACACGAAACTTCTGACTCGTACAATATAGCACATATACCATATACCACCATATACAACAGGGGAAACGAAAGGCAAAGATCATACTAAAGCGAGTCATGGAACAGTGGGTTTTTGAAAAATGTTTGCGAATGGGGCGCGGGGTCAAACTTTTTTGATGCGTGTTCGAACACTGTTTATGGTTGTTTTGAGGCAGGGGGTCATTCAGTGGTTACAGTGTTTGGCTGCTGACCCGAAAAACACAGGTTCGATTGCAGACGTGGTAGTCTCACTTCGATGGAGGCTAATTGTTCGAAGCCAGTATACCGCGCAATGCCAGTTCACGTGAAAGAACCTGAGGCGGCCGAAATCACGGTGCCTATTAATACCTGACTTGCTTTGGGACGTTAAACTCCATAAACAAAACAACCTACCATTGACAGAAACTGACGGGATAATTCCCCTGGTCATACAGATGCAAGTGCCTGATAAACTGCGAAACAGCGACACGATTTTTAGACCAAAGCAATACAATGACGAAATAGCATGTAGTTGAACTTGACGCGATAGTGCTGATTGGGTGATGTTACATGCGGGTGCGTCATGTTTGCGTGAGGCATTGCGCAAGGCGCTTCCTGCTAGATACTCGTAGAAGAAAACAGCCCTGGCAACTTCTAGGCATCGTTGTGATTCGGCATCCGAAGAAATGTCATTTAAGAACAGCTTTACATATCAATTGTTGCTTAAAATGAACATGCATGTTGTATCAACGACGGGGAGAAGTGTTACCAGCCAGCGAGGCCACCCTCCTTTCTCCGATTCAATTAAATTTATGGCAATGCCTACTTTATTTCTTCTAATTTCGGTGCAAACGCGTGCCTGTCAACGGGAGCCGTCGGTTCGCCTTAGTTCAGGGAGGGGTCGTGATGCGGCGCTACGTGAGGGGTCACGATGCTTATGACACACGTGCTTCCGAGTGCTTTCCCGCGAAAATGCGATAGACGTGTTTCCCACTCCGATATCACACGTCTGTCAGATTTGTTTCTTCGTGCTCCTTTTTTGTGGCTTGAAGCAGCGCCGCTACCTCATCGAAGCACTGCACATGTAGTAGCGGTGCAGTGACGCTTCCCCATTGGTGGCCCGCATAGCGCCACGAACGGTGACTTGCTATCTCAAAACAGCGTATCTTTTATGGAGACTGTGTGACCACCAACATAGTGAACTTTCGAAACCAAGACACCGTCGCACAGATCTGTACACAACTGAAGAAAACATTTCCTCGTATGATTTCCATCGTAAGTTACTCTATATATGATGGGATCTCTTCCCCATGACCCTAAAGCACTCACGATGGGCAAGAGAAGGGGAGGGCTAGAGGAGAGGGTGGTGAACGGCTGGACTGGGCGCATCGGGCTCGTAATGATAAAATAGAGAAGACGTTGCTTCTGGCTATGCAATGGTTGAGAACTCTTATATGTAACAAACAGCAGGCGACACTGGCCATGTTCTGTAAGAACCATTCTATTCATCTATAGTGACTCGTACCTTCGAAAGGTCAGCGGAGCCGCTGCTGAAGAAAAATAAAAGCAAATGAAACAAATGTCCCTGCATTGCATTTGCTTCATGTGCAATGCTACGCAATTAGGGAGGCTGTTAAGTTCAGTCGACTCCACGTGTTCTGCAGCCTTACGACCTCGCGAACATCTTCATACAGCGACCAGAGGCAGACTCGAGTTACCTCCTAGGTACTGGCTGGCTGGTACGATTTGCCTTCTATAAAGGGCATGGGAGGACAACATTCTATTACAGCCTTTAAGACTGTAAAATGTGTAGAAATCGACTGTCTCACATGATCAAGAACCAGTTGTGTAAGGAATATATTAATAAGGAACACAGACATGAAATGTGAGATAACATTGCACAGGTAATTATACGTTACTGTGACAATAACCTATCCCTTTACCGAAAAACTTGAGAAAAAAGGGGAGCCCACCAAAAATATGAGTTTCAACTGGATTAGGCAGATGTGCACAAATTTTACTGCACCCGATACTACATAGCTCTTGGATGTGTTCAGCATGAAACATCCGGGGTCGAAAAATTTACAGATATAACAGCGCCCTCACCAGTTGTTTGATTTATATTTCTAGCAGGCACATGCACACGTTTTTTCTCCATCATTTTAGTGCGCACGTGACGCCAAGGTTTCATTGACATGAGCGCCACTCGCCAATTATATAGCACCTTTGTAAAGCCAATTATCTTCCATATTAAACGCGTTACTGACTGACACTCAAGTAAAATAACTATGTCGCAGCGAGTTGGACAACGCGAACGTATCGAACTCGGAATGCGCTGCGACACATGCGCACCCCAAGACGGTGAATAACGGAAGCGTTCAATTTCTTGAAACATGTCCTATAATGAACGGCTGTAAAATTTTTCCGTAAAACGTTCCCCAGAAGACAATAAAGAGGTTTAGTGATTAACCGTAATTTGCAGTTTGGCTTGGCAAGGGTCTTTTTCAAGTCATTAGTGAAGACTACTTCGTTCAGTACGCGTAAGTTAATTTCCTCTACAAACGCATTTTTTCAGTTCTTTTCTATTCAACCAATAATAACGTCTATACAATGAACGCATGGTAAAAGTTAGTTTAGACTCATCATAAGCGAGTGTGGGGCGTATAAAATTACCTGATACATATCCAGCTTTACTTAGGATATAAGCCAGTTGGTTTTAACCGTATTTGACTTGCACTGCTGTGAGCCCAACCGCGGTTTCAAACCTTTTGAAGACGCCCCGCCGCGGTGGTCTAGTGGCTAAGGTACTCGGCTGCTGACCCGCAGGTCGCGGGTTCGATTCCCGGCTGCGGCGGCTGCATTTCCGATGGAGGCGGAAATGTTGTAGGCCCGTGTACTCAGATTTGGGTGCACGTTAAAGAACCCCAGGTGGTCAAAATTTCCGGAGCCCTCCACTACGGCGTCTCTCATAATCATATGGTGGTTTTGGGACGTTAAACCCCACAAATCAAAACCTTTTGAAGACGTGAAGAGGGCCACATCACGCCAATCTAAATCGTGCCATTTCCGCCCTGCAAGTTGATTTATCAACGAATATATTGGTAGTAAGTCCCCTCAACAAATTTTCTTGCTATGAGAGCGCCACTTTGCATGTAGCACTAACGTTATGGTGAAGGCCACATTTTGGCTGAAACGTCTGAAGAAATAAACTACGTTTTGACTTCTCACGAAGGATGTACTTGAATATATATAGTCACTGCTGATAGCGGGGGTAAAGGCGGAGGAAGAAACATGCTCACCGAGGGAAGGGTTTTTAGATGAGATGGTTTGAAGTGGCATGGCGAATGCAAGCTCGTATAGTCGGCAACACAGGCCACAGTAGTATTCTGTGGCAGTAGGATCTTCTCCGCTGTAGAGTTTACGGTGTTAACGAGTGCAGATCTATCGCAAAAACTAACGACACGAGAGGAAGAACTATGCCTTTATGAACGCAAAGCGGTGACAGGATGTTGTTGGACGTAATGCTGACAATTTGCTCTTGTAGTGGCGGCAGTTCGATGTCTTTCGCAGCGACCAGAGGAAGTGGCTTTTGATTGTCGTCGCGTCAAGCGTGTAGTCGGTGTCAGTAAGGTGAACGACTTGTTGCCCACAACAAATAGCCGTGGAAGCAGATAATAGGAAATCCTACACTAAAATTAGTTGGTGAGAGCAACGGGACAGGAAGCAAACTGGACATGATGGTGGATGCCGTCGATGAAAACACGCACAGTACAAAACGCGGAAGGGCGAATGATGTTCCCCTAGGCAGCGACTAACGTGGGACCATCGTAAGGCGTCATTACTTTGTTTAGATGTTCGGATGATTTACGCAAGGTTAGTGTCAGTACAATCTTTTGCAGCTTTTGCATTAACTGTCTTCAAGTATACCTGCACCCTTGAGAAAAATTTGTAGTTCAGTTATTCGATACGGGTTTAACCTTTTCGTTGCGTGTTCTTTAACAATCTGTCTTTGACTACTGACACACTTTATTACGTATATACTTATTTTACGTCGTTTACAGCACATGTGCCACCTGTTGGCGTTGTCTGTACGAGTACCTACTTATTTCGGATCGGAATGGCTAACAACCCAACAGGCTATCATTGTATAGTTGTGGGGAAACAATTGCGCGCCTTCTCTGCAATGATTTCCGCTTCACTGCTCCCAGAAAAAAGCTTTCCAATGCGTTATACAGGTGTGACAATCGTTCTTTTGTCAAGTGAAAGACTCTTTGGACTCTAACCAAGGCCGTCGTGAGCACAGGGTGCATTGAAAGTGCTGTTGAGCTTCTTACAGACAACTGAGATCGATCTTGGATGCTGACACTAAGCAGTGCCATATTCTACTTTGTCCTTATCTCTTTCTTTCTTTTCTGTTTCCGCAAGGGCTCTTGCCTATTACTTTTTATTTCCCGTAAACCATTTGCCCAGCGTATCGATACACTCGGCAAAAGAAGAAGGAAAAAGAAGAAATAGACGGAAAGTTAGGGAGCTTAGTCACTTTTATACAGGATATACCTGGTCTAAAAGTGGCTAAGCTCCCTAACTTTCCGTCTATTTCGCCTTTCTCATGTTCCTTAAAGAGCATGCAGTTAGGCAGCTATTGAGCGCTGTTACACCAACCCTTCACCATTCATTGTTACATCCAAAATCTGTGACCCCCTTACTTGCGCTTTTTGGTCGTACTTGGCCCTTGCGCCAAGGAGCCCGGTACAGGAACACTGCCATCAATACATCCCTTAATAAAAATACAAGCTAAACGCTCACCTATCAGAAGGGGCTTGCAACTCGTAGGCAGGCGGCACCAGATTCTCGTTGAGCAGGTACCACTGGTCGAGTAGTGACACGTCCAGGTCCGCGTCCTGGGCAGCCTGGTGCAGAGGCTCGAACACCGTGCTCTCGATGTGGTCGGGGAGCGCAAAAGGCCGGTACTTGTTGCCCACCAAGCACTGCGATTGGGCAGAGATAGAAGAAGGGGGGATATATCATTGCGTGCCACCTCAGTAAAACATGGTGGCCAGCCTGTTGCCCTCTATTTTATTCACTTTTTACCGGTGACGCCCCTCAACAAGCTCAGACAACCTCCCACATGAATGCTGGTTGGAACGACCAGACCACCTTTAGTTCTGGTACTATCGAGTCCGTTCGTGCGTGTAAAAACAATTAGAAATACAATGAAATGTTATTGTATATAAAAACTTCAATGTATACATCTAATGGCTATTCGTTTGATTAGCTGTAGGAAAGTTAAAGTTTGCGGCAGTGTCAGAACTGCCAGCAGTACCTTTGTGTTAATTATCTGCTCTAACGTCGCCATCATGGACTACCTATAATAAGTTTAATTATCAGTATAGCGAGTTTTTATGAATGATGTTGTAGTGAGGGCTCCAGAAATTTGATCCCCATGGAATACTTTTTACCATCCATCTAAATAGAGTAAAGCTTCAGTGGTGTAAATATCGCGAGACCACAAAAAATTATCGTATCTTCCGAAGATGGTATAACTAGAAAGTATGGACAAACAGCATGCAGCCAAAGAAAGCGCGAGTTCATTTCAATTTGTTGTTTTCATGGCAACAGCGAATTAACAAACAGCGCTTCTTGACTGCCAGTGCAATTTTTAGACGTCAAAGGTACGTCGTACCTGTACTTGTAAGTATACGAGTGCAGGTATGATCGTGCAGGTATGTAACAATTGAACCAGGTGTGTAGTAACCCGTGACAGTGAGTAGCCTCTTACGGATCTCAGTATAATTTTCTGCATAACACCAGAGTAAATACATAGGCGAAAGAGACGTTTAGAGCGCTTTTATCATCATCATCATGAGCTTGAATACACTCCCTTCAGGGAAAATGTCTCTCCCTTGTTAAGCCAATCAACCCGTTCCTGTACACTCTGCTACCCGCTATACCTGCAAACGTCTTAATCTCATCTGCCCACATAACTTTCTGTCTCCCTCTCACGAGTTTGCTTTCTCTTGGATTCATGCCAGTTACCCTTAGAGACCAGTGGGAATTCCCTGCCTACGCGCTACGTGCCCGGAGCATGTCCATTTATTATCCTTGATTTCAACGATGATATCTTTAACCCTGTTTGTTCAGTGACTCACTCTGTTCTCATCCTTTCTCTGAAGATTACAGCTATCATTTTTCTTTCCTACGCTCGCTTCGTCATTAAATTGTGTGCTTTCAATCGATAGATAAAGGCCACAAAATTTTAGAAACATTGTTCTTTGTTTCCGTTATTTTCTTGGGGATATTCTACGGGAGGTTTACAGCTTTTTCTCCACAAGTTCATCCCTAACACTCAGGCATGTTGACACTGTAAGGCGTAGCTCCTTCGTGAAGACTGTACTCGTCTTTCAGCCATAGGTCAGCGAAAATTGTTGAGCTTACTCAGATACACTCATTAAATATATTTTGCGCTCAGGGCTCACTCGGGCTTACACTGACAAAAATTTTCTTCAGCCACATTCACTCGGACTCAAACTCACCAAAACATTATTCACACGGACTGACTCAGACACAGACTCACAGTTCGATCGAAGTCTGTGTGAGTCTGAGTAAGTCTACTCTTGAGTCCATTGCCTAAAGTTAGCTATCTCGACCATAGCGTCAATGTTCTTGAACACCAATATCTCACGTAATCGGTGCTCTTCTTGGCACCTGTTAATATAGTGCCTCCTAATACGAGTCATGAGTGGTTTCAAAGCAGTAAGAACATGTTTTTTGAAAGAGGTAACTACATAATATTTATTTATTGAGACCTTCCATGGAATAGTTGGTCAGGGAAAGTCAAGGAATCCCCCTACGTAATTCACGCCTCTAATAAATAATATTGAAGTAGTTAATGAGCGGCCCCGCCAGCGGTGGTCTAGTGGCTAAGGTACTCGGCTGCTGACCTGCAGGTCGCGGGCTCGATTCCCAGCTGCGGCGGCTGCATTTCCGATGGAGGCGGAAATGTTGTAGGCCCGTGTACTCAGATTTGGGTGCACGTTAAAGAACCCCAGGTGGTCAAAATTTCTGGAGCCCTCCACTACGGCGTCTCTCATAATCAAATGGTGGTTTTGGGACGTTAAACCCCAAAAATCCTCATCATCATCATTGTTAATGAGCGATACTTCTGTGAAACACGTAAAAGTAGATGTGAGTAAAATTGTGAATCCGGGGGGAAAAATAAGAAGATATCACGTACCATACATCGGCAGAAAAAGTGGACCTCACTCAGACTCAGTCAAGAAATACATCTCGCGCTTTGGACTCGCTCGGATTCAGACTCAAAAAAGCTTTCCTGAGCATGATTCGGTTGTACTCACACTCACGAAAACTTTTTCTAACGGAACTCACTTGTACTCAACCAAAATATTATTCAGCCAAACTCCCTCAGACTCACACGCACGTCTCGATCTGAGTGTGGGTGAGTTCGATTGAGTCGACTCGTGATTGAGTTTGCTGACCTATGCTTTTAGCCCTCCTCCACCATTCATAGGATGTCTGGTGCACGCAGACATGACTTGCATCGACGTGGCCGGTGCGTGTAAACACAGTACATTGACAGCAGCACGCCTCGATGCGTAAAAAAAGGAAAATAACATGGTGTCAATGCCATATGTTATACAAACGCGAAGGTATACGGAGGCACAGTAATGCCTCCAAGATTCGTGCGCACAATCTCGGAGGCTACGATGCGTCACTGAAGGTTTAATTCTGAGCCCTGTACAAGAAAAGTATTTTTATTACGCCGCGATTCTAACAAGTTGGGTGCGTTCTGCGCATGCCCGAAATGGTTCTCGCGTCTTTCACCACAGCGTGGACAGCACCTCTCCGTATATGCGCGGTAGCGTACGTTCGTATCAAACGTCTCCGGACGAAAATAGATTCCCAACAACCATACTAAATTACATTGCAAGTCAATGGAACTTAGCCGGAATCAAGAAAAATTCGCGTAACCCCTAAATTTGCAGGAACCATGATAGTATCACCGAAGCGGCGCTGTATAACCATACGAACCTCCAGCGTTTACTTCCATCGAAATGCGGCCGCCACTGGCAAGATTTGATCCTGCCACGCTCGGGTCACCAGTCGAGCGTCATAACCATAATCATTGGGGCGGGACATCATGAACTATGAATTAAACCACTGTGAAAGCAATGATAAGCTAGGTTTCGTGAAGTTGCGGCAAGCACACTCGCTGAGAGGGGCGATCGGTTTAGCAGAGGCAAGACACATGCATGCTGACAGCGTAAGAAGAGAGAGCAGTCTCACGTTTATCATTGCCATAACAATTATATGGATAATATCCAATAGGTTTTCTCACCGGCATTTGTGTCGACGTCCACATTGGCGTTGGCATCGCTATCACTTACCATATATGTATACGTATCTATATATATATGTGAACGAAAGAAAGAAAAATAATCGAGAAAAAGACTCCGGCGCGCGGAATCAAACGTGGTACCTCTAAATCAAGAATGCAAAGCGTTAACCACTGAGCCACCGCGCAGCACCTCCTTCGAACGTTCAAACGGCTAGCTATTTATATCTACCACTAACCACTGTTGACGGGCATCTCGGGGGACCTATCGCGTTCTCAGCAATACCAGCAAGATGACGCAATGAGCGCGTGTCGCCACATCGTCCCGATGTGGTGGCGCGCGCTCTCATCTCCCACGCGTACTTTGTCCCGTGCTGAAGAGGGGGGTGGACGCTCACTCGCACGCCCTTATCTCGCGGTGCGGAGAATCGTACGTCTTGGCTGGCGTCGGGCTTTCACTTTAATGATTCTGTTGCACTTACCACGCGCACAAAGGTTACTGCAATCGTTGGACAGTCTCAGCTTGCGAAAAGTGTGCGCTTTTCAGACACAGTGAAATAACAACTGAGCTGCTTACGCGCGTTCATCTGTACCTGTGAGTAGTTTCGTGCTTCATTTGTGGTGAGAAATGCGGGGCACGATTTCATCTGCTTGCCATTCTGCGCGTGACTTTGGAATGCGTTCGTTGCTTCGCCTTTGCGGCAAAGTTGTGACTTTTTTTACCTGGACAGATCAGCGTTGTGCGCAAAAAAAAATGCACTAGAGCATTGAGAGAGCGAGTGAAAGAAATAAGGTTCGTATAAAGGACTTTAAATGTGATGAGAAATGAAGTTTAGACAGAAAGCAAATAAGGTTGCTCATACGTCAGATCACCACCCGATCATCATCTTTTCGGTGGGTAGTCGTTACATCTAATTGATAACATTTCCTGGGCAGAATTCACGCGTGCGTTTAAGAGCCCCGGGTAGTCAAAACTTCCGAAGCTCTCCACGGAGGCGTCTCACTTAATCATACCCACGTCAAACCCCATCAGGTGTTATTATTCTTTCCTGTGTGGAAGGGGCGCACGGTGAGCGTAGCTCAGCCATTTGCAGATTTGACAGTATGGTCCTAATATAACAATCATCAAAGGATGTAGATGAGCTGGAAGTTATTGTATCAACCCCTCTTCTATATTAAATGTACGTGTACGCGTCTTAATCATTGTAATATAGTCTTAGAGGTTTATATTTACTATAGATTACAGATTATAGTTACTATCATCTTATAAGTTAACAGCTAATAACTAAAATATTCCGACTTCATAACAAAAACAAACGTGCAAACAACATATAGCATTAGAGAGGCAGTATAGTGATTGTAACACAGGTTGGCGAAAGGTTAACGTGAAGGAAAATTGCAAACACCATAAAGCAGAGTACAAGCTGTTGGAATAACTGTCCTCAAATTCGCATACTTGAGGGAATTTCGTAGTTCAGGTATTCCATAAAGCTTTGATTTTTTTTTTCAATTCACCAGTTTGGTGGGCCTTCTATGCACAGTGCTCAATCTATATTATATTTTTCCTCGATGTGAAACATAGAAAAACTTAGTGCAATGCAAGGGCATATAACAATTATTTTTGATTTTAAGCCAGATCACACCGTACTTCTGGGTCTATATTTAAAGAAAGAAATTGTTCTGTTTGCACAGTGCCTGCACGCGATCTGTGCATTACTGCTTCAAGTCGACGAATTGCGTTCCCTGGAATACCGAATAGTATTTCTTGATGAATGCATTTGTGACACGTTATTTATTTATTTTTTCAAGTGTGCCAAAAGCTTTCTAAACGGTAATCCTTCGCGTTGCCCGGTATGCCACCTTGGTCATGAGTCAGTATGAAATAGCCCGATAAATTTGCATTTTTTTCGATATAACTTTCGCATTTTATGTCTTATAAGAGCGTGATCATGTCTGTTCATCACAGTGGACTGAATGGTTAAGACCGAAAGTTTACCATTCAATTAATAATTCATAAAAGTCAACGAAAGTTTGGCTGTTGTAGAATTTGTGACGTCATATCATTTGAGTACTTATGTACGGTCCCGGTGTCAGAAAGCATTAATAGAACTGAAAAACGTCCGCACCTCCAAACCTTTCGAAACCTTACACTGCTTTCACAGTTCGAGAAGCTAATCTTTTTTTTATCAACTGCGTAATACTGTGGCACTGCCATGAAAACTAGCAAACGAATCAAGCTAGGACGAAATGTGAGGCAGGAACAAGTAACTGACGGATTTCTGTGCATCATTTCTTCATAGCCCAGCTGCTTGTGCGCTTTCGTATTCAACGCGAGTTCCCACATCAATGAAAATCAAGAAAACCAAACTCGCCCAAGTCGCATTATTTTATAAACATTGTTTCTCCCCCCCCTCTCTCTATAACTCTCTCATTTCAATCTAAGAAGGACACCGTTGTATCGCAGAAGGTTTGCAAAAAGGCTGTCTCTCTGCGCGAGCATATCACTGCAACGAGAAATTAGGGAGACCATATTCACGATGACTATGCAAGTATGCAAACAACATTCTTTTGAGATTAGAGACCATGCTCTGCTTCTTCTTTCCTGCTGGAAAATCTAAAGTACCTTTTTGTCTTTACGTAGTACTTTGATAACTATTGTGCTCTGAAACTGAGGTTGTAGAAATTTATCAGTGTATCACACACACACACATCCTTCGCGTTGCCCGGAATCACACGCAAACACACACACACACACACACACACACACACACACACACACACACACACACACGCACACGCACACGCACACACACACACACGAATAAAAAAAACGGCTGGAGAACCGCTGAGAGTAATGGCTCAGACAATCATAAGAATTCTATTCGCATCAATAAGATGACCTGACGTCGTTTTTTTAGAAAGGCTATAGGTCTAACTATGCCAAGAATGCTGTTCGTACACTTGAACGAAAATTGTGGCTCCTTCTTCAACTTTTTTTAACGCTACCGCAGCTTTGAGATAGAGCACCTGTTTTTGGAGACATAGCTGAAAAGACAAATGTTCAACCATGCCAAGAATGCTGTTCTCAAAGAAGAATATAACTAATTGTGCGGCCTCGTGAAAACGTCGGATTAAAAGAGCGACTAATTGCGGAAGCCCCAAAAAGGCAACCCTTTTTTCCTTATCTTTCTTGGGCTACACCAACCTGTTCTTGAGCTCAATGGCTTATATGTGTTTGCCCTAAAAGATTGGGTGAAATGCCGATTAGTCATGTATTCAAACGGGATAGATGGCTTAACTGTCAATACAAAACATGCTCCTACATAGTATGTAACCACGTGTCTTGAAAATATGACACAGTTCACAGAAAGGCGTAAGCGCAGACAGAAGTTCGTTCTGTTCGACTCTAACGAACTGCTGCCGAAAAATAATAAAATGACATATTAAGATAATGAACAAGATGAAAAACAAGGTGATATATAGGATGCATGGAAAATAAGCCACAGCTTACAGCACATTGCAAGTGATCACGAAGGAAAATTGCGGACTCCACATGAGCATCACAGTTTCAAGCCTCAAGTCTGTGAAAATCATTTCGTGTCAACAGCGAATGGCGCAAAGTGTAAATTGCAGGTCAAACGGAGCCATGTATTCTGGCAACATGCTATGTCGGCTTGCTTATAAAGTATGAGAAAATTGAAGTGTCGTATAGAATGTAAAGGTGCAGCAACACTGAATGAAAATGTAAGGAAAAATAAAGTTTTTTTTTATAATGACGAAATTTCGCACAGATTAAAAAAATGTTGAATCGCCTAATGGGGTAGATGTAGATTTTAAGAAAAGAGCTAAAGTGAAAAGCGTTTGCCTTGTGGTAGCCAAACATTAGGTAATAAAAGGCGCATATGCAGCAGAAGCCACACTTGATATTATACACTTACCAAGTTATACCAGGCCCTTTTTACTCTATAAAAATGCCTCGCCGAGGTGCTCTAAGGTTCTCGTCTGCTGACCCTTAGGTCGCAGGATTGAATCCAGGCTGCGGCGGCTGCATTTTTGATGGAGGCGAAAACGCTGTAGGCCCATGTGGTCAGATTTGGGCGCATGTTAACGAACCCGACGTGGTCGAAATTTCCGGTGTCCTCCAGTACGGCGTCTCTCATAATGATATGGTCGTTTCGGGACAATAAACCCCACGTAACATCATACTCTATCAAGATAATTTCGTCTTTTCATGTCTAAGTTAAAGTGCCTGTGCTTTTGTACTTTCTGATATACATCGTCCTCTTCCTATTCCGCTTGTTCGTGCTTAGGGCAATGATCAGTTGCAGCAAGGTACAACGAGCAGCTAATTAGCTCTTAGAATTATGTCTGCCCGGCTTTCACCATGAAGCAAAAAAACGTGGCTAACAGAAGTGAAAACGCAGGATATAAAGTCTGAAAGCTGTTGATTTATCAAAAGTGCCTGTCATTTGGTGGACCTTTTTAGGTGCGGAGCACCTCAGAGGTGGGGCTTCACCCGTGTCATGTCATGTCGTGTCACGTCATGTAGCCACAGTTCATCATAAAATATCACAGCATATCCACGTAGTGCATGATAATGAGTGGAACGAAGCACCCATCCGTCTGTCTGTCTGTCTGTCTGTCTGTCTGTCTGTCTGTCTGTCTGTCTGTCTGTCTGTCTGTCTGTCTGTCTGTCAGTCTGTCTGTCTGTCTGTCTGTCTGCCTGCCTGCCTGTCTGTCTGTCTGTCTGTCTGTCTGTCTGTCTGTCTGTCCGCCCGTCTCTCCGTCCGTCCGTCCGTCCGTCCGTCTGTCTGTCTGTCTGTCTGTCTGTCTGTCTGTCTGTCTGTCTGTCTGTCTGTCTGTCTGTCTGTCTGTCTGTCTGTCTGTCTGTCTGTCTGTCTGTCTGTGCTGGGTACGCAGCAGGGATAGGCTGCCATAAACCATAAGGACCTTCGCCGCTAAAAACAGGTATGCGTCACAAAAGTGCGGAGAATCCCCCTACTCGGCCGCGGTCCACTAAAAATGAAGAAGGCCAAAGTGAGCCCAACTAATAGGCCGACGACAACGTTAGTCGAGCTGAAACATCCTTCTCTCAATGCCGTATAGGGCAGTGAAACCAGGCATGTATAAAACAACAACAACAACAACAACAACAACCACAAGAAGAAGAAGAAGAAGAGGAAGAAGAAGAAGAAGAACTTAGTAGAAGAAGAAGGTCTATAACAGCCTTAGGTTAAGCTGCATTTTGATGCACACTTCTGTATGACGTAAGTAGAGTGAAAACAACCATTTCTTAATGACCAGTATGAAGCTTAGTACCACTGATGCCTCATCTAAGAAATATCTCTCTAAACGCTGCATTCTTACCCCTCCCTAGGTTTCACGTTATTGGAGCTGAAACACCCTTCTCCAGATATGCTTCGTTCCTTCCCATTTTTTTATTTCATTCAGCGATTTCTTTCATACTAGAATGGACCGGTTCATGCACCCACGCATGTGAATTTTTCAGAGATTATGACCCCGAATCGGGCGGCTATGCAGTATCTTTTGTGTGGCTGTGTTCACATTATGCTTATAAGAACTTATGTAACAACTTCAGCCAGTGAAGGTACATCTACGCATTTACATCACACTAAACTAACTCTTGATAGATACAAGAACTTCTCCTTTGAACAAAGTAGAGACATTTTCTTTTCTCTTTTAATAGTGTCAGCGTACATTAAAAAGAACTTCATGTTCTATATTTCTTACCTAGTCGGCATTCTCGTTCGGAACAACAATACGCAAAGATCACAACTACTGTTGTATCATTGCAAGAACTTAAGCAAGTGTCCGCGTGACCCTTTGGAATCGCTGAGTGTGATGTCCGCTACCATTCCCAAATGGTGCAGGGCTCCAACCGCGTAGACTCGAGACAGTTGTACTACGTGCCACATTTCTTCTATTCGACGCACATTCGTCATTCAATAATTGCTCACAAGGGAGCCTCAGAACGACAGCAAAAATGGCTGCGCGCAGATGGTGGTTTACTGAGGGAAACTTCTAGACGCCCAAAACACCACTAGAAGAAAGACACACACAGAAAGAGCATCAACTCGCAACTGAAAAAGATGGTGGTTTACCCTATGGCTATGGGCTAGACGACCATCCCTGATCGGCGCATTCTCTCTCCTCGATCATTTCCCTGCTTGATACGCCCGCGAATGTCAGTTGGTTTGTACAGAGGATGGTCGCGTCCTCGACGGAAGTATCGTACTACACCAGCGGGCTCGCCTGTATGCCAGCGACCCATTTCATCTTAGAAATTACATGCAATCGAACCAGAGCCTACTCACGTGGCGCAAACCTCCCTACGTTACAAACATTTGAGCGTTGCCGTTTTTTCCTACTTACGCAGCAACTGCAGCTTCTGACTGTAGCCGGCGTTAGAGATATGGAAACTGAATGATCAGCGCGCGAGATATGTTTCAACTGCGTATTTACGGCTGAGAACAACTGACACGTGTCCAATGAGATGGCGGGAACACAACTCTACGTCTTCCCAAGCATCTCTCACAGCTTGATTTCTCAACCAACTGCTTTTGCAGAGGTTCGTGCGTCAGGGGGAAGTGAGTGGATGTCGATTCACCAGCCACCGAGAAGCACAACACACTTTCAGTTTTTCTGATTGGACGCGTGGCGCGTGTCCCTTCGGTTTTACTGCACAGGTTTGTCGCGGCGAAGTTTACCAATCGCCGCCTTTGAATGATCGATAGCAGTAGAGCTCGCCGAGTCTCTATCCACTGTTGTGTGTTTTCGTGTACTAATAACTTGAAACAAAATATGCATCAATGAAAAAAACTTGTGATGACCTCAGGACAACGCCAGGTCGGGCTTATTCAAGGCAACTCAAACACAATACTCATCGTCTTCATATCAAAATCAGAAAAAGGTAAGTAGGGAGGTTGACTGTAAGCAATGACACTCTCATGCAATGGTGGCCCAGCGCAGTTCATGCGAGAATGTTTTATTGCTCTTTAAAATTCATTATAATGCAGTGGTTGTTTGCTGCAATTTCAAGGTCGACAAATGTTGAAGGATAAAAAAAACAGACGCTTTCTATCTATCTATCTATCTATCTATCTATCTATCTATCTATCTATCTATCTATCTATCCTATCTATCTATCTATCTATCTATCTATCTATCTATCTATCTATCTATCTATCTATCTATCTATTTAGCCACCTATGTCATTTCGCTGTCCTGGCCAAGAAAGAGAGAACTCTTCATTGAAATGCAGAGAATTTAGCCGGCATGTAAAATTCGCTGACTTGCTACTCTGCGTGAGGAAGGGGATTGAGGATTTTAAGTACAAATAGGAAGAGAGAGAGAAAAAAAGACAAATTGGGAATATAGATGATAGAATAAAAAGAAATAAAGGAAAAGGCCACCTCTTTGACCATTGAATGAGGACGTGCGTTAATAGTTTTTTTTTGTAGTGTCAAGCTACAGCTACAGCTTGTTTGGCTGACCGATGCTGTCCAACTACGAAAGCAAAAGTTTCATAGCACGCCTCTGTAAAGTGGGGCATGATAAAGGTCCCAATCCATATATACCAAAATTGGTATGGCATTACATGACTGTGTGACGAGCATAACTGACTAGCCATAATAGTAAAATCATGACATGTATGTCGCAAAAGTCATGGTGTACATCTCAAGGTCTTGCTGCTCTTCCGGTGGTTTTGTTCCCATAACATATTGCAAATTTAGTATGGTATGCCATGACATCATGGCGAACGTAAGTGACAGGCCATCACGTGGAAATCATGAACTGCGTATCATGTAAGTCATGAGTAACTGGCACGTTCATGGTGCGCTGGCGGTCGTTTCGCGCGCTTCACATATACCGAACTTGGCATTACATGACATGAATGGACGACGAAGGTATGGGACTGGTGCAAACATGATAATGATGACATGAATGTCGCGTAAGAACATGACGACGCGCCGCACTCAAGATGCACTGTCGATCGTTTCACTAGCTCCACATATATCAAATCTGGTACTAGGTGACGTAAATAGATGATGAAGGTATGTGACTAGTGGAAACATGATACATCATTACATCGGTGTCATGTAAGAACTTGACTGCATGCCAGGCTCGTGATGCGCTCGCGGCCGTTTCGCTAGCTTCACATATATCAAATCCGGTACTACGCGACGTGAATAGATGACGAAGGTATGTGACTGGGCAAACATGAAATCATGAAACTGATTGATATGTAGGGTTTATCGTCCCAAAACCAATATATGATTATGAGAGACGTCGTGGTGGAGGGCTCCGAAAATTTCGACCACCTGGGGTTCTTAATTTAACGTGCACCCAAATCTGAGCACACGAGCCTACAACATTTTCGCCTCCATCGGAAATGCAGCCGCCGCAGCCGGGATTTTATCCCGCGACCTGTGGGTCCGCAGCCGAGTACTTTGGGCACGAGACCACCGTGGCGGAGCGATAATCATGAAATGCGTACCATGTAAGAACATGGTTTTACACTACGCTCGTGATGCCCTCACGGGCGTTTCGCTAGCTTTCCATATACCAAATTTGGTATTACGTTACGTGAATAAGTGACGAAGGCAAATTACATGTTCAAGCATGATAATCATGGCATGCGTGTCGTGTAAAACAAGACTACACGCTACGGTCATAGCAGACGTCCGGCTGTTTTGCTAGCTCCACATATACCAGATTTGGTAATACGTGGCATGGATGAACGACGAACACATATTCTAGGCGCAAACTTAATAGCCATGACAAAGAAGTCATGTACCGTATAATTTACGTCCGTCTCGTAACGTTTTGTTGATTTTAGTGTGAAATATCAACCTTCCTCATACTTGCTTCCCATATCATCGATTCCCATTGTACGTGGGACCTGCCAATTGTTTTTGTGCTGCAATTGACCTGTTATAACTGTTCTAACGACGATTAGTGTCCCGTTGTGTCGCATATAGCTACGTTTTAAGTAAATAGATGGATAAATAAATAAAAATCGGGCTGGTCAGCACAAATTGCCACCTTCAGAATAGTAGCATCGCTTTTATCGAATAGATATTGGACCATTTTCTGAAATACATTGTTTTAAAACATGTCTACCGACAACTTATAAAAACTATTGATTACAGTTTGAAGAATATATGCATGTATACTTGCGTTATAGGGCAAGCACTTGTGATATATCAAAGTTTGTTAAACCCAAAGTTAATGTTGCTGTGTTCGTTAAAAAATCTTTACACTCAATTGTCACTGCGACGAACAACAGAAAGAACACGCGACGCATTTTGGTAAGGAACAACAACAAGAAAAATACAAGACAAAAGAGTTGCGCAAATAGGATAATATTAATAAAAAAGGGGGTTCATTGTTCTGTGATAACGTAGCATTGCCTAATCATCTCGGTGTTTGATTATCTCGAGTTTTCCATGCAGCGATTGAGATAAACTAGCTTAAAGCGTTTTAATGCAACGCCATCACGCACTGGCGTAAAGAAAAAAAAAGTTCAAGAAAAGGCCTGGAGTGCTCGCGCCATGGCCGCGAACGATCCACGCCTCTGCTCGCTAATCGTTCTCTTTCGTCGTGCGACTTGTCGTCATCAGTAGATGTCGACTGCTCTAGCTTGCTCCATCAGTTTCCTTTGTGCCATGGCGTAATAACAAGACCTGCTGGGTCGACGATCGGAAAGCGCAGAGTTGTGCAACCAGGGCATTCTGTATTAAAATATATGGCCACTCCCTGGAGTGCCTGGAGAAACTTGCTGCGCAAATGCGCAAAGCGTTTGCTTTCGGATACACAAAGAATAGAAGTGGGGGGTGGGATGAGAAAAGAGAGATAGTGAGGACAAATAAGCAGCTTCGCTGCACAGACAAAGCAAGAAAAAGAAACATGAATGCTGCATCACTGGAGTAAAAAAAAAAGGGTGCGGGGGGGGGGGAGTAACGTGGTGCGATGGGACAATATCAAAAAGAGACATCAAACAGCGTTTCGGGCCTACACTCAGTGCATGACATTTTTTATTCAAGCGTTGCAGTGCGAAAAGGTTTTGTGATAGAGAAAACACGTTCTGTCCGGGCCTGTCTGTAATCTTTGTTTGTCATCTTCAAGCGACTAATGGCGCACGCCTGCAACGCATGCAGATGACGCGCTCTGCACGTTTATCAGAGAGTTATGCAGCCATGCGAGCATATAAACTGGGAATTTCGATTTGCGTAGCAAACAGGTTGAGCGAATTTTCAAAAATTTCAAATAAGAATTTGAGTAGCACTGTATTCTATTCGGTACTATAATTGAATAGCGCATATTCGAATTTTTGTTTAATATTCGAATACTGTTTGAATAAGTCGTCGCGACGAAAAAAAAACCGCCAAGGAACAACGCGATTGCAGAGTGAAGGATCTTTTTTTTTGCTAGTTTTAAAGAGTGACCAGCTAAATCGCATGCATTTCTATCTTTCACTGTTCTATCGGAAATTTACTCATCATTGGGTGAAGGAATTTATGCTGAAGCAAAAGCTACCGTGTCGCTGAAATGAATGTACTTTGAATTCACTATCATAATATGCATGATATTCATTCTTGAAAGAGTATTGAGCTGTTAGGCCTTGGTGATATAATAAAGCTGGTGACAAAGTGCGAACTCAAATACTGAAGTAATTGCTGCATTCATCTCCCAAACGAAAAAGAAAACATTCGACGGCTCTAGTCGCCACATTGTATGCAAACTACATAAGTTTATATAATTGTGGTATATCTTGTAGGTTAACTGTAATAGTTAAGTTGCTTCGTTAAACCTCATAAATATTTGTCTGAAATTGAAAAAAAAAGTTTCTGAATTCTAGGCCTATCTTGGAAATGGATGCCCCACTATTAAAAAGCCTTTTGAATAGTATTCAATTCGTATTCATAGTCGATTTGGTCTGGTCACTTTTTGATTTGTAATTGGTTTGCTTCCAAAATTCACACTTCGCACAACACATGCATGTAGCAAAGAGGAGCAGCATATTTAATTATGATTTTTCGTGGTTGACTGCCTGTTGCCTATACATTTCATGAGAAAGAAAAAGGCTGTAGCACTTACGTGGTAATGAGTTCTCAACGTTTCTGTCACAATGAGGATCAAAAGTTTTCGCTTAATGCTTGGTTTGATTGTGTTTGTTATTGAAGTTACGATTGATGATTTGATTGATATGCGGGGTTTAAAGTACCAAAACCACCATATGATTATGAAAGACGCCGTAGTGGAGGGCTCCGGAAATTTAGACCACCTGGGGTTTTCAAAGTACATCCAAATCTGAGCACACGGACTTACAGAATTTTCGCCATCATCGAAAATGCAGCTGTGGCAGCTGGGATTCAATCCCGCAACCTGCGGGTCAGCGGTAGAACACATTAGCCACTAGACCACTGAGGTAGGGCTGTTGTTGCAATTACCTTTGTGACAATATTGTACGGTATTTGAGAGGAATGTTCTAAGTCGCGCGAACAATTTCTCAACATTACTGTCTTCTCGTTACTTCATTCAACAAATCAATGAAAACAGCAACGAATTAGGATATGTCGATATCCGGCAGCAATCTTGGTAATGTACGTTTAGGTTACTTAAGTTTATAGTTCGAAAAATATTTGCTATACTATTTCATTCCTTCTGAGAAGCGTTTATGCAAGTCTACGCGACTAAAACGCATGCTCTCTGGAAATCAGATTGGTTAGAATATCTTTTTTACCATGCTTGCCATCCCACAGGGTCGGTGAGCTCGTTAACGAGACTGCTATAACGTCCGTTCACCTATTACCCTCCCAAACAAGTCATCGTCAAGTCGCCGAACCGAACACAAGTCGAATAAAAACGACCTGGCCTCTAGTAAACTGTTGTAGCCCTTTAGCACGCTCGGGATAATTGCGTGGAAGTGTTTGGGAAATTAATGACTACGGTTATTGGCAAGAACAAGCTGCTGCAAAGAGCTCAGAGCCTACCGAGCGCCCTGTGTAAACGGCGAAAAACGTTCCGCCTACTTCCCAAGTAGGGCGCGTGCCTGCAGGTATAGTGTGCCTGTAGATATAATTAGCGCCGCGACTCAGCTAGCGCTCTTCTTTCCCTAACCTGCCGGCCGTTTATTTGCCTTAATTGCCGCACGACCCGGGGGGCCCTCGCCGTTATCGCAGTGGTCCCGGGGGTACATACATCCACAGCCGGCCGCAGAGCAAATTCTTGCGAGCTCAAGCCGCGTTTCAGCGCTCAGTTACGCAACGCTGTCGAGATTAAGGGTTCGGGGGAAGTGATACACTCTAGTTTACACGCTGCCAGCCGCGCAGCTATCTCCGAAAATGCGCGCTTCATGCGGTCACGATGCCCGAGCTGCGAAATTCCGCGTGTATATATGGGGACGGCCGAACGATTCTTTCAGAGTATAACAACGGCTATAGGGCTTGTGAACACAATAGGTACCACTGTGAGTAGGAGATAGTGGGAATGGCATTTCTCGTCCACAACCGATAAAGCGAACAATCTCGTTGCTTTGAGTATAGTGATACGCGTGCCAGCGAAGCACCCACGTATAGGCGATTCTAAGGCTTAGCATATTTAAAAAGCAAGTCAACAGGAAAGTTGTCGGCAAGAAGTTCTTCCGAGAATTTTGATTGCCAAACTCCACACGATCGACTCATCTGAATCCAATAAGCAGTGGGAACACGAATACACCTTGAAGAACGGAGGTTGAGCCCCCATGCAAAGCCTCAATCAATAATTCAAGCTGCGAAGCAAAATGGCTGCTGGTCTGACTGCAAAACACAACTTCATACCCAGACATCGCTTTTAGTTCACCGTTTTTCACACCAAGTGGTGTACAGACCTTAACGCTGTGCACCATAATGTACATCACATCTGCAGACTTTTGCTGAAGTTTTACCATGATCAACGTCCCCTTTCTCATCGATTTACCGACAGGTGATTTTTTGAGGACAACGAGTCATATCTCGGCTTTCACACACCCCAGGACGACAAATCAGGTCTCAATTGAATCGCAAAAATCCGGAGATAGCCGTAGAAAAAACTGCGAGCGCCCAATTCAACTGAGAGCGTCAAAAGAGACTTATTCAGAAGACACACTCAGTGTTGCCGGACTGCTGTCACTGCTTGAGCTGGGTTTGGCGAAACAACTTCCACAGCGAATTAAGCCTACCGGAACTGCTCCTCCACCTCTTAGCCAATAAGCACAGATTATTCCAACTGCGTGAGCGGGAGCGGCGGCGTCAACAGCACGGGTAAGTGAGCTCTGCCCATATCTACCTATAACTTTAGCAATTTTGGTTCCAGGAGGGTCAGAGTGATGTCTATTTGTTCGTGAAGATACAAGGAGTTCAACCGCTACAAATACTGCTATTACAAACGAAAATTTTAGATTTTAAATTTTAGGAGCGGAAACAGTGTGAATCTGTGAAAACAACAACAGTCGGACCACGTGCCCGGTGCCGCGCAGTTCCCAACGGGGAAAAAAAAACTCGCGAGTTGATGGAACTGCATTAAGAGGCCTGAGGTGTGGCCTCACTGGTAACCACCGCCGGGAACGCACTCCCTCACCAGAGAAGGATTGGCCACCCTGGTGCAGTATCTGGCCACTACCTCCCACATGGATACGCCAAATAACTCACGGCCCTCAGTCCTCAGCAGCTGCGAAGCAACAGACTACGGCGGCGGTCAGATCTGCAACGCAGCAGAGGGTGCTAAGAATCTCTGGATCTGGACAGGCCGCCTTTGGAACCTGAACTTGGCAACGTTTAACGCTAGAACCTTATCTAGTGAGGGAAGTCTAGCTGTACTATTCGAGGAGCTAGAGGGTGTTAAATGGGATATAATAGGGCTCAGTGAGGTTAGGAGGACAGACGAAGCCTATACGGTGCTACAGAATGGGCACGTCCTTTGCTATCGGGGCTTGGCAGACAGAAGAGAACTGGGAGTGGGGTTCCTGATTCACAGAAACATAGCTGGCAACATAGAGAAACATTATAGCATCAATGAAAGGGTGGTAGGTATTGTAATTAAACTGAATAAAAGATACAAGATGAAGGTAGTACAGGCTTACGCGCCTACATCCAGCCATGATGGCGCTTCAGTTGAAAGCTTCTATGAAGACGTGGAATCGGCAATGAGTAAAGTAAAAACACAGTATACTATAGTTATGGGTGAATTTAATGCAAAGGTAGGGAAGAAGCAGGCTGGAGACCAGGCAGTAGGAGATTATGGCATCGGCACTAGAAACGCCAGAGGAGAGCTACTAGTGGAATTCGCAGAACGCAATAATTTACGGATTTTGAATACCTTCTACCGAAAACGAGAAAACCGCAATTGGACATGGAGGAGCCCTAATGGCGAAAATAAGAACGAAATAGACTTTATAATGACTGCACACCCAGGAATCGTGCAGGATGTGGAAGTGGTTGGCAAGGTACGATGCAGTGACCATAGAATGGTACGGTCTCGAATTCGCCTAGACTTGAAGAAGGAACGACAGAAACTGATACGCAAGAAGCCAATCAATGAGCTAGCACTGAGAGGGAAAGTACAGGAATTCAGAGTGTCGCTGCAGAACAGGTATTCGGCCCTTAGTGAGGAAACCAACCTTAGCGTAGATACAATGAATGATAATCTGACGAGTATCATTACGGAGTGTGCAGTGGAAGCTGGAGGCAGGGTAGTTAGACAGGACACTGGCAAGCTTTCCCAGAAAACGAAGAACCTAATTAAGAAGCGCCAAATCATGAAAGTGTCAAGTACAACAGACAAAATGGAACTGGCAGAGCTTTCGAAGTTGATTAATAGACGTAAAGTATGCGATGTAAGAAGGTATAACATGGAGAGAATCGAACATGCTCTGAAAAACGGAGGAAGCTTCAAAGCAGCGAAGAGGAAACTTTGGATAGGCAAAAGTCGGATGTATGCACTAAGGGACAAAGAAGGCAAAATAAGTACCAATATGGATAGGATAGTCAAAATAGCGGAGAAGTTTTACAGAAATCTGTACAGTAGCCGAGACAACCACGACCTTAATACGATAAGAACTAGCAGTAACCCAGATGACACCCCACCAGTAATGATAGAAGAAGTCAAAAAACTTTGGAGAGCATGCAAAGAGGCAAAGCTGCTGGTGAGGATCAGGTAACATCAGATCTGCTGAAAGATGGAGGACAGATTGTGTTAGAAAAACTAGCCACCCTGTTTACGAGGTGTCTCCTGACGGGAAGGGTACCAGAGTCTTGGAAGAACGCTAACATCATCTTAATACATAAGAAAGGAGATGACAAGGACTTGAAAAATTACAGGCCGATCAGCTTTCTCTCTGTAGTGTACAAGCTATTTACAAAGGTAATTGCTAGCAGAGTAAAGAAAAAATTAGAATTCGATCAACCAAAGGAACAAGCAGGATTTCGAACAGGCTACTCAACAATTGACCACATTCATACTATCAATCAGGTAATAGAGAAATGCTCAGTGTATAACCAACCACTATACATAGCCTTCATAGATTACGAGAAGGCGTTTGATTCAGTAGAAATATCAGCCGTCATGCAGACACTGCGGAATCAGGGCGTAGATGAAGTATATATAAACATTCCGGAAGAAATCTACAGGGGATCAACTGCTACCATAGTGCTTCATAAAGAAAGCAACAGAATACCAATTAAGAAGGGTGTAAGGCAGGGGGACACAATCTCCCCAATGCTATTTACCGCGTGCTTACAGGATGTTTCCAGAAGCCTAGAATGGTAACAGTTAGGGATAAGAGTTAATGAAGAATACCTTAGTAACCTGCGCTTCACCGATGACATTGCATTGCTGAGTAACTCAGGGGACGAATTGCAACTCATGATTACGGAGTTACACAAGGAGAGCAGAAAAGTGGGTCTTAAAATTAATCTACAGAAAACGAAAGTAATGTACAACAACCTCGGAAAGGAACAGCGCTTCGAGATAGGTAATAGTGCACTTGAAGTTGTAAAAGACTATGTCTACTTAGGGCAGGTAATAACCGCAGAGCCTAACCACGAGATTGAAGTAACTAGAAGAATAAGAATGGGGTGGAGCACATTCGGCAAGCACTCTCAAATTATGACAGGTAGATTGCCATTATCCCTTAAGGGGAAGGTATATAACAGCTGTATCTTGCCGGTACTTAGCTACGGAGCAGAAACCTGGAGACTCACAAAGAGGGTTCAGCTTAAATTGAGGACGACGCAGCGAGCAATGGAAAGAAAAATGATAGGTGCAACCTTGAGAGACAAGAAGAGAGCGGAGTGGATTAGGGGACAAACGGGGGTTAAGGATATCATAGTTGAAATAAAGAAGAGGAAATGGACATGGGCCGGGCATGTAGCGCGTAGACAGGTTAACCGCTGGTCATTAAGAGTAACTAACTGGATTCCTAGAGAAGGAAAGCGGGTTAGGGGGAGACAGAAGGTTAGGTGGGCAGATGAAATTAAGAAGTTTGCGGGTATAAATTGGCAGCAGCTAGCACAGGACCGGGTTAACTGGCGGAGCATGGGAGAGGCCTTTGTCCTGCAGTGGACGTAGCCAGGCTGATTATGATGATGATGATGTTTTTACCCCATGTAGTGCTGCTTTTCTGCATTATTTATTTGGGAAAGCTCTTCAGAAAAGAAATCCACTAAGCGTAATATAACGAAATTGCAAAGAAAAAGACAAGTTGTCTTACCGTACATGCCACTAGAATGCAATTAGCGAATAATCGTTGCACTACAATTAGCTTTTCAAAAATCACCCCCGCCCCCCATTTTCAGGAGATACACAAAAGAGTCTCGGGAAAAAATTCAGCCGGCCAAATAAAACTAATCACGTTGTACAGCATAACTACGTTGTCAACATTAAGTGCCTGAAGTGCAGTTAGCGAATAATCGGGCATCGCTAAATAATCATTCTTTGAAGAATGCTCCGCATAGCATTACGCCCAGCGCTCCCCCTAAGGGTCGGCTTTGCCGCACTAGTAGATGTCCCTGATTGCTGCACATGGCTTGCAACGATCTCTAAGGCGGCTTAACTCTATTGACCTCTGTCCAGTAACTAAGGTTTCTAAAGGTTACCGGCAATAGAATGTATTTGGAACTTGTGTAGAGTATGAACTTGTATACATATTGATTGTTCGTGAGTGTTGGTCTGTATTTCTCAGGCTTGTCACAAGTCGTGATGTCGAGTTATATCCGGGCTTGAGCTCGACTTCAGATGACAAACTTGAGCAGATTTTACAAACTTTAAAAGAGCACTCGGAGACGTTAGCTGATATTAAACGAGACCAGAGAGCAGTTCAAAAGGAAGTAAAAGAAAGTGACACTGCCATAAAAAATATCGAAGATCACCTAGCTAAACTTGAGTCCTCTCTTTCTAAAATTGACGACGCACACCAAATGGCAACTAAATTAAACTAGGTTGTTGCGGCGCTATCTAGAAAGGTTGACGAAATGGAAAATCGGCAGCGCTGCAATATGCTTCTTATTTTCGGCCTGCATCAGCAAGATAAGGAAACGCAAGAAGACCTCACCAAAGTGCATGGTACGCGACAATAATTTTTGAGTAATCAGTTTTTCGCCTAACAGCGTAGAGCGCATGCACCGAATTCGGAAAACACAGTAAAGGGCGCGACCGGTTCTTCTTCGATCATACGACTTCAAAGAAAAACAGGAAATTATACGAAACTGTTACAAATTAAAGGGCATGTGCGTCTCAATCAGTGATGACTTTTCAAAGCACGTGTTACGTGGTAGAAAGAGCCTCTAAGAAAGCGCCAAAGAAGAGAAGACGAGTGTAAAGTGGGTGCGCCTGGTTTATGATAAGCTTTACGTAGACGGCAAGGCGTATTACTGAAACGATTCCTCTGATTCTCGTAAAGAGTGCCAAAATGCTCGCCCTTACGAGAAAGGCACGGCCTCAGACAGCAGTAAAAGTCTTTCCTGGCAAGCTAACAGTTATCAATAATAACGCACGCATCATTTGTAGCTAGTCATCATTTTTCGAATCCGTGCTTTTCGAGCATGAACCAGACATTGTAGTAGTGACCGAAACCTTGTGAAGCGAATCGATTGAGAATACCGAATTCTTGCTTCCGAATTATTTAGCCCGCCGTAAACACCGAGGATCCAAGGGGGGAGGTGTCGCCATTGTTTGTAAAACTTCAATTCATTGTACTGAAATGTTTACCTCGTTGCAGTTGTAATGTGTTGCCTGCACCATGGAAATGAATGGCCTGTCCTTTGCAATTATTGCTGTGCATCGCCCACCGGTTACTTCTGAAGAATATATGATACTACTTAACAATAAATTATTTGACATGTTAAGCATCTCAAATACAAGAATATAACGATGGGAGACTTTTTTACCACATATTGATTGGGCCAATTTTAGGGAAGGTCAAAATGAACAATCTGTGTCCCGAGTCTTACTGGATCTGGCTTTCTTGCTTGATATAACAAAGATTGTCACTATACCTACGCGAACTCATGAATCCGGAGATTCGTTGCTTGATTTGGTCTTTTTAGGCAAGCCTATCGTGCAATCGAATTATCGGTACGAAGTATTGGAAGGCATATCTGAGCACAAAATGGTGATCGTACATAGAGTTACGACACGTACCTCTCGGACAAAACAGAATAAAATCATATCAGTCCTCAATTTTTGCAGAGCAAATGATACTGGATTAATAGACCATTTAGAACAAAGATACGATGCCTTCAGCCAGTATATCTCACTAAATACTACATCAGCAAATTATACATGAAATATGTTTAAAGGCATTGTTTTCAAATCAATAGAAATGTTTGTTCCGAAGCACATTAGGAAAGTCAATAGACAAAACCCATGGATTACTCAGAAAATATTTCATAAAAAACGACTTTTGAAAAGAATGAGGGCTAAAAAACCTTTGTCTCTAAACAAACGCCATTACGTCAATTCGCTTTCTAGGGAACTCAGAATAGAAATTCTTCAGGCAAAACACGGATGCATAATTGAAACACTTACCGATTTCATTAAAACATCACCGGGAAAAGTTTCGAGGTACCTTTCAGAACCGAAGCGTTGCATTATTTTTTAAAGAACGCTAACGCAACTATCACGAATAATTGTGAAATTGCTTGTCACTTTAATGAATATTTTGAATCAGTTTTCATTTGGAGACGATGGCTCAACGCCACAAGTGCGATTTTCTTGTGAACAACGTCTAGCTGGGCTAACTATAACACAAGAAGGCACTCTGAATCTGCTGCTTAAAATAGATGTGCAAAAACGCCCAGTGCCATGATCAAATTCCCAGCGCCTTCTTAAGGCCATATGCCGAGTGGTGTTCATTTTTAAACAGGATAGTTAAAGACAATAGTCTTTCTTGGGGACCTTTGATGCAAAAAACTTTAGTCTGTCCGTACATTTGTCTGTTTGTTCACCCTTAACGGTACTGGGTACCCTAAACGGCATCAGACAATACTCCAAATGGCCGACCCCATCCTCACCACCCACCAATACTGATCAAGGTTCAGCGTTCATACTTGTGCGATTGTCAATTAAAAAAGCAAATATTGCGCATATTGAGGCAACATAACAACACGTATACATTCTGTATGTGCGGCTTCTACTGGAAAAGGCATCCATAAGTAATTATAAAGACCACAGCGTTTATCACGCTGCGCTGACCATGGAACGCTTGCACGAAAAGGCAAGTGTTCCTAATGCTTTGTTAAATTGACACGGTGGTGGCACCTACCCATCGCCTTGCATTCCACACCTTATCACATCTGAGAAGGGTGCGCATGCCCGTTTCAGAGCCACGTGCTTCGTTTTCCAAGGTAACTGCCAGATAGCGCTCATGTCTCACGTGTGACGTGACGTGATGCGCTCATCGCCTCCGCTGCACGCTCGAGGCACTCTAACGCAGTGCCTTCGGAATACCATTCACTGATTTTCTTGCACAGAACATCAAATGAACGTTTTGTTCGCTCTCTTCAGACGCAAGACTATCGTCTTTCGACGACATTTGCAGTCTAACATGCAGATACGTGGTCATTTTTTTTCTGTTGGACATATTTACAAAGTCGCTTAACTCGGGGGACGTTCCGACTGATTGGAGATGTGCTAAGGTAATACCAATTCAAAAACAAAGTTCCGAAAATGACGTCGCAAACTACCGACCAATTTTCTTGACAAGTAATGGTTGTAAAACTCTGGAGCACATTTTGACTACTCACTTAATAAAGTTTGTGGAAGAAAATAGCATATTAGGTAAAAATCAGAACGGGTTTCGGTGAGGATACTCTACTATTACAATTCTTACAGAGCTTACACACGGAATGGGTCAGTGTATAGATGAAAAGGGTAAAATGGACATGAAATGTATCAATTTTCGAAAAGCATTTGACGAAATATCACATAGAAAGTTGCTTGTGAAATTATCTTGTTTCCTTGGTGACAGTCAACTACTAAAATAAATAGAGGTGTATTTGTCAAACAGAGAACCATTTGTTGAACTAAATAACTTTCGCAGTGCCAATAAACCGGTCCGATCGGGTTTTCCGCAAGGGTCGGTTATATGCCCTTTACTTTTTTCTATCTACGTTAGTGATACGGGTGAAGGTTTTTCACAGCGAGTAGCTATAAAACAATATACAGATGATACAATCGTGTATGCAAAGATTTGCTCCTCGAACGACCAACAGGTACTTATTCACTACCTAAAAAAATTTAGTGCTTGGTGTGATGAGTGGCAAATGGAACTGAATGCATCCAAAACCCTTTTCATGCGCAAGACACGTAAAAAGGCCCGCTATCTTTTCCGTACATCATTAAAGGCACACTGCTATCTCAAGATAAAGACGTTAAATACCTAGGTATTCGCCTTGCACACGACATGAACTGGTCAGTCCATGTCGATGATGTTTGTAATAGAGCCATGCGCAAACTTTGGTCGTTACGACGAAAACTGCACAATGCTACTCCAGAGGCTAAAGCTATTCCATACAAAATGACAGTTCTACAAGTACTGACTTACGCTAGTGATATATCCGAACCTTACACAAAAACAAATACGCTAAAATGTGCGCGTATACAAAATAAAGCTTTGTGGTTCATTTTGAACGCGTATTCAAGAACTCGATGTATCAGCGAGCTTAAAGAAAAAACTGGAATAATGACAGTGAAAAGAAAAATGCAACTTAATCGAATGATATTCTTTTTTCACATACTGAACAGAATTTTGGGGTTAATCTAGGTGAACACACCGTACTAGAGAAAACTACTTCATTCAGGACAAAACATTCAAAAGATATTACACCAATTAAACACAGAACAGAATTATTCAAATATTCTTTTTTAATTCGAAGCATTGATTATTGGAATCGGTTACCTCAAAACATAGTCGATTGTATCGATCTACAAAGTTTTGAAAAGGCTTTGTTAGAATATTTGTCAACGATTTGTATTGATTTAGCATTTCTTTGCGCTTCAATTGTCTTGTTGGTTACCCGTTGCCTGAACATGTTGAATGTTGTATATCTCCTCAAATATTATTTTTTCCTTTCCTTTGGTGACGTATACGGGATGTATTCGAACCTCTTATTTTAAATATAGCGGTGAGCTGTACGGGGTGTTTTCTGATTTCGTGTTTTGTTTTCTTATTCTGATATTTTGTGCAATTTTTAAGTATTCCATATTAAAATTGGTTTAGCATGTACTTTGTTTGTACATGAGAGTTATGTAAACCCAGCTCCTGTGTTGGCTTATGAGCTGACAGTATGAATAAAATAAATAAAATATTATATATGGAACCTGGAATGTATATAGCCTACAGAACATGAAGTCGTATAGAACATTAAAGCTGCTTTTACTTACCCCGCTGGCAAGCTTTTCCCCCGGATAACGCAAAACGGATGGTGTAAACGGTACTTCGTATAAATGATTCACGCTTGTGTTTTATTGTTGCCTTAAAACATTGCGTCAAGATGATGTGTGACCAAGACAAAAACAAGCGATGCACCGCTTCCAGAATAACCGCTTTGCAATTCTTCCTTGTCTTGCTTTTGTGAATAAGCTTGCGTCGAGGGGGAGCGGGAATGGGTCTCACATTTTTGAAGAAGTAAAATGTTTTTTTGTTATTGTAGTTGTGGTTGCAAGAAACCCAGCACAGAATGCTGCGAACGCTTTCAATCAGGTGTAATGGCCGAGAAAAATAGCGTCTGCGTCGTAAATCTTTGCCAATGTAAAAGTTCTGAAGCTGAATACTTCTTCAATATCTCACAGCTGCACGACACAGCTCAAGGCTTAAAGTTGCAGATGTAGCTCCTTTGGTTACAAAAAGAACTTCATTGAACTTAGAAAGCCCTAGTCTCGTCCTTGGTTGCTCGTCAGGGCAGCTGCTTTTTGCGCACTATATAGACACAACACGGCAATGCAGTTTACTTGCTGTTTCTTCGAGTGACGCAATGGCCTCCAGCTATAGAGGATCAAGAGTATTGTTCTGTGTACGGTCTCTTTAGGGCGGATTTCCACTTGCGACAGCATTGACGAAAGCGGACACATAACATCCGCGGCACACAAACGGATAGCCTTGCATCTCCTTTTGTGTCTGTCTCGCACGCTCGAGAGACCCGCTTCTGGTTAACCCTTAGCTATACTTCGCTTCCTCTTCTGAGCTCATTACGATAAACGCAGACGCGACTGTCAGCACTCTTGAAGGCAAATGTTATGCGCAACTCGGCATGGTAAATAATATGTCCGCACGAGGCAGTGTTCTGTCTTTAAAGCTTATGGTACTTTTCCATTGAGCATGAGATGGCGGGTATGATTTTCGATAGCTAGTGATGACATTCTGAGGTGGCGGAATTCAAATAAGAGTCTCACATATCCCACGCACTGTGAGGATCAGTGTCATGCAGAGCACTTAGTGGGGCGCCGCATGCACAGCATTATATGACATTGACACAGGCCGTGTCATTCTGTGGATGATGTGTCATTCTCTATCGCATTCCTATCATGCATGCACGTGTACGTTCTGCTACAAAAAATGCTAATTAAATTGTCCTGACGACTTCAAAACGCTTGAATCATGTCATTTGTATTATTTATGTTATGATACAGATAAAATGCATGCTATGGACATTTATGCTGAACCCTGTCGTTCATGCACGTCCTACACGCAAGTCATTTGATCTATATATGAATACACAGCAAGGTAAATAAACGTCCGCCATGGCATCATGATGTCGCATTGAATGCGTGTCACAACGCACGCGACAACCACGTTATGCGATATGCGTTACAACCACTATTTCACCTTGGCTTTGGACAAATGTCACCCAAGACCTTGTCATGGATATACCGGCTCACATGGGTCATGAAATACACGACATGGCATTCTAGTAATATCCTGTCTTTAATTTTTCTTGATACACTCATGTCATATGTAATATCGATGATAATTTATGAAGTTGACGAGATGGCTGAGTGCGCTCAGAGACTAGGCAGATACATACATACATACATACATACATACATACATACATACATACATACATACATGCATACATACATACATACATACATGCATGCATACATACATACATACATACATACATACATACATACATACATACATACATACATACATACATACATACATACATACATACATACATACATAGATAGATAGATAGATAGATAGATAGATAGATAGATAGATAGGTGCAACGTGCGGATTTGAAAGAATATCCAGCGGATAAAACAAATTTCGTATGTTCCCTCGACGGCGTCTTTCACATGCTTCGAGTCTAGTATAATGCAATCAATCAATCAGAGGAAGTGAAAAAGCGTGTTTCACATCTTGACAGGTTAATTGTGTGCACAAACATACAACGCGCATGGGAGGCTTGCGTCACAATTAGTGGATACAGGAGGCTCCCAGGTTGCTTGGCACCATCACATAATGCGGCGCGCACCCCACCATCGTCGCTGTGCGTGAGCAGTGTGTGTGTGTGTGTGTGTGTGTGTGTGTGATGGCACGCATGTGTGTGTACGTCATGAAGCGTCGAGGAAAATTGAAGCATACTTTATAGATCCCCAATAAACACTGGCAGCTAAGGGTTAGCTTTGACACAGTATGTAATAGTCGGCTTACAGTGAATAAACAAACAGAACAACGACATGTGACATAAAACAATTTACAGCATTGCAAGCGCCTGCACCACGACTACGCCCCGCCGCGGTGGTCTAGTGGCTAAGGTACTCGGCTGCTGACCCGCAGGTCGCGGGATCGAATCCCGGCTGCGGCGGCTGCATTTCCGATGGATGATTGATTGATATGTGGGGTTTAACATCCCAAAACCACCATATGATTATGAGAGACGCCGTTGTGGAGGGCTCCGGAAATTTAGACAACCTGGGGTTCTTTAACGTGCACCCAAATCTGAGCACACGGGCCTCCTTTCATTTCCGCCTCCATAGAAAATGCAGGCGCCGCAGCCGGGATTCAAACCCGCGACCTGCGGGTCAGCAGCCGAGTACCTTAGCCACTAGACCACCGCGGTGGGGCCATTTCCGATGGAGGCGGAAATGTAGGCCCGTGTGCTCAGATTTGGGTGCACGTTAAAAAACCTCAGGTGGTCGAAATTCCCGGAGCCCTGCACTACGGCGTATCTCATAATCATATGGTGGTTTTGGGACGTTAAACCCTACATATCAATCAATCAATCAATCAATGCACCACGACTACGCACTTGCGATGCGCGCGTGTGTATATGGCGCGTGCTGGTCACGGTGGCCCTTCGTACGATACAGCATGCGACATTTCGTCAGCACCTCAGAAAACCGAAAATAAACGCGTAAAAAAAGGAGGGTATCCCAGTCATCGCTGTATCCCCTTCTGAATGTGCTATACCATCGCCAACGTATTAGGAGCGTGACGATCGACGTTCCCACAAAATACATTTTTCTCAGGGTAAACTTTCTTTGATGACGTTGCACTTTTTCATCGTGCTCTGTGTAGCGGCCACTTGCCTTCTAAGGCGAACCCGAACACAATCGGACAAAGAAGGTCGTGATTCATCCGATTGTCACGTAAGCGCTCTTTTTATGAGGGCGCACAGGCGACGAACGCTGATGTCGGTTCGAACGATGGCTATGCCCCACAAGACTTCTTGCTGTTCAATCACTGACGAGTCCCCTTTTTTTTTCTCGTGCTCGAAATTAGCTGACTAAGTACGAAATTTGCATCATAAATTATTCCGTAGTCCTCAGCTCTTCGCTGTTGTTGAACAAAGAAGGAGCTCCAAAGATGGCAGTATATCGTCAGGGCTTCCCTTTCTCCGAGAAGACAACTTGAATACGTTAAGAAAAGAAGGTTTTCTTCACCTACTCCGAGAAGCTTCGATCTACATGACAATAAAAAAAAGTTGAAAGTGCACTACCAACTAAAAAGACGTTTGTCTCGCTTGGTATAAAATCAAAGTGGAATAAGAACGCAAAAAATCAAATTGAGCACGTTTTATTTAGGACAAACTCTGCCACAAGGGAGCGCTTTCGGGGTGAACATAGATAGAACAAATTTGGAGGAGTCTCTTGCTGTTTAAATTTGGCATTGAGAAGTTGCAGAGAAATCACGCAGATGGAACGCGTTTTCAGGAATTCACTTGAAGCGAAGCTCCGTAAAAGAAGTTCGGTAATTGCTTTGCAACGAACGTCAGTGTGTACAACTGGATTTTCATTCACTCTACACAACGCGCTGTCTACACGCTTTGGTATGTATACGTTTACGGCAAGCGCTAGAGCTTTCTTCTGACAAAAAGTCATCCGACGCATATGCCTCAATACAGTTTTAGAACAAAATAATAATAATTTTGACTGACGAGAGAAGAGGTATAGGAGTGTGCCGGTAGATTAGTTAGTAAGATCGGTTGTATTGAAGTAAGAGCGATTTAGTCAATGCTGCAACAGTTCAAATATACGCATAGACAAGTGCGAAACATGCCTGATATATACATACATTTAACCATGCTTGGTTCTCAAAGCTCGCGCACAGCAGTCACTCCTTGTGTAGGTGATAATACCGCTGCTTTGTACAATTCTCTTGGAACGTGCCAGTGAGAAAGCATCAGCGAAAAAGAATGACTGATGACTGATATGCGGGGTTTGACTTCCCAAAACCCCGATATAATTATGAGAAACGCCATAGGCTCCGGAAATTTTGACCACTTGGGGTTCTTTAACGTACACCACAATCTGAGCACATGGGTCTGTAGCATTTCATCCTCCATCGGAAATGCAACCGCCACAACCGGGATTTGATCTCGCGACCTGCGGGTCAGTAGACAAGTATCTTAGTGACTAGACCACCACGGCCGGGCCATCAGCGAAAAAGAAAACAGGAAAGCAATTATATGGACCCCTGGGTATTTCCCCGACTAACTGAATGGTAAGGCAGTGAACACGTTTCTAACTTCCTGTGGTCGACTACGACTCCACCATTTTGCGAACACATGACTTTTGGTGCGGAGAGCAGAGCCGCAGTACAAAATCAGCGAGTTTCCTTAATGGTACTCAAGTTTAGGCAACATTACGTTTTTTGGTGCAGTTTGTTGCTCACGCGGGATAAAAGGAGGTGACTGTTCACGTGTTCCCGACCTCGTCTTTGTTGTTCATTCGTCTGCTTGCTAGTGCCTGTGAGTATTTGGTGCGTGCTTAAACCGTGCCTTTGGCGATTTTCTTGTAAGAGAGAAAACCTGGAATGCTTCCACAGACAGCCACAATGGAAATGTGGCGTGCAGTAGAGAACCCGCAGCTGCGCTCGGCTTGCATGAAGAGAACGCGAAGCTTGACTATTTTCTATCGTCATCATGAGGTCGCAGTTCGTCGAAATTTGAGACGTCCTGATCACACATGACAATGCCATCTCGTAACAATGTTGCTTGATGAAAGGCGGGCCAATCCCGGGCCAATACACACTCATTGGAGTATACCTGGAGCCAGGGAATTTTTTCGACGCTTTAGGACTTGAAAATTTCATTTAAAGAACACCTTTCCTACACAAAATATGTGGAGACTTCAATGCCCACAGTGAAATTTGGGGCAGCTCACACACTTGTGCGCGACGAGCCAAGCTCACCGAACTACTTTCAAAACATTCCATTGAACTTCTTAATGACGGCAGTATCACATATTTACGAGACTCACTTAATAACTCACTTCGGACAGACAGACTGCGGGTATTGCTCGAATCTTATATTCTGAACACCAGTCAGCAACCGAGAAAACGAAATTCGCAGATATCCTCGCATAAGATACGCTGACAAATCGGGATCGTCTAAAGTGAGTTCATGCAGGGCGATGTTCTCACGAAGGAGCAGCCAAGCAGACGATGGGCCCAGCTGAGCGCGCTTCGCGGGCATGCGCTTATTCTCGCCCTGTTGGCTCCGTCGATCGCACGGCACTGACGCACAAAAAAGTCGGCGCTCGCGCATGATAGCCGAAGTTTCGGGCGCCTGTACGAATGGCTGTATAGGACTGTAGGAACACAGTGAGGAAGTGGAGTTGGAAGTACAACTGCAACAGAGAGAACTGGGAAAATTAAAGCCAAGACCACACGCCCGCTTGCTGAGGCGTGCGCCATCTATAGCGCCTACGCGTTTGCGACGCACGCGAAGTAACACTTCCACATGCCTACACGATAGCTTGCACGCATTGTGAAGCATGCCTATATGGTTTGGCTTGAGGGTGTCAGCAAAAAAAACGCAAACAGAAGAACAAAAACAAACATTTTAGGAGGAAATACACAACCTCTGCACAGTCACTTAACAAAGACGATATAAAATTCTCTCTTCCTAAGTTTGTCGTTATTTTAATAATTTACAATGACAGCTTAGTGACGTCATTCTGTACATCACATTCCGGAAGCAAACTGGATGTGCTCGCGGAGTGCTCGCGGCTGTAATTACCGAGAATTTATTAATTTATTTTTTGTTTCTCTCTTGCAGGACGCGCAAAATCCTCCTTCCAGCGCTGAGCGGATTCGAAACATACTGCCCGAGAGTGGTAAGCTCTTCTTTCAGTTCGATCTATCTGAAAATCATTACCGCGACGGGAAACAGCCTTTTATTTATTCATGGGCGCATGCGCAGCCGGCTACACACGGTGATGCCTGCAAGTGGACGCTGTCGCTCGCGGGTTAGTTTGCCGAGCAACTTTGAATGCAAATTACTGGGCGAATACGGCTAATCTGTCGCGATACTTCGGGCGGTCTTCAGAAACAAAGAGAGTGTGAGAGAGAGGAGGATAGAGAAGAAGAACAGGAGTGAAAGAAAGTTTCCCGTGAGAGAACCGGTCCCGGACAGCCTTAAAGCCGTCACATTCATTGTCACGGGGAAATGGGCTTGTTTGGTTCGTAACTAAGAGGAAGTAGTTTGCGATAGAAGAGGAACACTGCGATGAACTGCGGATTACGCGCTGTATTATTCACGAAGCACTGGAGAAAAGGTGTTTACGAAAATCGACACACCGCATCCGCTATTGGGTTTCACGCGCTTTCTTTGTAGTCATGTTTTTTTTTTGCTAAAAGATCTATTTCTATACCATACTCGAGAACATCCCCAGACTTAATCCTGCCATACGAGATAACGGAAATAAAAGTGAGGACAGCTGACAGAAAATGAAAGGACAGAAGAAGATTCTATTAGAACCAATGTTGTTTACGGACAGTCATTCAACGAGCTTCAGAAAAAAAAGGGCTTGCTGCACTTGCACTAACAAGTTCACTTCTCTGTTGTCACGGTACTACTTTCGCGCCCTATGAAGGTTGACAGACATCCGCCAAAAAAAGTGCTGGTATACTGTACCCATGCGAACCATTTGCGTAAGCCCTCTCGCGTAGTTTAGCAGCCTCCCCCACTATTTTTCGCAGGTTTAGCACTATTAGAAATATAACTCAAACGCGGTTGCGGGTGACATGACGTGAGCTGACGTGGAAAACGTTTGGTATCACTCTGCCATTTCAGACAACAATGACCAGCAGAGCTGCAGGAGCTTAGCAAACTATTCCAAAGATATGCACATTAAGGAGAAGGGATTTTTTAGAGATGTCACACCTAACCTTTAGCACTGAGCTCATAGTGTGTGACCTTCTTTAGTACTCGTCTTGGGGCCGTGATTACCCGGGTTAAACTGCCATGGCGTCATGAAAGGCTACTTCTTTTTTCCCCTCAATCTCTCTCTCTTTCTTTGGCTATCTTTATATGTCTTCATTATTCTCTCTGCTTCTTACTCTTTCTTTACCTCTTTCTTTCAATATCTCTTTATGCCTCTCCCCCTTTCCATCTGTCTCCTTTTCACTGTATTTCGGTCTCTTTCACTTTCTCTATTTCTTTATCGGTTTCTCTCTATCACTAATTTTCTCTTTTTCTCGATCATAGCAAGTTTCCCGCAAAACCACACAGTAATGCAGTTGCGTGCTTTTCATAAATGCATGCTTTGCTAGCATGCGTGCAGAGCAAAGTGGTTACTACGCTCATCTTTGCACCATGGAACGCATAGGTACTCCGGTTCGAAGCCCATTCATGAGTTGTGAATGCGAAAGCAGCTGAGGGAGAGAATAAAATAAGGGAAAGGCAGGGAGGTTAACCAGAAAGTGGAGCATCTGGTTTGCTACCCTGCACTAAGGGAAGGGAGAAATAAAGATGAGAAAAAAAGCGAAGAGCGAAATAGACTCACGAAAAAGAACAGAAAAAAAGTGAGCTGGGGTGCTCTAGCCTACTCAATAGGCCACTACCACACAAATAGTTTAATAAGGCCTTCACTAATTTTTTTGTGCGAAGACAGAGTATGTCGCCTTTCAAGCACTGATTGTTCTGACAAGGGTCTGTCGTCAAGGCGAGCACACGCAGCAGCTACCTGGCATCTTTGCACGCTGTAACGAGGGCAATGACAGCGAACGTGCTCTATTGTTTCATCGCTGCCGCAATGATCGCAAGCAGCAGTAATGTCAAATTAAACGCCCGGGATAGCAAATGATGACATGCTGCGGTGCCATCACCGCACACCACCGACGTCCCTCGCGGCAAGGAAGTGAAAGCATGCAGTAGCGACCACCATGCCGGCAGGCGCGCGACGGCTAAGCACAATGGTTGCGTTAGGGAAGGAAATACGGACCACATGGAACGCCTTCCGAAAGCAGTAATATGCACTCTGATTTATCCCATTAGGTTACTTGGGCCAAAATTTTCAGTACTATGCCTGGCGTGACGAAAGTGAAGACTACAAAGAGCAATGTCGAAAAGCAGAGCGCCCAGGTTTGTTAGCTTAGATGCGCTGATCCAGCTCCTCTAACATTCGAAACACAGCGCCAACGCTTTTTTTTCTTTCGAATTTATTGCAGTTTTTGTTAATCAACTTTTTTAAAAAGAAATTGCCACACCGCTAGAACGCGAGCAATGGCACGCACGGTCAAGGAACGCAGCTTTAACCGGGGCTTGCGAGAGCGTGGGTGACGTAGCGTAGCGGCAATGCCCCCTCCCTCTATGCACCGTTAGGTGCTCAAGCACGATGGCAAACAATATCTTTTCATTGCTCAGCTAACTTTGGCTTAGCCTTTATGTCACTTGCTATTTTGAGGACGATATCAGCTTACCCACATCTAAGATACACGAGAAACAAACGAAGTTCTGTCAAACACGAAGTTCAGTGCAAGTGTTACAACGCTCTCCTTAGGACCATGGGCATGGGTGATTCATGTGCTCTGAACCAAGCATCGTTATACATCAAAATGAGCGATAGCGTTGTTACAGTATCTCGTCTTGGGAGTTGCCAATTAAAAAAAATATTCCAGAAACTAGCCAGCCAAAAATAGCAACCTGACGAACAGCATGCTGAGCTAATAATGGCTTTCAGTACCTCATTTTGAGGTACAACAACCGAAAACAGACCTCTCAACATGAGGTACACTACGTGTGTTCAACTCTTTACATGAGGTCCAGCTTACTATACGTACGAGTACGGGAACACAACCTTTTCTCAGTCTGCCTAACTACGAAATGGACTTGCCTGCCCCTGAACGACTAAAACAATTGGTGAAACAGGAGCATTTTTGTTATCCATAGGCTTGTTGAGTTTAACTGTGAAAGCAATTGCACGGAGGCTCGAAATGTATTAGCGCGGTAGAGGCCACTGGCCGTTATATGTTGCTGTCACGCTGACACCGTATACGCAGCTGACTCAACGTGGGTCATGACAGTTCCCCAGTGAAGCGGAGTATACGTTTGGCTGCAAAAAAGACGAAGCGAAGTGGATGGACCGTCAGTGCTGCACACTCAATCACCTTGGTGCCCGAGCAGAGTTCACGCCTCACGCTGATAAGCAAGAGCGTAAGCACGCCATAGTCCCATACACGTCCGCTTTGCTAAGTTGACGTGTGTAAAAGCAGTAAATATCTGTATGAGCAGTATACGCCAAGCTGACATTACCTACCATTTCACTGGAAGCTAACAAGCACAGATGGTTTCCCTTTGGTATCATATTTCGCAGCACCATAGATGGGTGACGTCTGCAACGCCACTGTCGGAGCTCATCACGCCATTGTTGGGAGGCGTCTGACAGCTGCCAGGGCATTGTACATGTCTCAACAACGTAGAGTCGGAACTCTCATACGAGGAGTTCAAGCGAAGCAATGAAACATTGCTATCTCTATGCGCTTTGGGAATTGGGGTGAAACGGTCAACATTTTTTTGTTTTTTTTACATTACTACGCTCTTGAAGGGTATTTCTGATAATTCAGATGGCCGGTTCCTCGTGAGACCTATTTATTCAATAGCTCGTAACTTCTCCTATCAGTTTACGCGCGCTCATGCTTCATTAATTAATGTGTAAGCTTGCTTAACTCGCACGCATGCTGTCAATATTATTATTGATCACAATCGTAGAGTCACAATCGTAGATTATGGCTCTACGATTGTGAGTTTCCAGGAGAACTTTTACGTGCAAAAACGAGGCATATGCACAAGTTTTTGTGTGGTGCCACTGCTCGCTGAGATCTATTGGGCAGATGTGCATTGTTCGTTGTCTCTTTTGCTTACTGACAATTACGTTGTTCGTGTTGTAGATACGTAGATAACTTTTTAACACTTGTAAAAACCGACTCTGACAATGAACTTGAAGAGATATCGAAGTGTATTCTTCAGTGCCTTGATGTCAGAGTGACTAAGTTGAATTTTACTTTCGAAATGCCTGACAATGGTTCTCTATAGTTTTTAGAATTAAAGTTGGTTTTCAATGAGAAGAAACACGTGTGCTGGTTGTACTCACCACGCACAAACAGGGCCTTATTGCGTTTTGATTCATGTCACTCGAGCTTTGTGAAGAGGGGCATAGCAATGCCATGCTTAAGTATTGACCAAGTATTGTCACCACAAAGACGAAGGTAGTTTTTGTTTCCAAGTGAGTTGTCTCAGAAATGCAGGTTTCCCGCATACGCTGCTTCAGGCTGTAGCAGAATCACTTCTGAGAGTCGTATGCCATTCTACCACGGCCGTCGACGATAACGCAAGGGCAAATGAGGGAAAAGAATTAGAAAAGAGTGAGAGGCGGAAGGTCGAAGTGATGCCGTACCTACACAAGGTATTGCATGGCATTAAAAAACTGGCGGGAAGATACGGGGTCGATTCGGTTTTTTCAGCGCCTTGCAAGTTATCTCGTTTGTGTGGCACGTCCAACACGAACAAAGTAAACTATGGAAGATGTGATCTCAAGCACAGACATGCGAATGAATCCTGCATAACGGGAGTGGCCTACGAAGTTCCCCATGACCTGTGGAATGATTTGTGTGGGGCAGACTCGAAGGTGTAATTAATATAAGGTTCAATGTAGATCGCTAATTCTATAGGAGACGAGATTTGATTGATATGTGGGGTTTAACGTCTTAAAAGCACCATATGTATATGAGAGCACGCCGTAGTGGAGGGCTCCGGAAATTTCGACCACTTAGGGTTCTTTAACGTGCACCCAAATCTGAAGACACGGGCCTACAATATTTCCGCCTCCATTGGAAATGCAGCCGCCGCAGCTGGGATTCAAACCCGCGACCTGCGGGTCAGCAGCCGAGTACCTTAGCCATTAGACCACCGTGGCGGGACTATAGGAGACGGAAGTTGGGGGCATCTACCAGTTCATTGTGGCGCATGCGTGCAGGGATGCAAGCCTATCTTCAGCAGTACCAAGGTGTTAGGGCAAGCCAAGAGACGAAGAGCAAGAGAGATCTTGGATAGCTAGACACGGGCCTGGTAAGTGCGTTAGCGACTCATCCGTGTATCTTTCCAGCTAAGAGCGAGATTTATTTTAGTTGATAGAAGTCTTGAAACTCGTCACGTGGTCTTGTTTGTCTTTGCGCACCTTTCAAAATGGGTAATGTACCTTCCCATAAACCAGTTGTTAGTCTGTGATCGTCCCCGCCTTTGCGTTCTTGTGTCTCGTTTTTTAGCGCAGTTATAATTTTCTTAAGATACACCGACGAGGTGCGAGTCAATACGCCGATCGCTTTCGAGAATGGAGACAGCACCTGGGTAATATCGACGAGACGCGGGCCGAGCTAGCCGAGCGCAAGCGTCTCCAGCGCGTCGGAAACACCTACGAGACTTGAGCCAAGGAAGCCGAGCGGAAGCGCCAACAGCCAAAGGCCAACACCAGCAAATCCTCGACGCCGCCGTCGTCGGCAACGTCTCGGAAGCGCCACGCGCCCTCCACCGAAGCGTCCACCCACAATCGCCGGGCTCCGCAGGCCGATCCGGAGGCGTCTCGCCGCCGCAACGCTGATCACGTCCGCGCATGGCGAGAGCCGTCTGTGACGCCGCCAGCAACACCGGTACCGAAGCCCGCTTTTGACGAGAGTTCCTCCAACGTAGCTTCGGTCGCATTTGCCACGCGTGCGACCGTGTCTGGTTCGACAACCATCTGTACAACGTCGGTTCCATCCGCAACCGCAAGTAGCTGGAGGCGGTGACCAAATTGATTCCACTAGTGTTCGGCGCGGACCCGTCCGACATCGCGGTCTGAGCCACTTTCAAGAAGTCGCTGACGTCGGGCAAGATTCCGACGATGAGCGTCCCGCACCGTAACCGTTACCCACCTCGCCCGCTGGAACATCTCAAGCTCAACCCTTTTTTCAGCACCCATGTCGACGCCAGTTTAAACCAGGTCCACACCGTGTGCACTGCTGCTGCATCACACCCCGTCAGGGCTCTCTTCTGGGAGATGGTCCTTATTTTTTTTGTTTTCTAAGCAGCCACTACTCCGCCAATACCCTGCAATGGGTATATACCGTGCGCAGAGGACAGCAGCAAAAGACAGTACCACAAGCTAGGTTTGGTGGCAAATCAGAAGAAATGTTACAACCGCTAGCAATGTTCAATGGCCAAGAAAAAAATACGTTTTGTATTGCACTGTGGGCGATTATGGGTTGACTCCGAGAACCTAAAGTTCTTCGACGTTCACCATCGCTCACAAGCTGGGGACGCGGCCCCGTGCTAGAACACCAGGAGGGAGATCCACGTTGATCAAAAGTGTGGGAAAGATTCAGTGCAGAAGTCGAACGCTTTTTCACTATGGCTCTGTCTATCACCCCTTCAAAAGGTCACAATAGTGGTACGGCGATGGCTAAAGAGAATTTCTTAAGTCACAGAGCTGAAGGCATCTGCGGCAGCGACAAAAATGGTGGACATTCTCATCTCAACCGTTTTCTGCCCTTCACAAACCTTGCACATTGGAGGGTACGGATATGGTTAAACTGCCTCGGTTTGTTTAACGTTCCGGTCTTTCACTTGTATAGTCGCCTTTCATGTTGACAAACTCCGCGAGGGTACTTCGTTGGTATGTAGTTCTGTGTCTAGAAATTGATGTCGGAACATTCTTGTGTTGCTGTAGCAGCGGGGCAGTAGCAAGTCAATCCGCGAAAGGGTCTAGCAATAACAAAGCTGGTCAAATTTTTAAACTACGAGATCTCTGAAATGAAGTAAAAAGCCGAGGCTACATGGCCACACGATCTACTGCAGAAAACGGCTGTAGAACGTCGGCGCTATAGCGGCTGCGAGTGGTGGCTCCTTATAGAGGAGTAGGCACGGAAAAGCCATCTCGCTGCCGAAGTCCCCAACCGGCCATAGTCATTCGGACGACAGCCAGCCGGCCGCTGGCCAGCTCGCGCACACTAATGAAAACTAACGACGGCCGGACATCGCCGCCGCTCCCGCCATTCCTGTCGCTCCTGCCACTGGGGGAATATGAGTAGTATGTGGAGGCCGCGGACGGGCGGCGGCAGTCGGCGGTTCAGGCGCGGTAATGGAGCGAGCACAGATTTTGCTGAGTCACTGTACGCACACTCGGTGCCGTCGGACGTCGTGGCAAAACGAGCACCCACTTTTTCGAAATATGAGCGCCATTTATCAAGAAGCCGGGCTATTTCTGCGAGAGCCCCCCCTTTTCTAGGACCTCTGTTCACTTCCTTCAGACGCCCCACATCTTCGGCGATGCTAGGCACATCCTTATCACACCTTCTCTCTCCCACTTTTTTCTTTTTGTCTTGCCGAGGCTTTCTTGAGCAGCGTGCTCAAGCTCGTCTAACATCCACTGTTTGTGTATCAAGCATAACCCATGGAGAACACTTTATACGACAATCGGTAGTTTATATCAGTATAAATTGTACGGATATACGTTTCCTTGCAAAATTATGCGATTTACATCTAAGAAATGAAGGGCGGGCGGGTCTTTTAACTGGCACAGCAACGCGCACGCCATCTCGGCAGGGATACTGTCGTCGTTATCTTCCATGTAATTCCTGAAGAAAACGCCGGCTCGCTTAGATAGTTTAATTTCACCCCTGGGAGAAGGAGTTATTCGGGTGGGCTTTTCCTCCGTCGGGACTGCTCTATTTCTGAGTTTCTTACTTTTGTTCAATACCACAGTATATTCAGTGTCAATTTGTGCGTAAGAAGAAGCGCCCATATTTTTCAACGCTAGGTAAGTTGAGACAAGCGTCTTTGAAATTTATTATTTTTATTATTATTATTATTATTATTATTATTATTATTATTATAATAATAATATTATTATTAGTGGTGGTTTTGGATGACTAAAGGACGAATTTGTGCATGACGACACACACCCGCATAAATACTCATCTTTCCTATCTGTCTTGTCTTTTCTCATTATTTGCAAATTATCTGACCAGTAGGGTTAATTGTATGCAAATAGCGAAATTTAGTCTGGGTGTATTTGGTTATGACATCGATGCACCGCGCACGGCTTGCATGTGCTGGCCATCAAAACTTGTATCGTTATCCCTTTGGACTCACTGGTGGGTGGCTGCTATCGTTCACGACCTAACTACATATGTCATACACGCAGCACTTCCCCTACTCCATGATAATACCAAAGCAACTATGAAAAACAAACTCGATGCCTTCACGACGCCCCGTAATACACAGCGACGAACCAGAAAAGCCCGTGAGAGTGATGCCACTGTTTCTAGTTGGCAAATTGCCCACACATATAAACAAAATGACACGTGGTGACCTCCCCAAAGAGTATTGCTGCAAACCACAGTCAAACAGACATTCTTTGCCGGCACCCTCTATTAAAGTGAAAGCCACACTCGATTTTCTAATGTTATTCGAGGTACGATTCCCAATATTCACTTGATAAAATTTTCTGAGACAGACCTGCTAGATGACTGAGCACATCACAATGTCCTTAGCGTATAACGAATCAATGACAGACAAAAAAAAAGTGAAAACCCAGCGAAAAATCCCATGAATACATCTCCCTCAAGCATTCTGCCCCAGTGTCTTAAAACTGCCTATACAAAGGCCAGTTTGACCTAGGCTTTCGTTCTACGACCACGCTCATTCAAGCGTATTCAGTCCATTTATTTCTTTCTTTTTTCAAGCTGGTCTTGTTATGCGGCGAAAGGAAGCTGCTAAGTACGGTGGTTGTCTGTCAATAATCACGATTTTTTATGTGCACTCTTTTTTTTCTTTTTTGTGACCAACTGAAATTTTGTCACAAGTATACTTGCACTGGCGTTACTATATAAATGACGAAACAATGAATTTATGCAGACAGCTGCAAGATGTTCGCGTTCTTTGAGCACATTTTTCTTGCGAGCTTAAATTATTGAACAATGACCGTAAACTTACCGCTTACTTCTATTCTCTGCATGCAATGGCACTGACTTGAGCAGTGGCACTAGATGGGACGATGAGATTGCGTGGAATCATAAACAGCGCCGACAATGATCAGTTGAAAACCCAGGAATAATATATCGAAACCATCGAGTTTAAATGCGAGCTGCGTTGAGTTTCGCTTGCGCTTACTTTTAGAAATAGGTTTGTTAACGTTGACTTAACACAACAATTTTTAAGACAATCAAAAGAGCAACTAATAAAATCCACCTTCTAATAAGCGATGATAACTGAGACAAGGCGAAATAATAAATCATAAGTGGAATCCACCAAACGTAAATTCACCCAAATCTTGCATACATGTCCGTAGTGCCGAACTCTTTTTTATACAGTGGTATTCACAAGATTGAGTACGCACTACAGGCTAAACGCACATGTTTGTACTAGTATATGATGTACATCTTTCATCTTCTGCTAAGCTCTCCAAGCTTATCATTACACCTGTGTCAACACGTCGCCAACTTGAACATGTAACATCAAATTTATGTAAATGTAACTTGTAAATCATGTAAATATCTCATATATATATATATATATATATATATGTGTGTGTGTGTGTGTGTGTGTGGGAATAACAAATCGAATTGTACATATTCAAGATACGGAATATGTTATAATGCTTTTCTACTGATCGGCCCCACCTGGAGATCCCTAAAACAACAAAACTTTGGAACAGCTACTAGCCACTCCTCTTAATTCAATCTCTAAAGTGATCTCCACGCAACCCGCATTTTCACTACACTACCGATACTATGTTGATTGACGGATGAACGTGTCTCTTCTGAGAACTGCACTCTTGCTCTCTATTTACTATTCTTAAGTTGTGTCGCATTAGTCAGATCCTGTATTCGTTTTGTAATAACTGCTTGCAGCTTCATGACTCACAGACACGAGTGTTGCGTTTGCGAAAATTATTCTTGCAGATGTAGATTTATATGCCGATTGTTACATTTTTTGTTTGGTCCTCTATTACATGTTAAGCTGAAACCGTGTTGTTTGGTTGAAAACTTGTTTAGTTTTGCGTGCGAATATTATATAAGATCTTGTCAGAAAAGCTCAAATTGATAATGCTTGTGATTGCTCTATTTGAGCCTACCGTTACAAGGTATTACGAAGGTTACGTACGAGTTTCCTTTAGTTGTCGTAATTGTGGTATTTTAGGTCGATTAAAACTTACCTTATTGGTCGTTACAACTAATTGTAATGAATATTTAAAAAAAATGTTGTCGTGCTCTAAGAATGTGCTGAAAGTAGTTTCCGTACTACTCAAAAACTTTTGAACAGTATTCGATTACTTTTCGTATTCGATTCAGTGTCATATCACTATTCGATTCGGTTACAAATTTCAGTATTCGCACACCTCTAATTTATATATACGTACAAAGCTGTCACATTGTTCCTCCAGCTTTTCCTCACTTCATTTGTACGAGAAAATAGAATGTACAAGTTTTCATGGTGTAATGTGACAAATTATGAAATGAGACTGTCTGTCTCTTTATACTATTTTGCCGCGAAATGCTATGAGCCGGTGCACGTTATTGATTCCCAGGTGGTCGAAATTGTCGAAGCTTTTCACTACAGCGCGCCTCATAGTCATGTCATAGTTCTGGCACATAAAACATCCGAAACCAAGTATCATGTCGCTTACGGTAAACACTGGTTTTAGTATGCTAATGAGGCGTGCATATTCATGGTTGCCATCGACACTTTTACCAGGAAGGGCTTATACGGATGCACCTTTGTTGTTCCTTTGTTGTCATCTTTTTTCTTTTATGTGAGCTCAACCCCAACATGTCCTCATTTGTGAGCTTAACCCAGACACATTCTCTTTTGTGTTGATTCATGACAAACCATTATTTTGCTTCCTTCTGCTGAATAAATCTTTATTAAAGTTATTAGGTCTAACAAACGCAGATATTTCTTTCGCTACATTATCTTGCTTTTTTTTTTCTTCTGCACCATGCTTGACTGGCAGATTTTAATGATAATGTAGGCAAAGCCCCACCGAGCCTTTGATGAAGTGCGAAAAAGAATGCCCGTTGTAAAGGAGTATTTGACCACGTGCGACATTACGAAAAAGCAGACCGCCGGCGCCTGTAAAGCGTGCATCACGGTTCTAAAAACATTGCTGCAAAGCGGCCGACTTTACAACTGGAGCTTGCTGTTGTATTTTGCAAAAAAAAGAAACATGAAATCAAAGAAATAAAGCCTTAGCTCTCTCTGCCTTCAAACTCGTAGCAACAATGATGAAGAAGGGCAGAAGGGAAAAGGGTGATTTTGGAACCGAGATGTAAATTTCTTCGCAATATTTATTTATTTAATTTGCATACACAGATACACACGGACACAGAGGAAAGAGGGAGAGAGCAAGCTGGCAACAGCCGCCTGGATGGGCACAACGCCTGCTCACTCTTTCTGGAGGAGAGAAGAAGCAAAGAAAACAAAGATAAAGATAAGAGGGAAGAAAGAGGAAAGAGGAGAAGGAATTAAAGCAAAAATGACGAAGACTTAGATGACTATAGGTAAAAAATAAATAAGAATAATAAAAACCATCTATAAACGGGTGGTCAGGTTCGTTTGGTTCATAAATGTAAGGAGAGCTTGGTGGACTTGGTTGCATTTGGAAGCACAACCTCTCGGAAAGAGTTAGTCGTCTTGGGTCGCGCACTTAAGTCTTAGGAGTTTATATTCCTTAATCAGCAAAGCCCGCTGCGTAGCAAATGTGGTACAGTGCACTACGAGATGCTCAAGTGTTTCGAAGGAGCCACAAGCTGCGCACAACGGACTGTCCACACGCTCTTGACGGTGTAATCGTTCACGCACCAGCACAGAGGCCACTCTTAGTTTGTACAACAGCGCTCTGGAACGACGAGGGAAGACGCGGCCACGAACAGGGGGAGGGAACGATGCGTTCGCCTCCCGCTGGTCCGGGTGCTGCTTTAGGAAGTGTCGGCGTATAAGCAGACGAGCGTTGTCCATCATATATGGAATTTCCGGACAGTCACAGCCATAATGATTGCATGACGAAGCAAGGCGATCCGCTCCTTCATTGCCTACAATGCCCACGTGCGAAGGTACCCACTGTGCAGCTAGGCATACCCCACGTGACAGAATATTGTTGACGGATTCCACCATGCTGCTTAGAATAGGGCTGTCGGTCTGTTTGCTGGTGAGTCTGCTAAGGGCACCACGAGAGTCGGGGAGGTTAACAACCTTCGATGCTGGTAACCCTTTTTGTACGTACTTAAGGGCGACATCAATCGCTGCTAGCTCGGCCGTCACCGAAGATGAGGGATGTGGTATTTTAAACAACCGCCTGACATCGGTTGAAAGGCAGAAGAAAACTGCAGAAGTGCTCAGCGCATCGCTGCGTACAGAAGCGTCCATAAATACTTTTGCATAGTCTTCATGGTCAGAGCGACATTAGATCTATTCGCTGCAAACATTCCTAATGACATAAAAGTACGATTGCACCAAGTTCAGCGTGATGTTAAAATATGCATGCAGCTTGGCCGTGGCAAATGTCCTCGTAGGTTCGGTTCACTTCATTAGGCAAACTATAAAACGATGTTCAAAAGAATATACCTTTAAGCGGTGCGCACACTCCTCCTTTTGCGTTTTTGCTTAGGACATATTTTTGCGAGGAATAGCCTCACAACAACTTCAGCCACCAGACTGTTGTATAATGTGGGAGGTCGTAAACAGGTTGCCGCAATTACTCAGTGTGCTTGCTAGACGTTTCGTAACGGCGCAGAATGCATGGGAAACAAAAGAAAATAACAAAGCAAAGAAGGCACATGCTTTAGCTGATCTGTTATATCACGCTTCTGCATACACCCCGTGGCTCATACGCGGATCACGGGACGACGCAACGGGAAATTCTGTTGTGACCGACATGTCGCGCCAAGGCAGAAATTTTGTTGATTGCTTTTCTCCGATGAAAGAACGCTCGCATGCCACTTTAGCATCGCAGAACAACGAAAGCTTGGAGCAAGCGTCTCTGGCAGTGTAACAGTGTCACTTTCGAAGCTGACGTGACCTTATCCAAATGATTCCTGCTCCGGATGATGTGATGCTGATAGGTCAGTTTTTTTTATTGTGATCGGGTGCAACTACTATGAATATTTCGTAAACTACGTCGCTCTAGCTGAGTGTACTAAAAAATGTAATAATTAGAGCTTACACGAAATTACATTGAAAGCTTGCACGTCACCATTGCATGTAGACGCTTTTTTTTATTCCAGCAACGTTGTAAAATTGCGAAAAAGATCAAAATTACGTATATTTTGCAAATGGCATTTGTAGTCATGATGCAGTGTAGTTTTCAAGAATCGGGTGCGTAGTGAACAACAACTTTTCGCTTAATATGACGAAAAATGGCAACATAGGAAGTATTTTCTTGAATAAAAGGCATTTATCAAACAATTTTTCCAACATAACACACATATTATGGATGCCCTCTGGGAGAACTAATTACGCCTAGTGCGCTTGAGCTCAGACAAACTAGATGCATATTGCTGAACAATATAGCAGCAATCATCATCGACTGCGATAGAGGTGTCTGATCTGTATCGGGACTGATCGATGTTAGTATTGCAGGGTTGCCCTATTAATACCGGGATGGCTGAGCACGACAATCTGTCCGGTATTAGAGCTTGTAAATTTGAAGAGGAAACAGCCTCATTGCGTTAACATTGTAACACGTTGCCGCATAAAGTTAAGGACTGATTCACAGTCTAATACAAATACTGAAACAAATGGATATGGCTTCAAGTTATTTAGAATTTATTGCGTAAAATGTTGCTGTGCGTCCTTTTAAATAGACATATACGTATTCAGATAGCTGAGCCTGTACATACACGCCTAACCATAATGGGTTCACTAATACGTAAAAAATCGTAAAATCTGTGAATTTAGTTTTAATATTAGACAACGACGTAAGTACTAGATAAAACCATATCACCCCGCTCATTCTTGAGTATTGTTTAACGCAGCTGCGGCGCACCAAATGCTCGTACGGGCCATTAAGAAACCGCAGTAGAGAAAAAAGTGAGAATATTGAAAAAAAAAGACCGTCTTGACTTAGATTCTCATCATTTGTAAATAAAACGCTATTCTTCAGCTCACGTACTCAGAACTTATCTACAATTGTGTCGAATCATTGTTAAATGGAACACCATAAAAAATACCGCGTATTCATAGAGTATTTCTGCCACGCAACTATAACCGTCCCCTACTTCGCGTACTTTTCACGAGTTATCACTGTGGTCCCGCCACTTTCAAGTCATAAATGGCGTCTATCAGCGTGATAGCGCATTGTTGATCGAAAAGTGGAAAGAATGGTTGTTTTATTTTAAATAGAAACCCGAGAAAAGCGGATAAGGAATATAGCTGTGGGGCATCTATTTCTCCTCAAATATTCAATTTGTAATGTAATGGAACACAGAAGCAAACAATTGATAGTCTGTGGCAGTTTTTCACTTAACCTTCACGTAAAAAAGTAACGGAACTAGTTAACAGAAAGAAACTTCATGAAAAATTTGTGTAAAACCAACTCAGTTTGTTCTCCAAGTGTATGCGAGGGAAACATTGCACTTAGTATGAATGACTACAAAGTCCTTTTCATAACAGCAGATGAGCACCTACGACGGTGCTCATGAACAGCGAATGATAGCATCGGTACACATGTTTTTCTTTTCTGAACAAAGTCTTCAGTTCAAAGTAGCGCTGATATTGTTCCCTATTTTTGTCCATGTGTCAGTTTTCGCTAAGAAAATGTTAACGCGATTTAAACATTTCTGTCTCTTTGCTTGTCTACCACAGTCCACAAGGTTGTTGAGTTCCAATGTATGATCTAATAGTAGGTATCGTGAGTTCAATACCTCCTTTTGTTTTTGTTTTTGTGTTTGCGATAGGCAATGCATAACGTGCATATGTATGACAAATCTTCAAATCTAGTCAACACTTATGTAATTAGTTATGGCCTACATTTTCCATACTCCACTTAGCAATAACGGACATTAGCAGTCATTTAGGAATATTTAGCCAAACTGATCAATTATTAGTCATGATTGAACGACACTATAGCCAGCAATAGCTGACACTATAGCTAGCACTAGTTTATGTTATCATGTACTCAGCCAAGATTAGGCACCGCCAATCAGCATAAGGCAGTGATAGCGAGTGCTGGTTGCACGTGAGGGATCACGGTAAGCCAGTACACCACCACTTACCATTCACCATAGGTCGTTCATCGTTGGCGGCTTGCAAACAGTGGTATGTGCGGTGAGATATGCAATCCCAGAGACATGCCCTGAGCGAGTAGAAGCGGCGTCGGGACACTTACAAGAAGGAAACATCCGAGGGAGCGGGCGTGGCAGTCATCCAACTCTCGCAAGGTGGCATCGACAGGTCGCAGTCTCGGGTCCTGACCCTGCTGCAGGTCCAAAAGCTCCACGTCCACGCCGAGCGAGGCACAGTGCCGCTGAAGCTCCGGTAGCACATTTTCTTGCACAACACGGCGCTCCTGCTCGAAGTCTGCGTATATAGAGAGGACAGAGGGCATGTAGGAAGACACCGGTAAACAAGTAGGCATGCTTTTTTACTTAAATGAGAACCGCCCCCCCCCCTCCTCGTCATCAGCCAATTTTAGTTTCTCCACAGCAAGAAGGCCTCTCTCAATGGTCCTGAATGTGCACTGTGCGAAACAAGTTATTCAATTCTACGCCAACAAACGCTCTAATTTCATAACCACAAATGAGCACGAAACGCATTCAAGTGAAGAGGCTACCTTGTTTCCTAAACAAGCGTGAAACTAACTATTTTCATTTTCGCCTCTATCGGAAATGCAGCCACAGCGGCCGGTATTCGATCCCGCGACTTTCGGGACAGCCGTCGAGCACCACAACCACAGCACCATCGTGGAAGTTTGGATGGTCGATTATGAAAAATAGAGCTAAAGCCTGTTAGACACGTGGATGTTTGAATTCAAACGTATACGGTCGGCCGCTCTCAGGCCACTATGCGTAGCGTGCTCTATATTATATGTATTACAATCGATACTTGCGGCCTGATATCTACAGTCTCCTCCTAAAGCACATTGTGTACGGGCGCTTATCACAGTTAGCACAGTTATCTGTTCTGAGCTGAAAGTGTTCATTATTTATTTTTTATACTCTCTTCAAGACACGCTTTGAAACATCGAAGTGGGAGCCAAGCATTGATGAATTCATGTTATATCTGTAAAACGTTCGACACGTCTGTTCACTGGAAGAAAAATGCGTTTTGTAGCGCCTTTAGGCTAGAGATTTTTTAACATTAATGCTACGATCTTAGAATGGTCAATACCTATGCACATCATTAAAATTTGTTTAATCAATGTCACTAATTGCAATATGGTAACTAATGACTTTAATGAAAAATGAAACAGCATGGTGATTTATAAAGCACATTGAGAGCTTCTCACGGGAGCCCCTCTCAAAAGACAAGTAATCCCTTTTTTGAGGATGCTCAGAAAAAAAATAGGTCAACATTAGGTTAAGAAACAGCATAAACATTTCAGAAAGAATGAACTAATGCTGCAGCTGGAATACGGGTTGGATGAGTCCTGTTGAATTCATTTCAAATAGCGTGATCTTGAATGAAACATAGAAGGCACAAGAAAATTTTCGTTTTTTGCTGTTTATGTGATGCATGGGACTTCTATTTATGAAGGCACAGACATACGTGCTCTTAGTTTTTGTTAGATTAGAGTTGATTGATTGACGACTTCTCTTTTTTTTTTAGTTAAGACAGTGTAAACTTTGGTTCTGCTTCCTAGATGATAGGTCAAATGATGAAGTCACGCCACAGAAAAAAAGAAAAGCTTACCCAGAAGCTGTTTATTACGTCAATGCTCAAACCACCAGTATTAAGGATAAAAAATGCGCAGACGAGTCGCGTACGTCCAGACTTGTAGAAACCACTAACTTACGTTCATAAGGTACCCGAGTTACGCACCTTCAAGAAGACTGATGTAAATAGATCGAGAAATCTGGAGTGAAATTCAGCACAAAAACCTATTTCCACAGACAGCCCGTTTGAGCGTGAGTGGCGGCAAAAGATGAGAAGGAAGGAGGTGGGAGGAAATAACAATTGAAGAACTGGACCCACGTTAACACAATAAAATAATTGAAGTAGCATTGCCCATCGGAGCCCTTCTATCACATGAAATAGCATAAAGGTGTTGCAAGTTTGTGAACAGCAAGGACTTATGTATTGCGGAGGGGCTATATATGTTCACGTTTTGTGCTTAAGTTCTGTGATTTCTACGTGCGTTTGTTCAAGCCGTGCCGTGTGTTTCATGTGGCTTGGCTCGAATATAACCCTGAGCTAGAGCATTGCATTCATCAGCAATCGAAGGCCAATCTTCTCACTGTTCGCGATTGTATACGGATGCTGTCGTATCTGGCCTAATGTACCTGTCGCCACGATCACAAAGCCCGTGCTTGTTGCTCTTTACACGTCCTCATTTCTTTTTCGCGCTGTTTTAACGTTTAAGATGAATCCAAACAAACTCGCCTAACTATGCTTTCCGATGAAAGCGAAGTGCTACACGTAAAAATGAAACGAAACAAAACAAACGAACACGCAAACCTACGTTCCGTGATTGTTAACACTCACTCTAGCATAAGTAAACATGAACAGCAAAACTGGTAAACTAACATAAGTGATGTGGTTCTGAGCAAATTTCGTGGATGACTTTTGATATAAAGACGTGGGGTTGTGGAAAATCGTTTGGTGCAGCCGTGATTCTGTAAACATGTTTTGTAATGATGGCTATTCGTGAATGCGTGCCGTAATTGCTAGTTGATTGTCTATCTAAACGTAAATATTATGCTCTGTGAAGCCTGTTAAGAAGTGTTATATTATATACTGTTTTTTTAAACATATCTGCCGTGGTCGTTCGGCGTTACACTATTTGCTCACACTCTTAAAGAAAGTACGCAATAACAGGTACGTTTAAGGATGCTTCCACGTAAACTAGAAAGAAGATCAGGCTAATAAGTAAATATATATATATATATATATATATATATATATATGTGCATGATAATCCAGAAAAGCCGTGCTCCAAAATAATCTTACCCCACTTTCCCTTATAAGGATTGAACCCTCAATTAAGAATACTATTCTCTCCGTACAAAACAAATTTTCACCGGCTGTATATACGTATAGTAACTTTTACATAACAAAACATGTGCTTCCGGTATACGTATTTTTTTCTGGGCAAAATCCAGTCTAGCCGCCAAGGTATGCATCTCCGACTTCCACCACGGCAGTATCAACACCCACAGCAGGAGCAGATGGCCGAAACGCAGTGCGAATACGCAGTCCCGATTCACCGAAGCAAAATAACCGCAAGAGATACGCGGGAAACGAGGAGAAACGGCGGACGTCTCCTCGGGTAGCGGCTCTGCGTTCCTCCAGCCGCCACGGACGATGCCGCTACTGCCGCCACCACTCGCTGTTATACGTCAAGGAGGATTACGTGCCACGTCGGCAGAGAGTACACATCACTCGTACGCAGAGCTTCGTGGCCACTTCATCAGCGCGTATCTAGAATCCGCGCACTGCTGCGGCCATCCGTTTTTCTTGCCAGCAGAAAGCCAGCCGTTCGCACGCAGCGAATGTGGAACCACGCAGCAGTACTCTTTCAACGCCGCTTACTCGAGGAAGTGCCTCGGTTATATATTGCGTGGTGTTCTCGTCATATTACATTACGGCACCTGCCTGAAGCCTAGTGAGTTAAGTCGCCCATCTTTTATAATATGCGACTCAATTTATAGAGACATCAGCAACCGCTTGCGGGTATATACAGGCGAACCACTTAGGGCTCAAGAGACGGGGAGCAAAGTAGCATGTAAAGTGAGGCCAATTCGTCACTCCATTTGCGATGGTGAAAGCTTCATGGTCCGAGGCATTTAGTATGACTTTAATACGCAGGAAAGCTCGACAAACCAACCTGGTGGCCCTTTATAATGCGAATTACGCGCCAGAACCTCCTTCAACGGTATGGGAGTACATTTATTCGGACTACCCCGCGATGTTGTATACGAATAGTGCACTTTGTCGAAATACACCAGTTAATGCGAAGACGTTTCGGTTTGTATTAAAAGCTGGCAAAGAAACGAACAAACGAAAGAATAGTGCACATGTACATTTTTGTTCGCGAAAAGGGAGGGGCTTTTTTTTTATATATCTGGCATCTGTTATGCGCTGATTTAGGAGGTGCGCAGTTCCAGGGGCCAATATATGGCTCTCAGCGCCACGAACGCAGTCACCACATTCAATGCGAAGTGGTGCGCTATAAGAGCTCACAATTGATTAAGCCGTGTTCCGCGCAATCCAGCGTCCACCATCTTCAACTGCACGAGGCAGACGCGTGCCATCTATATGTAGAGGGAAGAATGCGAAGACACTGGTGAACGCGCGCTCATACACAATCGCGTGAAATACGCATGCGCTAAACAAACGAGTTAAGACAAAAGGAAAAATGAAGAAGAAGCGGAATGCGAGGAGTTGTCACACGAATGAAAACGAGGCCCGTGGAGCGAACGACTGCTCTGTTTTTTTTTTACGAGTAAGGAATGCGAAATATCCATCAGGCGACTTTCGGCTTCTTCGGACTCGCGGGTTTCATTTCTCTCTCTCTCTTCCTTCTTCACGTAAGAACAAGGCGTTCAAAGATGAGCGGTGCTTGTACAAAGAGAAAGATTCCAAGCGCCCGATTTGTGTGCCGCCGTCATTCACACCCCCGGGGAAATGGGAAAGAGCGAAAGAGAGAGGGGCCGCTTCCGATTTTGCAGTATATGGATGCCTCGGGGGCGTCTGAGTTGCGGTGCCTGCAGCCTGATGCGATGCGGAACCGAAATCTCTGTCACGCTCGGCCGGAGCTAACGCAAAGATGCGGGAAATTTCGGGGAAAACCTTGGCAAGAAAGTGAGCGAACGTCTTCGAATACTTCTGTTTCGTTTCGTTTTCAGCGACTGTTGCTAAGCCGTGCCTTACAAAATCGAGTACCACCCCGAGTAAAATAGGCATCTTGCCTGAACAACGAAAAAAAAAGAAAAAAAGGGCACACAGCGAGGTTCTCAAATCGTAGCTTACAATGAAAGTTGTCATTCCAGACCGTCTAATACACACTTTTGAAGAGAAATTCGACAGCGTTGCCAAATGGAGAGATAATGAAAGCGACAAAAGAAAGAAAGGGTGACAAGCAAGGAGAAGCGGTTTCGTAACGTGACATTAGGTTCTCATTTGCATATTCCCCGGATGGAAGCTTCGTAATTGCGAAGGCAAGCTGCGCGCGAGGCGACTGAAATAAGCGAGCGACTCACCGCCCCGAGGTACGCCGGTATTTTTAAAAATTTTATTTCCGAAGTTCTAATGACTCAGTAGCTTCCAAGTTTACATCAGTAACTAACTTTTTATTGATAAAAAATTATTCTAGAATTGTAAACACACAAAATAGACGCACAAGTGGAAATTACTCAATGCTGTTAATTGGCGTTTTTATATGGTGCAATAATTAGTATGTCGGTGGTCCGATACGACCCGAAGAGCTTCAAGGAGTCGATTTCTTATTTTGGCGCTTCAATTCGCCGGCGTTGGTGCACCTAGCCGCAATTGAAGTTTTGTTTTCACGAAGAGCGTGTGCTTTGTGCGTGTTATACAGGGATGTTTTTATGTTTAAGAAAAAGGCACGGCCTTTAATCTTCCAAAAGTTATGTTAGAGTTCCCCACGTCATAACGTATTATATGACAGCTCGTATAATACAGCATAAGGACAGAAAGTTTATAATTGCTTGTAAGGTACTCGTAAAATAATTTTGCATAAATTCATCTCCAAATAACTGAGCAGTAGACTTTCGTACTCACCATCCTTAATTCATTCACAGAAAGTATTTGATAGGGTGAACATAGACGAGCGCGACCAATTTGTGTGAAAGAGATACAAAATAGAGCAACAAAAGCACAAGAATTACCTTGAACTACTACAAAGTTGAATTTGCTAACTTGGGAAGTGGATGGTCAGGAGGGGGTGGTGACTGTGCTCTCTCTCTTTCTCTCTGTCGTCTCCTTTTCACGAATACACGGGTGCTCGGCTTTGCAGAGTTCCAGTGCAGACGCAGCCATATTTACACTACCCGGGCATTTCAGCGTGAACACCCTTGGGTTTGCAAGTGCCAGTCGTATAAATGGCAAAAAAAAAATAGACGTCAAAAGAAGAAGGTGAATATTTCATCGCCAAATTCGAAGCACCCGTCCCTACGCTTTCACTTGCACAAGGAATAAAAATATTATGGTCAACGGCAGATAGATGGTCCAACAACTGTTGGAGAAAATTCAGATGTGACATTCCGGGAGGAAGCTGAAACTTATAAATTTAGAACGTTTCATAGGACTGCGTCGGCTGCTATCAATCTCGTGGCATGCACTCTGCAACGCACTTCAAAGGATTCTAACAGTTAACACTGAAATGGAGCATATTGATAGGCTTCAAGAGAGCCGTGTAGTGTTTCTCATACGCTTACGTCGTGGGTAACAAGGCCTACTAGAGCAAGAAATAACACAAATGCTGTTAACAAATGGCATGATACAGTGTTTCAGTGGGTTTGATGCCGCTGTGACACCGTTCGCGTAGAACATGCCAATTATTCTGCTAGGGTTGCTCATGAAAGTGGTAGGCAGGTAGCTATTCAAGAACGGACGCGAAATTGAAACACCAGTTTCCACGCCCGTGTTGCCACACGTTCAATGTGCAACATGCCCAGCCTTTTGTATACCCACCCTCTGAATGCTTCACTTAAAATTCAAATTATATTCTGACTATACCGGTCAGAGACAACGATCCTCTGGAGCCTCTAGCGTGAAGCGTCATTGACAAACAGCTTTGCTTACCAAATCGGGATGTCTCTCTTAACCTTGGCGGTGAGCAATCCATTGCCCAGACCCTTTGTCGTTGCCCTCACTACAGCTGCCAGAGACAACAGCTCTCAACAACGTTAGCACGCTCGATGACCAGCCGCTTTCGGAGTGATCAATACTAGGGTGTCGGAACGCTCGAGCTTCACACCAGAAAGCGACGAACACGCTTCTGAAGTTTCTGCAATCAATCGACCTCACTGAACAACTATGACACTACCGCGTGCGTGTATGTTTTCACTCTATATATTTTATTATTCCTTTCATTCTTTCTTTTCCTATATTTACGTCCCCCTTACACCTTCACTATATAGCAGGGTAGCAAACCGGATAATTTTCTTCCAGTGGACCTTCCTGCTTTTCATTCACTATGTGCTTTCATCGGACCTTTTTTTTCTGTCTTTCTCTCTCATGCTTTGCCTCCTTGCTGGGGGAAGTGTTGGAATAGCAGATTTTAGAGCAAGTGTCGGTTCTCCCTTCTTTTTTACTCGCAGCTGTGCAATCATATGAAAAATTCAGCCCAATACCAATATCAATGTTTTTAATGAGAAATTGGTTTTTGAAGGAGTAGTGGTTGCACTGTGGTTGCACTGGTCAGCTGCTCACCTGAAGATCACGGTTTCAAATAGTTTTCAGCTTTTCAGATAATACAATCACAGCAGCAAGTGGCAAACGCTTGTGATAAATCTTTTTTTTTCATTGCAGGCTTCCAATCTCGCAAAGTAAGCGCCACGTCACTCTGTAGAAACAAATGAAAAAAAAAAACGTGGCCTATTTCTAATAATCAAGAACGAATCGTCTATCAGGCACATCACGCAAACAGCGGTGATCTGAACGGCTTGAGTCGGTACATATTGACTCGCTTTATGGCCACCTAACGAAATTATTCTGCTGCAAAAATAAAATTCATGGTTACGGTCCGTGCAGTGGTCCCCTCTGACAAGATTTCCAGACATTAGTGGACGCCTTGTATAATACATCGAGTATAATAATAAAATGTGAGGCTTTACAGCCCCAAGTTACGAGGGACATCGTATGTGAAGGGCTTCGGAAAGGTTTACCATCTATTGTTCTTTACCGCGAACTGAGATTGCACAGTGCATGGTCCTCTTCCATTTAGCTTCCATTGAAATGAGACCTTAGTAGCCGGTATCGAAATCGCGTCCTTTTGTTCAGCAACCGAGTAGTGTAGCCGTTACTCCACAACGGGGGATGTCATACATCGAGTAATGATGAAACTTTGAAGGAAAATAAACTTTCGATGAAAAAAAAAAATGGCTGGTGCTCCATTTCGTGAAGGCTGACGAAACAACCAAGTTGATGCGTCTCTTCGTCGGACTAATGCAAGTTTTTTGTGTTCTGCGATTCCTTTTTGTATTTTCCATTCTTCGCCATTCTTTTGTACGTATCTCAATGCTAAATCATCGTTATAAAATCAAATATATTAAAATTGTTTGGTTGAGTTACATTGTTAGCATACTATATACAGAGACAGGCCCCAAACGTTCGGGGAAACTTATAGAGAGACCTCCTATGATTTCATGAATGGCCTAATTAGAAATATACAGCAGAAGTAGTTGGATGTATGAACAATACCCAGTAAGTTTCTTTAACAATAACAGTAAACTCAACACACCGCTCATTGTTGTATTCACTACTGAAAAAAAAATTACATGAAGATAATCAAGAGCTACTAAAAAAACAGTAATAACAAACAGGAAGAATAATGAGCGGTAAAGCACCTCAATTTGAATTAGTTTCATTATGAGCGATATCAGTATTACAAAAGCAACTGTTAAATGTAGAAAGAGCAGAGAAGTTTTGAGAAGGGATAACAGTGAAGTATACAATTCGAATGAGATTCAAGTCATACTAAACAATAAGTCTGTGCGAAGGCTTATAGGCTACCTTACTTAGCGTAAACGATATTCATATTGCGGTGATATGCAGGCATTCCGAAAGAACGTACCTAACTAGTAACCGACAACCACATTTGTAATCCGCTGAACTATACTCTGTTTTATACAACTGGTGCAAGTCTGCGAAAGCTGTGGAGGTATTTCGGCCAGCACGATGTGCGAGTGCGCGCGTCCCGTGCTTGGCTTTCGCCGTCGTAAACGCTCGTGTGAGCCGAGATAGAGCCGTCCGCGATCGGGTGCAAACAAAACACAAAGAAGCAAAAACTTCGAGACGCTAAGTGGTCAAGAACAATTTACTGACAACCGTGTAACGGTGTTTGTTTACAGCTGAGGCACAAGACATATTCACTTATTGATCTTCATAGATTACGAGAAGGCGTTTGATTCAGTAGAAATATCAGCCGTCATGCAGACACTGCGGAATCAGGGCGTAGATGAAATATATATAAACATTCTGGAAGAAATCTACAGGGGATCAACTGCTACCATAGTGCTTCACAAAGAAAGCAACAGAATACCAATCAAGAAGGGTGTAAGGCAGGGGGACACAATTTCCCCAATGCTATTTACCGCGTGCTTACAGGAGGTTTCCAGAAGCCTAGAATGGTAACAGTTAGGGATAAGAGTTAATGAAGAATACCTTAGTAACCTGCGCTTCACCGATGACATTGCATTGCTGAGTAACTCAGGGACGAATTGCAACTCATGATTACGGAGTTACACAAGGAGAGCAGAAAGGTGGGTCTTAAAATTAATCTACAGAAAACGAAAGTAATGTACAACAACCTCGGAAAGGAACAGCGCTTCGAGATAGGTAATAGTGCACTTGAAGTTGTAAAAGACTATGTCTACTTAGGGCAGGTAATAACCGCAGAGCCTAACCACGAGATTGAAGTAACTAGAAGAATAAGAATGGGGTGGAGCACATTCGGCAGGCACTCTCAAATTATAACAAGTAGATTGCCACTGTTCCTCAAGAGAAAGGTATATAACGGCTGTATCTTGCCGGTACTTAGCTACGGAGCAGAAACCTGGAGACTCACAAAGAGGGTTCAACTTAAATTGAGGACGACGCAGCGAGCAATGGAAAGAAAAATGGTAGGTGTAACCTTAAGAGACAAGAAGAGAGCAGAGTGGATTAGGGGACAAACGGGAGTTAAGGATATCATAGCTGCAATAAAGAAGAGGAAATAGACATGGGCCGGGCATGTAGCACGGAGACAGGATAACCGCTGGTCATTAAGGGTCACCAACTGGATTCCCAGAGAAGGGAAGTGGGGTAGGGGAAGACAGAAGGTTAGGTGGGCAGATGAGATTAAGAAGTTTGCGGGTATAAATTGGCAACAGCAAGCACAGGACCGGGTTAACTGGCGGAACATGAGAGAGGCCTTTGTCCTGCAGTGGACGTAGACAGGCTGATGATGATGATGATAATGATGATAAGCCTAAAGAAAAAAAAATGTCGCGTTGTAGAAGGTAAAATCGTTGCAGTTTCTTTGTGTGAACGCATTTACTGTAAGAAGATTTGCTAGTCTGCACAGCGTTGCACCTGATTACAGCGTATGAAACGGGAGTATAGGTCTGGCGAACGCTTTCAACAGAGCCTTATTCCCCATGCTTCCTCTTCCCTCTACTCGCCTTCTCATTGGTTGGCGCTGAGCTTCCTCCTCGCCTCTCAGGTACATCACCGTACTTGTGCGCTCTTCCCTTCTCACTCGGCACACCTCACTTTATTCTCCAACCTTCTCATGTCTCGTTAAGGCACTCCCACCTCTCAATGTTTCAACTTGGCTTGTTCTTGTTGCACGCACAAGCTGTGCTGAGCTGACGGTAAATATAGCGCGAGAACAGAACGACGCCGAAGGGACAACAAGGAGACGAGCGCTAAACGAGCGCCCTTTGTCGTCGTTCTGTTCTCGCGCTGTGTCTACCGTCATGTCATACCAACTAGCCCAAACCACCACACATCTGTGCTGAGCGTTACGACGGCTTACGGTGAATGGTCAATCGAGAACAGGTGCGCTGTTAAATATAAAAGCGCAGGACAAGGACAATAGACGAAAACTTGCTTGAACTTGAAGACAATAGAATGGTTTTTGGTGACCGCTACGAGCTTGGACAGTAGGATTCGGCAAAACAAGACTAGAATTTTTTTCTCACAGTCACACAAATATACGGCAACAATGAGCCTTGAAGATATGAAGCAGAGGTTTCACGACATTAGAATCTTTCTTTATATGGCGGGGCCAAGATGTGACTGTGTTGTTCGATGGATAATGTGCGCTGCTGTGCCAGCTGTGCGGCGTAAGTTTTGAGGCAGTCCGACCAGTTGAAGAAAGCATAGAAGTGTGGCAGCTTGGGCTAGTTGGTATGGCATGACGATAGTTATAGCGCGAGAACAAAACGACGACACAGGGACAAGAAGGACACGAAAGACAAGAGCGCTCGTTTTGTTCTCGCGCTATAACTATCGTGAAGAAAGCAGTCACGAAAACTAGCTGACAAGTACTTTTTTTTTGTCCGTCTTTTTGTATCAGTGGTTACAGTGTGCTCGGCTACTGACCCCGAAGGTCGCGGGATCGAATCCCGGCCGTGACGGTAGCATTTTGATGGAGGCGAAACGCCAGAGGCCCGTGTACTCTGCGATGACAGGGCCCGTTAAAGAACACCAGATGATCGAAATTTCGGAAACCCTCCACTATGGCGATCCCGATAATCATGTACTGGTTTTGGGACGGCAAACCCCAATTAATATTAAAACGTAAGTTTTTTTTCTTTCTTTAGAAACGGTATGGACAGTGAATTAACTGATACCTGTGGCAGTGAATCAGTAGCACTTCCTTTTTAACTTAATTTGCTCTATCGATTTCACTTATATTTGAACCATTAGGCCATCACTTGAGGTCGCCTGGGTGCCACGCGGCGTATGGAGGTGTTCCTTGAATGCCAAAAGCGTACGCAAACTCGATTTAGATTGTTCGAACATTAAATCAAAACTGGGATTATGCATGGACAATTTATTCTGATGTCATACCGTCTGGCGCTTTTCTATAATGGAACATTATAACTCACCCGCCTGTTTTCGCTAAGATCGGCCAGTTGTGAAAGGCAGATGTGTGGAAAGCAACAATATAGAACAAATCATAAATGAATGACTTGCATCACCCTAACAAGAATATGACGTGCCTTACAATACTATGGTTGTAATAAAAAATTTTAGTTTCTTCACCTCTTCAATCACAATTTTCCATATCCCTTTTCCATGTGCAAAGTAGCACACCCGTTATTCTAAGCTGGTTAGCATCCATGTCTTTGCTCTCTATCTCTCTCTTTCTCTCTCTCTGTGCCTCTCGTTTTCTTTCCTGCATTATTCGCAGTGAACCACCAGAGAGAGAGAGAGAGAGGAAGAGAGGTTTATTTACAGAAAGGCGGAGAGGTCGGCCTGAGTGATAGTATGCCCTGGCCTGGTACTCTACGCCGGGGCAGCGGAAAGACAATTAAAAAGAGTAATGAATGATGACGGTAAGATAGAGAGGGGAGTATATGCAATCTTTAGAAATTGAGAAAAAGTATCAGGTTTGCACTTGATAAAAAACTGCAGCTATAGACGTGAAGGAATTCTATATTTATATGCTCGTCCTAAATATTGTGATATTCAAGGCTTCCAATTGACGCCAGTGATGACAGATACCTTTAAAACATCATGTTTAAAATATAGATTTTTTTTCTTCTTTCTGCATGCCACAGGCGACGATGATGGTTAAAAATATATATACGTACCATATTCTTATCAATAAACAATAAGTGATTAAGCTCTCGAACCCTACACCCTCCATACTGTGTGTCTATAAGCAGAGAGGCCACAACACTTCGCCACCCTGTCATTTCTTTCCGCAGAAAAGCAAAAGTAATCAGTCCAAAAACTTTAGCTCCAACACGCGCTTTCATCTTAGCGAAGGCGTTTGCGCCCCGGATCTGTGCTTGTTGGAGATGAGAGTGTGATGATTCTCAAAGGTTTCGTGATGCTGCTTTGAGTGGTATACCTGCCATTCTTATTGTTATGTATTGTCTTATTGTCTTCGCGGCAGTGGTAGCGTATAGAAACCTTCAAGGACGTTGACTAATAGGTGTCAGAAGAAAGGCTATTAAGCCAAGCGCGACCACTCATGAAGCGTGCAAGCAACCTATAACGAAGTCATGCAAAGGTTCACAAGGGCCGCGGTTGGTTAACGCCCGAGAAGCATGGCTGATTGTGTTGAAGGACGGAATGCAAATGCTTCTCGGTCGTCTCTGTTGACGTCTACTAGCGGTAACATCGAACTCGGAGTGTACACGTGGATCGCGAAGAAGAGGAGGAGGAATAAATGAGGAAGGACAGGGAGGTTATCCAGTTCTCAGACCGGCTGGCTACCCTGTACAGTGCACACGCACTTCGCGAGAGCGCTGAATCGTATGCGTGCATTTTGTGCGCATCTCAACTATGCACTGCAGATGGGCAAATAAATGAATGGAAAGTAGCGTGGTGCACGTGGAATGTGCGTGTTCTTCTATCCCCATGCGAAATAAGGACGACGTGGAAAGTATTTGTCGTATAAAAAATAGCAGAACGGCCGGCTTGAGTTGATATGATTTGAGCCGCTGCTATTTACTGCTGAAAGGGTTTAAGAAGAATATTGATGTAAGAAGTTAAAGTAATAAAGAAAGGAGTATATGAATTGCTATTATACAGTCAAAATTATACCTTATTCAGCGTAACGTGGGAATGGCCAATGCTTTGCAAGCTGGAGAGAGTGCGAACGAGATAATGGTAGCGCACCGGATCTGAGCACCAAGCCTATTACAAATAATCATTACGAAAGAAAGTCTCCGTAAATTCGAACCATGAATTCAGGCTATCCCACACGTGGATGGTTACGCTAAAGACCAGTGTTGATGACTTGCTTTAAATGGTTTCAACTGATGGCTCAGAATTATTTATTGATTTGATAATAGCGCCCCTATACCCTCGTATCTGAGCATTCAAAAACAGTTTTCGCACAATAACGTGCTTCGGGCTAATCCTACCACTCAACTACCGCAAGTTATCTTCATCAGTATACACTTTTACTGTTGAAATTTGTATATTTTAATGAATTACAGATTATCTTTGCTGCGCTTCATCTGGCTTGATATCTGTTAATTTGTATAGTAGTGAATATTACTGTTAGAATGTCCTTGCGATTGGAAAGCAGTGGGCATCACTGCTGCCAAATATACCACCGACGAAGTGTTGGAAAATCAAGAGGGAAAATGAGCACGAACAAGTTTTCTCACCCGACAAGGCGTTGTTATGCCATAGTTTACTAAACGAATCCAACAGAAATAAAACAAACTCATAGGGTTTCTAATGCATTCGCCTTAAACGACTCGAAAGCGAACGCCACATATTTTTTTTTTCGTCAGATGATGAATTGACACTCTTCTGCAGCATTCAGAGGTGCTTTATGTACCTAACGTAGTCACTACCTTCAAGAACGGAGGCATAGCACTCGTTCTTCAGATTACCTGATTTTGAACTGCATCGGGGATCTGACTGAGCAACGATGTCGTTCAATGATGTCGTCTTTGACGTCACGTCATGGGACCTCATCACATAATTAAAAATGACAGACACGACAAAGTGATTTGAAGGAAACAAAAAAGGACGAGAAGGATATCTTTTTCGGTGATTTTTGGTTGTGCGCAGCGCTCTATAGCGGCCGCTGGTGCAAGCTGCAAAACAAACGTTGTGACACCCCGCATGCGGCCGCCGCAATTACGGAGGCTGTGGTGCTTGTAATTGTGGTACGTCTCGAGCGTAGGGAAAACTTATGATGCAGCTTTCCCGCGACCAGTCTTCGGTTTTGAAGTGTTTGCCGTGGCGGAAGGAAATGCCTAGCGACAGCTGGGGTGACGGCTTTCATAACGGGATAGTCGATCTCGAAACGTCGTGTAATACGTTTCCAAAAATCGAAAGCAGCGTAGACCTGGTAAACGTAGTACGTACTCCTCAACCAACACGCCGAATTCGGACACATTTTCTAGCTCTTAACACTTAGTCACCTCGCTTAATTGCGTCTGATTCAAAAAGACGATAAAAAAAAGAACTGCAAAAGCATAGGATTTCGATAACTGTGATGTGGACAAACGAGGCTTGCTTTCGGATATTCGGTGCTCTCCATCGTGACCAAGTCAACCGGTTTCGGTTAACTGAACCTGTGAATACTGCTGGTAACGCTGATGTGCGAGTAGCTGCCGCCATTTAACGGCTGAAAGATCTCACACATGCGGTGCCTCGTTGCGCAAAGAACGAACTACGCATCGGTCGAACGCCCACCGCGTGGATGCACACCAAACGACGAACTAGGATGTCTCCGTTCAGCCGTAATGCAGCCTTTCTGCCCAGCAAAGCAGATGAAACAAGCTAGGGTTGCAGTTGATGACACGACGCATTCTACGTCCTCCGTAAAGTGAAGACAATTAAAACAACACACTCACCACGATAAAAAAAAACAAGGCTAGCGTACGGGGGCCGAAACGTGTTGCTTTTAATTACTTTTATAGTGGGCAGTCTGTTGTTCTATTCGTCTTCATGTCTTTTCCTGAAGAGTTGCGTCCAAATATCGATTCATCCCCAGCAACATTTTATCTATAATATCTAGCGCCTATCCTGTCTGTGTGCCTCTTGAGTTTGTTCCGCTGCGCTTTCTAAGGTGCCTAAGTTATTTATCTACTGCGGCCGCGGCACGTTGGACCATGTTGGTAACCCCTAGGTGCGTAGCCAACAGGGAACCAGGGGGGAGGGGTGTTCAAACCTCCCTCGTTATAGTTTTTCAATTTGGCTTGCACATTTATAGACGCACACATTGAAACGCACGCACAAACATATTTAGAGAGTACGTTGAACAGCCCCGCCACGGTGGTCTAGGGGCTAAAATGCTCGGCTGCTGACCCACAGGTCGCGGGATCGAATCCCGGATGCAGCGGCTGCATTTCCGATGGAGGCGGAAATGTTGTAGGCCTGTGTGCTCAGATTTGGGTGCACGTTGAAGAGCCCCAAGTGGTCGAAATTTCCGGAGCCCTCTACTACGGTGTCTCTCATAAAAATATGGTGGATTTGGGACGTTAAACCCCACGTATCAATCAATCAATACGTTGAACTTTCTCTCCCCCTCCCCTTGCACCACTCAAGAAACAATTTTCTGGCTACGCCCCTGGTGACCCGGACTGCGAGACTGGCACATTTGCGGCCTCCTGCTCCCCTTCGTCGCCGAAGGCATAACAGGCTCATAATTGTAATTTTTTTGTGAATGCGTGCATCATGAAAGGTTAAGTTATCGCTGGTAGAGGGACCACGAACCGAATAAGCACTGCTGAGATATATGTGACGGCGGGCGCGCTTCAAAAGAAGATGGCTGGTCGGCTGTCGAATAAGGGAGTCGTCACGTAGCGGCTTCCAACCTGAGTTAGCCGAGTGGCTTGGCTCGCGCGTACAACAACGTCGACATCAAGACCACCCGTTGAAAATTCCAAGAAGTTATTGACTTCTTCTCGATGTACTCACCGTACACTGAGAAGTCATTTTCAGCATTTTTGCGAAATTTTCGGATTTTAGCTCAGTATATTCTTTTAAAACACTTCGACTTCAAAGAGAGAGAGAGCATTTTCTTGCTAACTTTCAGTATCCAATTCACAGGTGATGTCACCTGCTCGCCACTTATTAGAATTATTTTATCAACCAACGAATCCAAGAAGTTCATTTTCATTAAAAAACAGATATTTACAGTGGGTAAAAGTGGCTGACAAAAAAGCTGTACAACGACAGCTTCATGCCCCACCGTGGTGGTCTAGTGGCTAAGGTACTCGGCTGCTGACCTGCAGGTCGTGGGATCAAATTCTGGCTGTGGTGGCTGCATTTCCGATGGAGGCGAAAATGCTGCAAGCCGTGTCCTCAGATTTAGGTGCACGTTAAAGAACCCCAGGTGGTCCGAATTTCCGGAGCCCTCCACTATGGTCTCTCATAATCATATGGTGATTTCCGGAAATTAAACCCCATATATCAAGCAATCAACAACTGCTTCAAGAAACCCCAGCCACCCATCGGCAGTGAAACGGCAGGGTGCAGCACTTGACCTCAGAAAAATAAATAGAAGAGAAAAACACAACGAAAGTGACAAAGTAAATTGCATACGACAGTTGCTCAACAGTTGCACTTCCTGTACTCACTACAAACGCCTATGCGCTCGTGTTTTTTTTTACAAGCTCGCATTACAGTTGAACTCGCTTAACATGGACTAGCAACCACACAATAAAAAAGATACAGTAAAAAAAACGTAATTCCAATTCTTGATAAAGCACACGCACAATGTCAGAACAAAGTGGTAAGCGTATCAGGATTTGCGCTTTTCGGCGGTGCTCTCTTATCTCTCTTTGCACAGAGAGAAACAGATAGGACGAAGTAAAATCAGTTTTTCGCGCACGACTGTCATGTGATACAAGGAAGAACAGGTGGGCGATCGTATGGCAAAGCAGTGTGTAGAGAAAATTCACAATTGATATTATTCGCATGAGGAGCTATCAAACGTTTGTACCTTAATTACACGACGTGAATAGTTCTCTATGGAGTAAGGATATTAGCTGAAAAAACAAGAAATGCGATAAAAAAAAACGCGATCGTTTTTTTTGTATTTTGAGAGGCTGTTTAGGGGACCCTTTGCTCATGTAAATACGTGTCAGTCACACACTGTAGCTTTTGCGCGTTTTTCAAAATCAGCAAATCTCGACTAGCACTGTCCTGAAGCTGTAACCTAGAAATAGACCCCGCCGAGATTCATTTTTTTGTTTATTTACACATTGCGTCTTTAGTGTAGTAAACCGATAGTGACTTGCCGTCAGCTTTACAGCGGTATGCTGCACTTCCGACTGGCACCGAAACTCATCAAATAGTTTTTCCCGAGGGGAAATCAAACCTATCAAGAGAACTGCACGCTGTCAACTCCAGCTGGCCAGTCTCAAATAACTCAGACAACCGGACGTTTAAAAGAAAATTATGAATTCAGAAATAAATGTTGGCATACTTTGAAATAGCTTCCGCAATATGTTTTGTTCTGTTTCTGCCTGTTCTTCAAACTCATCTGGCTTTGACCTTGTATATAAAAAAAAAATTGTCCACGAATGACTTAGGTTGATGGAGCGTTTTTACTCACAAAAATTTAACTTATCACACTTTGTCTAAGCTTATAATAAAGAGCACGGTTTCGTGTGCGTTTATACACGTAACAAGAAGATGATCTTACACTACAAAAACGCGTCCAAATATCCCCCAAAACAAGGTAACTTGAATATTTGCTGGCTACTTTCACAGTAACTGATTTCTGGATCTTAATATCACTAGAGACAAATTATTGTGGAGATTTTTAAAAAATTGAGCATTAGGCTTTTATTTAGCCTAAAAAGGCAGTATAAAGTCTTACGGGAGAATTGGGGTCCTTCCTTCAAAGTGTCCATTGACGTTGTGAAGTTTGCAATAAGTTGTCTCTGGTCATTGAAGAGTGATTAAATCACCGGCGAAAACTCTATTCGGAAGCGCAGATAGAAGCAACTGGCCTACGTTCAAGATAAAGTCACTATTCACGACTGCAGTTGCTTTTGCTTTTTTTTATTAATTACCGTATGGTTGCGCCACACCTGCCATAATCAGAAACACTGCCTGCACATACACCAAGCAAAATGAACAGACGGTTGACGCGACCGCTCTTGCTCAGTCTGGACGCATGGGAAAAATAAGGCAGCAGCACTCACATACGCGTTGTAATGTCGGTTTCGGGGGTGAAAATCGGGACAATTGGTCACTATGCAAAAACATACCAGCGTCCGCTTTTTCAAGGAATAGTAGCGGTGATGGGCTCTACGCAGTCAGGGTTCCTACCTGAACCCGAATGCCTGCATGCAGTGATTTAAAAACAACAACTAGTTAACTACAGCACAGCTGTTATGCTAAAAGTCAGCCTTGTGTAGTAGTTACAAAATTACCATTATCATAATTCGGCGCACACTCATTCACCATCCAAGCACTCTGGACCGATGGTTAACAGGAGAAGCTAAAAGGGGTGACCCTGTAATACCCAAATACAGTATAGCAAGGTACAGTCTTATCTCATGTTTTTAAACAGCGGTTGGCGCCGCGACATACAGAGGCCCTTGTAGTAACGTTACGGCCAGCTTTGGGCTGGGCGGAGCCTGTGCGCCATGGCATCGCTGCTATATTAGGGGGGGGGGGAGATTAGAGGGCAGAACTCTAGCCAAACCAGGACCAGTTAGGTGCCCACCAGCTATGCTGTGACTCTACCTTCCACCACGGTATCCGTAACCATGAATAGCACAAGACGCGCTATTTTTTTCATTTCTACAATCGTTCTCGTAATTGATAAGTCTATTCATTTTAAGATGTCTGCCCTCTCATACACAGCAGTTAGTGAGGCTGTGAACAAGTATGGCATTTCAACTATTTTTTCAAGAGTTTTGGTCTCGTTTTCTAAGACACCCTGTACATAGACTAAGGGCACAAAGGGAGCCTTGTCTTGGAAAGATTTAATTAGCAACACTTCAAACACCAGCGAACCCTTCATGGTGGCTATCGGAGATCACAACCCGAACAATTGTTAAAAAATGTCCAGCTGTTAAAAATACCGCATTATTTACCCTTGGTCCCATGGTGATGTGAATAAATATTCTATACTTTGTTTTTTCTTGCCCCCAAAAAATGATCGCTCTCGCTCACGGTGTTGAATCGAGAAAAGTGAACTCGGGCGAGGGGAAGGGCGGCGGTAACCGCAAACAGGCGTCATGCCGAGCAGCCGCCTCCAAAACATTGCAGTTTACTTTCGCTGCGCTGTTCGTTGTGGGCCCCATTAGCGCCACTAATACGTTTCTGATTACTTTATACGGGAGCAACAGCCGGCGGTGACACGTCATTATTTTTGAGGGCCGCAAATTTGCGTGGTCTCTGCATGGGTGGCCACGCACAGAGTGCGATGTCAGTGCTAAAAAATGCCCCCTTGATCCTCGGTCGTCGAGCGTGGTCGGAAGAGACGCCCGCGGACCCGCTCCTCGCCGAATAGCTCTCGGCGGCAGAGCCATCGCGCCATAGATATAGCGCCGACATCAGCGAGGGAAGCCTATAGGCCTATTCCATGTTTGCAAACAGGGCTATAGGCGCCGTCGACATACCGAGGCGCTTGTAGCGACGTCGCGGCGCACTGCAGGCTCCGCCCAGCCCAAAGCTCGCCACGACCATCTATGATCACGCGAGATGGGCAGAGCAGAGGTAATCATGCCTCTGAATATATATATATGAAAAAGGCTACAATTAAAAAGTAACCTGGAAGGTAGTCCAGCTTGACATGACTCGGGCGAAGCTACCTTATATTTTTATTATTAATTTAAATATACTATTATTTAGAGAATACTTATATATCTTATAGGTTTTATATAGATATGCTTACTTTAGATTATTTTCCTTGTTTCAGTTAGATGATGCTGCAGTTAGACTTTCTGTAACGTGACTACACAGGAAAGACGTTTTAAATAAATTATCGTCTTGTGCAAATAATTGGCCGACGCTGGCTCCATGACCTGGCCATTTCTTGTGCAAACGGAACGGATCGTGATCCCGTGATCTCCTGGGTTCCCAAATCTCACTGTCTTGTATGCTGCGCAGAAATATGGGAGTCATCAATGGCGTCGTGCAAATGAAGCTCTGCTTTGCTGCTGAAAGGGGCTACATCATCTCAAAATAACAATATTAAAAATAAAAAAAAAGAATAACGGAAGTATATTTTCTAATGCACACCGCAGGGTCTTTCTTGATCGTGATGATAAGTATACCGAACGACTTCCCGTGCTTATAAACTATATAAACCATCGTCTGATGATACCGAAGGCCTAATAACTCTCACAGGAGCAATAAGAATCATTTCTGCCAATACACCGTTTACTGCACACGAGTACAATTTTTTTTGCCTCTCGTGTACTGCGAAAAAAAAAACGTTTCGCAAGCTCTGAATTCTGTGCCGCACGCATTGCGCAGTTCCGCGCAGACACCGATAGTCAAAAATATATGTCCGTTTTTAATTAAATATATATCTTATGAATACTCGCTTTTGGTTCCCACTCAGGGGAGAACAATACGATTGTTTTTTTCTTTCTTTTCAAGTTCTGGACCATCGTGGCTCTTTATTCTCTTCAAACAAAGCAATATGCCTCTCTCTGTCGCTCTCGTGCCCTCCAATATTCTCTATGCAGAGCAAAAGGCTCCTTACATTACGTTCCCTCACTTGTCCTTTCCAGCCTTCAGATTTTTCACTGCGTTTTTTTTTTGCTTTCTTTGGAAGAGTGCAAGAACGGGAATTGTACGAAATGCTCGAAGAGGAGTGGATTCTAGTTTTTTGCGTATTTTTAGAAGAATACTGTAACTTTCGTCTGCCTAGAATTTTTCCCATCCTCTTCTTCATCCGACTCCGCCTTTTGCAGCTACCATTTTTGCAACTTCTACAATGTTTAGCATCGATCACAACCCATACAGCATAGCCTTAGACGTTCATGTTATCATAAAATATATTCTGACATCATATTTTTACTTTTTCTTAGATATAAAAATATTACGTGGTTTCCTTGTTTTTGTAGGACGAGGGACACTATACGACAAAGTTGTAACGAAACGCTGCTTTCAATTTAGCTAGCTGATTTCTCTCTATGGTCCGAGCATGGGCACTTAACTACCTACAGGTTTAAATATTTTAAAGCTAACATATACGAAATGTATGAGAGAGGTCGTAGTAAAGGGCTCCGAAAATTTAGATAACCTGGCTTTCTTTAACTTTCACCTAACTGCAAGTACACGAGCCTCGAGTATTTCGCCGGCGTTAAATGCGGTCGCCGTGGCCGGTATTCTTATCGCGACCACCCGGGCACTACAAAAACAGGAATTGTAAATACAAAATTTTATAAAATTTCTTCCACATGGTACAAGAGACAAAAGAGAAAATTTGGCAGATCCCACGTACAGGGGGAATCGATGATATGCGAAGCACGAACGAGGAAGGTTGATATCGCACTTTAAAATAAGCTGATTGATTGATTGATTGATTGATTGATTTGTAGGGTTTAACGTTCTGAAACCACCATATGGTTATGAGGGACGCCGTAACGGAGAGCTCCAGAAATTACGAACACCTGGGGTTCTTTAACGTGCAATAAAATCTGAGCACATGGTTCTACAGCATTTTCGCCTCTATTGAAAATGCAGCCGCTGCAGCCGGGATTCGATCCCGCGACCTGCGGGTCAGCAGCCGAGTACCTTAGCCACAGACCACTGCGGCGGGGATTAGGCTAGCGAAACGGCCGCGAGTGCGCTATGAGCTTAGCATATGGTCATGTGTTACATCACACGCATGTCTTGATTGTCATGCTTGGACGTGTCATTTCCTTTCGTCGTCTATTCACGTCACGTAATACCAAATTAAGTACATGTGAAGCTAGCGAAACCGCCGTGAGCGCACCATGAGCATAGCATGTAGTCATGTTTTACATGACACGCATATAATGATTTTTATGCTTGGACGTACCATTTACCTTCATCGACCATTCATGTCACGTAATACCAAAGTTGGTAAATGTGAAGCTACGAAATGGCCTTGAGCGCATCATAAGCGGGGCATATAGTCATGTTCACGCGTGTCATAATTATTATATGTTTGCACCAGTTATATACCGCCGTCATCTATTCACGTCACGTAATACCGAATTTTGCATATGTTGAAGAGTTTAAGCCGTCTGCCCCGAGGAATTAAAACCACAGAAGACTTGTTAGTGCGCAAATACTAGAATAACACACTTGAATTACATGAAACATTCGGGGGCTCGGGCTACGGCATGCCCCGGTGGGGCAGAAACCACAGGCTGCACGCTGGCCCATCACCAAATGTCCGGCTGGTGCATCGGCTGCTCCTTTTGAATTGTCCAATTGTGCCACGCACATCTCTGATGCGCAGCACGTGTTCCAGTGGAAGTAGCTGTCCGATGGGCGTGACTCCTACAATGTGAAGCTATAGCGAAACGACCGCAAGCGCACCATGAATGTAGTCATGACTTACATGATATGCATATCACGATTTACACGTTAGAGCTTGTCACTTATGTTCACCATGTAGTCATGTCATACCATTCCAGTTTTGCAATATGTTATGTGAAAGAAACCACCACAAGAGCATGCACTAGCATGCAAGAGCACGCTAATGCATGCTATTTGTAAACGAAGTATCTATGGCCAGCAGATTTTTTTGTGGGGGGGGGGGGCATCATTAGCGAGAAAGCGCGGTGCTGACAAGTGTACAGAAATACAAGTGTACACCAGAGTTGCCAACCAATTTTCGGAAATTACCCTACGTCACGATCTAAAGTTCCCTACTTTACCCTACAAATGTTTTTTTTTATTACTCTACATTTAAACTTTATTAGTCTACGTTGAAACGCCTCAAAATATCGCAGCGTAATAATAATTAAGTACGCCCTATACTTCACTGCATGAGCGGCCGATGTGTAGTGGCACTCAAATAGGTAGCAACCTGGGCGCTTTCAATATTATTTCAAACATGAAAGACAGCCGACAGAAAAGGAAAGCTTTCTGGTATTTGCATGGGAGGACCATTGACTAAAATATGAAAGAAACATTACCTACGAGACTTGTTAAGTATACGTACAGCTGGCAGTGTAAGCGGCCGGGTAACAGAGAGTAATAGGCGAAGCGTCGTAGAGGCGCGGATGTACCGGTTAGCAGTGGTGAAAAGAAAACCGGCAAATAACAATCCAAAGGCTCGAGACAAATTAAGCAAAAATACATTTTGCGGTAATTCAAAGGGAAACGCTTTGCTGTTTGAAACGAGGACGGGTTGCCTTAGAAAGCATACTTAAAAATTGGGATTAAGTAAAGAATAGAAGAGCACATGTGTGGGGAAGGGAACGATGGAGTATGTTTGGATTGAGAGTCGAACGGGGGAAGTCGTTGACACTCAGGAGGACCTGGAATCAGTAGAAAAAATAAACATTGCCATGCGCACTCAGCAGGCCCTCGAAGCGGCGGGAGGATGAACATTGCCGTATCTACCCGGGTGGCCTAGGTCAGGCCGCCAATATATGCAGGTTCTCAAGAAAGTTTTGCCCGTTCTAGTCCATGTATACACTTTGATGTGTGTTAGGGCAGTAGCCTACACGAAGCCTTGTGTTTCAGGTACTACATTTTAAAGGTAAATAGGTCGGCGATAGAAATAGGTAAAAGTAGAGTGCAAGAATGGAGGTGGAAAAGTAGGCAGAAAGAAAAAAAACCAATACTAGCAAAGAGATGTGTGCGTATATTCTCTTTCGCCTCTGCACTGTACTGGTTGCGTGTCAAATAATATGGTTAAATTTTTATTCACAGAAAAGATACTTTCGTACTCATTTGAAAATGTCACCCTTAGGGGTGTCATGTCGATTGTACACACGATTCGCTCATCGATAACGAGGAAAAAAACTTACCCCCTGTGTGAACAGAAATTCGTATTACCACCCGCCATGCGCAGCGTGAAAATTTGCGAAAATCCCTTTCAAGTAGGGTAATCACCCTGCAGTTGGTAACCCTGGTGGGCACAATTGAGGTCAACGAACTTGAGCTGGTTACGCGCACATTTCAATGTGCCTTTTCCAATTACAATCGATGCATTCTCGATTGTGAGCTTGTCAGCGATGAACTGTTTCTGATAGCGAAATTCATTCAGTTATCGAGACCATTTGTCATCATACGTCGCCAAATTTCATTGTGGCCACTTGGTGTTCTATTTGATCGTTTTAGGCATGGCAGTTGTGTTGCCTGATAGATATATAACTAACAATAGTCATTGGACTACGTCTTTATCAGCGCAATTACCACTTCTGCACACAGAAGGGTCGCGCTACTAATTGGACCATCACATCGTTGATGGTCCAATTACGGACGTGGAAGAAAAGAAATTTTTGGAGAGAGCATTACGCAGTGTGAAAGCAAAAAAAAAGAAATACTAGCTCGGGCACGCACATGTCAAGCTTTGTTTGCCTCAATTTTCCCGGTACACGGAAATAACTCCCGATTTTCGTAGTTTTGCAACAAATTGGCTTTCACAGACCACCCCGTCAAGCCATGCATGTTCCTCAAGGAAGGCGCACGGGTATGTGTCCGAATATTTATTGAGATCTAGAAATGGTAACCTACCCAAAAGATAAAGTAGGCCAAAAAATACAAATAAATAAAGAAAAGTGGTGGGGTCTGAAACTACCGCCGTCATCATATAGAGAGCGCATTACGCGCTCCCTACCTGCATTTTTGTTTACGGTATACACTCGAACATTTCTATATACTTTGCGGCAATGAAATTAAAAAAAACATATTCGGCAGTGGTGTGCCTTCAGAGGTCCCTATAATTTATTTTTTAATTTTGATAGTGCCTTCCAAGTACTATTGAATGTGGAAAAGTGCGCTCTAGACATGGCAAGGACTGTTAGCGAGATCCACTGTGATAAATGACCCGAGTGCTTATTTGTCATCAACCATCATCGTTGGGGGACTACACCATGCACTTTAGAGTGCGAGTACGACAGCTAAAACAAAAAAAAAACCGTCTTCATAACGAAAAAAAATAGCATCTGCACGACCACTAGACAGGCTATAGGCATGTTGACCAATGTATTCCGGGTCTCATGAATCTTCGAATAAACAACTTTCACACCGGAAACGAGACCATTTCCCTCTTACGCAAACCTTGGATACTTCCAAGATCAGGAACGAGCTGAAAGCACTCCATATTAAAAATTGAGACCTCAGCTCAAGGGAATCTGACCACTCCGATCAGTCTTCAAGAATAGTGGAGCATGACGCGGGAACGATACGGCGTCCGCTATTCTTTGCAGATGAAACGCACGTACACATTTCTGCTCCCACGGCTGCGTGACACGTAATTGTAAACGCTCGGAATACAACGCAAATATATATATATATATATATATATATATATATATATATATATATATATATATATATATATATATACTGCAGAATAGGTACTCTGCTCTTAGCGAGGAAACCAACCTTAGCGTAGATACAATGAATGATAATCTGACGAGTATCATCACGGAGTGTGCAGTGGAAGTTGGAGGCAGGGTAGCTAGACAGGACACCGGCAAGCTTTCCCAGGAAACGAAGAACCTAATTAAGAAGCGTCAAATCATGAAAGTGTCAAGTACAACAGACAAAATAGAACTGGCAGAGCTTCCGAAGCTGATTAATAGACGTAAAGTATGCGATGTAAGAAGGTATAACATGGAGAGAATTGAGCACGCTCTGAAAAACGGAGGAAGCGTCAAAGCAGTGAAGAGGAAACTTGGGATAGGCAAAAGGCGGATGTATGCACTAAGGGACAAAGAAGGCAAATTAACTACTAATATGGATAGGATAGTTAAAATAGCGGAGGAGTTTTACAGAGATCTGTACAGTAGCCGAGACAACCACGACCTTAATACTATAAGAACTAGCAGTAACCCAGATGACACCCCACCGGTAATGATAGAAGAAGTCAGAAAAGCTTTGGAGAGCATGCACAGAGGCAAAGCTGCTGGTGAGGATCAAGTAACATCAGATCTGCTGAAAGATGGAGGACAGATTGTGTTAGAAAAACTAGCCACTCTATTTACGAAGTGTCTCCTGACGGGAAAAGTACCAGAGTCTTGGAAGAACGCTAACATCATCTTAATAGATAAGAAAGGAGATGACAAGGACTTGAAGAATTACAGGCCGATCAGCTTGCTCTCTGTAGTATACAAGCTATTTACAAAGGTAATTGCTAGCAGAGTAAAGAAAACATTAGAATTCAATCAACCAAAGGAACAAGCAGGATTTAGAACAGGCTACTCAACAATTGACCACATTCATACTATCAATCAGGTAATAGAAAAATACTCAGAGTATAACCAACCACTATACATAGCCTTCATAGATTACGAGAAGGCGTTTGATTCAGTAGAAATATCAGCCGTCATGCAGACACTGCGGAATCAGGGCGTAGACGAAATATATATAAACATTCTGGAAGAAATCTACAGGGGATCAACTGCTACCATAGTGCTTCATAAAAAAAGCAACAGAATACCAATAAAGAAGGGTGTAAGGCAGGGGGACACAATCTCCCCAATGCTATTCACTGCGTGCTTACAGGACGTTTTCAGAAGCCTAGAATGGGAACAGTTAGGGATAAGAGTTAATGGAGAGTACCTCAGTAACCTGCGCTTCGCCGATGACATTGCATTGCTGAGTAACTCAGGGGACGAATTGCAACTCATGATTACGAAGTTAGACAAGGAGAGCAGAAAGGTGGGTCTTAAAATTAATCTGCAGAAAACGAAAGTAATGTACAACAACCTCGGAAAGGTGCAGCGCTTTGCGATAGGTAATAGTGCACTTGAAGTTGTAAAAGACTATGTCTACTTAGGGCAGGTAATAACCGCAGAGCCTAACCACGAGCTTGAAGTAACTAGAAGAATAAGAATGGGGTGGAGCACATTCGGCAGGCACTCTCAAATTATGACAAGTAGATTGCCACTGTCCCTCAAGACGAAGGTATATAACAGCTGTATCTTGCCGGTACTTAGCTACGGAGCAGAAACCTGGAGACTCACAAAGAGGGTTCAGCTTAAATTGAGGACGACGCAGCGAGCAATGGAAAGAAAAATGGTAGGTGCAACCTTGAGAGACAAGAAGAGAGCGGAGTGGATTAGGGGACAAACGGGGGTTAAGGATATCATAGTTGAAATAAAGAAGAGGAAATGGACATGGGCCGGGCATGTAGCGCGTAGACAGGTTAACCGCTGGTCATTAAGAGTAACTAACTGGATTCCTAGAGAAGGAAAGCGGGTTAGGGGGAGACAGAAGGTTAGGTGGGCAGATGAAATTAAGAAGTTTGCGGGTATAAATTGGCAACAGCAAGCACAGGACCGGGTTAACTGGCGGAACATGGGAGAGGCCTTTGTCCTGCAGTGGACGTAGACAGGCTGATGATGATGATGATGATATATATATATATATATATATATATATATATATATATATATATATATATATATATATATATATATATATATATATATATATATATATATCGCTGGAGCGTATACTTTCACGTGTGAATTCGCAAAATCCGACAGTGCTGCTTTTCCCACGTGCATTGCGCCAGATATAGACATTTTGCTCCTCTTTCCTGGTGCACGAAAGTCATGGTGGGAGCCTGCAAATGAAAACTAAATAAGCTGATAGGTGAATAAACAGCGGACGTGATGTGCGGTGAAATCGCAACGCCATGGTACGTGACCTCGGCAATGTTCGCAACGAACATCCCAAGGATGAAAAGGCGCCTTTTTACGCGTATAAGTTCTCCCCATCAAAAACCTTAGCCAGCCTGTCTGGGGTCCCAGCGACCATGGGAGTGACATGGGTAGTACATAGATTTGCCGAGTCTTCGTGCTTGCGGACTTTGAACGCACATGTGGCTTTGTTTGTTCCTGTGTTTTGCGTTTGTTTTGAATAAAAGGAGCAACCGTTTGGACTTCGTGACCCGATTTGATTTGGTGAGCCTAAAAGGGTTAAGGTGGTGAAGTGCAACTGCAGAACGTTCATTTTCTGAATGTCGTTTCGTCCCAAAGCAGCTCTAAGCCTCACGAAGCCAAACGGCACCCGAAGAACAAATATTAGACAAACCCATCATTCCCATGCTCGCTGAAGCCTCTGCGTTGCCGCTGTCTTAGACACTAGCGCCTGAGTTCCCTCTAGATTATTTATAGAAAACTCTATGTTTCCGCCATGCGCTGCGACCCAGAAGCGGCGCTTCAGCGTCATTATATATATATGTATATATATATATATATATATATATATATATATATATATATATATATATATATATATATATATATATATATATGTGTGTGTGTGTGTGTGTGTGTGTGTGTGTGTGTGTATGCGGAGCTGTTGAAGCATCTTTCCGAACGAACAAGTAGCTTAGAAATAAGAGGAAGTATGGCAGCATCGAGGTGACTTGTATGCTGTCAGAAAGTAAATTATTTATATATACTGTTATAAAAAACAAAAACAAAAGATGGAGTGACGGTAGGGCCAGTATAAGCTTGATGTTCACAGCCTTGTATCACTAGTCACATGAGGCATGAACGGGGACTAGTCTATAATTATACCCAGCAGGTTTGTTTCATGCAGTATAAGACTACAATGATATAGATCAAGCATGCTATGCCCGCATCACAGGTGCAAAAATTTGTTCAAGGTCGGCGCTTCGCCTACAGATTTCGGGGTATAGGAAGTTGTAGCCCTGTCAATCTACGCTTGGCGATTTTTCCGTGGCGGTGTTATCTTGAGGTGAGACAGCTCTTAGCCTCGTGCAGCGAGTTGCTTTCAGCCTTCGACAGGTACACCGGTCTCATGAAGATAATTTTGATTGTTGAGCATTTTTTTTCCTATTTCGGCCCTGCACTATGCATATAACTTGACTTTTCATCCCACTCGTCTTGGGTAGCTTGTTAAGGCTGATTCTAAAGGCAAACTTCTCCGGCATTTAAAAAGAGAGCCTCTCTCTCTCGCTCTATCAAGTGCACCAAATTCACACCTGTGTTTTGTATGTGAATTTTTTGAAGACCAGGAATATGTATTTTTTGCTGCGACTGTTACCACTGCTTCTCATAGCCAGAGATTTGCTGGAGGCAGAGATGTGCAGCTGCAACGTGACTCTAGCTTGGAGATGGAGCAAGTTCTCGACCCGCGACTAAGCGCGCCTCCACAAATTAAGCCACAAACATGTTGCTAGCGTTATATACTCAGGCTTCAACGAAACGTCGAGAAAACTTTCTCGTGCACGTTAGAACGGGGAGCTGTATCTGGAATTCCTGTTTTTGTATTCGCCGTATATGCCGTAATCACCGAGTCCTAGAATTACCATGCAAAGTTTTCAGCCATGTTAAGCACCTTGAGTATATCGTCAAAGTATCTATTTCTTGTTAGAATAAATGGCAGGTCGGCGCGGGCCACGGTGGATCAATTGGTTAGACCAACGTCAATTGCTGAACCATACGGCAGCATTCAGGCTGAGACCGCAATACAGTGAAAGAAACAGAAAATCTTGCTCACATACAGTATTGAATCGCAAAGAATAAAAAATATAGACGAGTCCTAAAAGCAGCAGTCGTGACGTACAGAGCTGTAGGCTCGTATTGCAAGCATGGAATACAGTTGGATGCAGTTTACTGGTGCCCGTGATTTCAACGGGGCTCGTTCAAATTTAATAAATGAGAATCTTCTTCGCACATCTCTGTAGAACTCGCAACTGTGTTTGTACCTTACGTCACTGAATGACGTTCACGGATAAAAGAAAGAAATGTAAGAGTACGGTCCACCTAGGAGAAGACAATAGCAATACGAAGAGTCTGGCTTGCGTCAATATGTACGTTTGTTCACGTATCGACCCTACCTAAGTTTCACTTGAAGTTGATATCCGACGAACACAACAATCAGCTGGCAGGATCCCGAAAATATGACCGGTTTTGTGTACTTCTCCTATATTTTTCCGCTCAAGAAACAGCTCGATGGCGACGAGTGAACAGAACAAACACGTTTCTCCCTCACGTGTGTTTTATTTATTCTCTATTTATTCAAGTTGATTTTTATTCGCTCACCTATATGAACGATTCATTGCTTTATAATGCGAATGCTACGTTAGGCACTGCATTGTTTTATATAAGAACTCACTCAGCCTTTATTAAAGATTAACAAACCTGCAGTATCATGGCCAAACGTTTTCACGCGGGCCAGGTGTTTTGCTTTGAAGAGTTCAAAAATAGATGGGTAGAAATCAAATTTCCAAAATTTTGACGCCGTATTCGAGAAGCCTACCGAAAGGCACAAAAAGACACAAGAAAGTCCACCGTAGTCATGAATAAACAAATAGGGCTGCCCTGTCTTCAACCACTATATATGATGTTTGTGTACTTCTTTTATCAACTCTTTCTGTTATAGACATATCACAAACTCAAGATTTACCAACGCCACATTCGCTATTGATCTAGCTTGGTTGCGTTAATGAAACTAATGTAATACCAAAGTTCAGAACAGTTTGTGGCAGGAAGAATATAGGCTACCAGGTTCCTAAATATTAAACCACTGAAGTCGCCTTGAATTTTGTACTTTGTCAAAAAATATATGAAACTGTATATTAAAGAGCATGAAATAGAATATACATGATGTGTATCATTTATTTGTGTCATACTGTTATGCTTTCTTTGGGTTGAAAAATGCAATTCACCTTCGTTTCCTGTGTTATTTTTCATCGAAGACGCAAGAAATTTTATTTAAAGATTTTTAATCATTCGTGTATACCTATTGTAGAATGCACGTACTTCGGTTTATTTAACCGGATTGATTCGATTAAAGCTACATGGTTCTTTCTCTCTCTATATATATATATATATATATATATATATATATATATATATATTATCCAGAGTGCCCTTTGCTTTCTTGCGTCAAAATCACGCAGGTGCAACGTGTGACCTTACAACCGTAATCTAATTATACATTGAAATTTATATTTACAGATTAACAAGCGCCTTATTATCATCATTACTCATCCTTTATATGCAAGTCTGACTGCCAAAGTTGTGCACCACTACAGCGCCCGTTCACGTAATTCTGATAGTGCTAGCGAGTTTGAAACACTTTTCTCCTTTGTCAGCTTGCGCAACATGGTATGCAATCTTATCACGAGCTGAAAGCAGACCAATAAACCTGAATAAGGCATGAAACCGGCTGGCATGAGAGGCTCGCGGTGAATGAACGAAAGACTGGGTTAGATCGAGAAATTACTCTTTTTGGTGGACTCAACGCAAACTAATGAAGCCCACGGGCACGACGACAGCTGGCTATAAAAAGGTTGTTCCACACCCACTGTCACGGCTGCGATTGGCGCTGGCCAACATATCAAGTATTACGCATACAAAAAGACCCAATAAAGTGAAAGGGAAAGCGACCCTTTACGCTATGTTGGGTCAGTTGGCGCAGTTTCAAGGTATACTTGAAAGGCGTGATGGAAGGTTAAAAACGAGATCATCGAATATGAGGCCGAAAGAATTGGCGTCCTTCCTGTCTATCTTCGTTTTTAACATTACGTCACGACTTTCAAAAAAAAAAGCGACCACTACCGCTGCTCAGTAGGTTGAGTATTAGATGCGATACCCGAAGCTTCCCTGTTCCGTCCATACCTGCGAGTAGTTCATTTTTCTTTACCTTGAATTCTTTTTCATGTATGCTATCCTTATTGTGACATTTACAATTAGAATGTGAATGTAATGTTCCCTATATACTTCTTATCTTCACTGTCTGTTGGTTCACTTATTATGTTTATAAAAAGCAAGCCCTCTATCACCTCTGCCTTCACTTTTGTTCATACAACAAAAATGTTTCTCGTTATTGTGTAAAAAACCCAAGCAAGAACTTCCAAGGCATACGACATATAAATAAATGATAAATGAATACTTAGTTGCTTACATGCACATGGACTGTGCTAGTTTATACTAGCAACTCTTCGTTTCGTTATTTTGACCTTAGGAAAATATTTTTATGTCTTTTTTTTCTTCTAATGGTATTGTTAGCGTTATTTGGTCTTGGTACAGCTTTTATTGATGCGACTTGCTCGAAAATGGGGGTTTCCCACGGACACATTATTATGCCGCACACTGGCGTATAGTTCAAGCGCTTATAGATACAAAGAAAGGATGTTCTTGTGCAAGCACGAACAGACGAGGTGATTTCGCAAATACACAAAAAGGTTTGTGTATAAGCAAAGTAGTTTCGTTTAGGCGCGTATATGTTTCCCGTGATACAGAGAGCATATAAACAGCCGACGCATGCCTCCAGTCTTTACCAATTGGTGAATTACCACCTAGCCCCGGGCACCAGCATCATTACCAGTCGAACGACTAAATCTTTTTTTTAAGCATTGCATTCCGAAGTACCATTCACCCTCGCTCCCAGTGTCTTCCCTATTTATCACTGTATATATCATAGTCATCACCCGGCACCTGGAGTAGCATGTCAAGTGAAAACCCAGGCATACTTCTCGAGCTCTTCATTAAAATAATTCTCTCTCTCCTAATAATACGTTTCCCAAAGTGATTGTTAGGTATACGGAGCTCCAGGGAAGTTTATTTACGTAACGAAAATCCCCGGAAATATCAGAGTCTTGAAAATTGATGGGCTCTCTTTGGACCTCAATTCATATTTCCTCGAACTAAGAGCGGGCTTTACGAAGTGACAGCCGTCTTTCTAAGTCAATAAAAAATGCACGTCCTGGCAAGGCGCAGCTTCGTTCGCTTCACGCCCCGTCCAGGCTTTCGCACGCCAGGTTAACCATACCACGCCTTGTAATTATGATTGATTACGCTGTCGAGTCAAGAGAATAAAGACGAGAAAGAGGATAAAACTCGAAACAAAAGTTCTGTTCCTGTTTTGGTAAGAATAAAGAAGTGTGTGTGTGGGGGGGGGGGGTGAATATTGAAAGAGGTACGAGTTTTACAGGTGGAAACCGATGCTGTGCTTGCGCAAACGAAAACGGAGGCGGTGATGCCAATCATTTTAGTGAGTCATGTTGATTCCGCGGCCTGTCGGGCACACGCTCTCCATTCATACACCCCTCATTTTCGATGCGGTAACTACATCGCTCATTAACCTTAGCATAATCAAGGTAGTAAAACAATAAGTAAAACGGGAACAGCTACCAGATGTATTTCGCTTCACGCGTCAAATTTGGACTTGTTGCACTACGGAAGTTTGAACAAAGGTATAATGGATATACAGAGCCGCAATATAGCCCCGAAACTATCAGCTAGTGCGTCTTAGTGATTAGGGAATATTGAAAAAAAAAATGGAGGTACCCGTGCCCTATCGGCGAAATGGGGGCTAGTGCAGCTCGTGTGCTTTTCTTTCTGTCTTCATTTGTACTAATAGGAATTGTCGGCGTTTAACGTCCCAAAACCGCAACGTGATTATGAGAGAGCCGTACTGGACGGCTACGGAAATTTTGACAGCGTGGTGTTCTTGAACGGGCATTCTCTGAAAGGTCCCAAAGCTTCTCTGAAACTTTGGGACATCCTCCTGTACTATTCCAACCATGTAACCGAATGTGAAATATGTAATGAACTTGACTAAGACTTGACCTAATTCTAAGCACATGGGCCTCAAGCGATTTCGCCTCCGTCAGCAATGCTGCCACCGCAGCCGGCATTGGATCCCGCGACCTGCGCGTCAGCAGGTGAGTACCTTAGCCACTAGACTACAATGGCGGGTGCTTTCTTTCTTTCTTTGCTTTCTTTTTCCTTCTTTCTTTCTTTTTTTTTCCTTTTTCTTTCTGCCGACACGCACACACATACACGCACACACACTCACATGCGCACACACACACGCAAACACACTCACATGCACACACACACACACACACACACACAGACACACGCGCGCGCACAAATACACACATGCACACACGCACACGCACGCACGCACACTCACATGCACACACACGCGCACACACTCACATGCACACACACACGTGCACACACTAACACACAAAAACACACTCACACACACGCACACATGCACACACATGCACACACACATGCGCGCGCGCATGCGTGCGTGTGTGTGTGTGTGTGCTTGTGAGTGTGTGAATGTGTGTGTGCGTGCGTGTGAGTGTGTGCACGTGTGTGTGTGTGCATGTGAGTATGTGTGCGTTTGTGTGCGCGTGTGTGCATGTGAGTGTGCGTGTGCGTGTGTGCATGTGAGTATGTGTGCGCGCGCGTGTGTCTGTGTGTGTGTGTGTGTGTGTCAAAATATGCCACATGCACTCCTTTCCCTGTTTCATGTTTCCGGCGCATGGCACGTAAAGATACTGCTTTGCAAAATATACTCCTATACAGGGAGCACTTTAATTCCAGAGAAGCAGCTCACCGGGCAAACAAATAAAACTCAATTAAGCGCGACTATCTGGAGTTCGAATGGCGCCAGAGGGCCTTAGTAGTTATTAAATTGCGCATTAAACGTCAATTTATTCATTTGCATGGATAAGGGGACAGATATGTCCTGGCATTGCTGAACACGCAATTTAGTAATTGAATAAAAACAAAACATTATGTAGAGGCTTAAATTGTGACCTTAGCGACAACACGAAAGCAAAAACTATGCACCGTAATGTCGTTACATCATGGACAACCGATTTCCGGGCCCAAAAACAATCAAAGAAATTCATCAAAGAGACGCGTCATTCGTCCCATTTCGGTATAAGCGGCATTCGTTCCAAGCGGGCGAAACCCCGAGAGCCATTCACTTACAAGCCATTGCGCGTTAGCACCAGGGAGGGACGTACACAATACCGATGTCGCGTCAACACCAGGAGGTCTTCTGTAGCACCGTGCGATACCGGCACTCGCCCCTCTGACGGCGTCAGCATGCACATAAACGACCGTGCAGCGAGGCATGAGCGAACTGCGCCGTATACAAGCCACTCGCACATTGCACTCGTTAGAACGCTTTGGTGTTACAGTTGTTGAGTACCAGGCACACTAGGAATTAGTCGGTGCCTATATACAGATTCGTCGTCTGAACAGGTTAGCTCGATGGAGCGTGCGAATAGATGGCGAGACGTCTGCGGTGGTGCAGACCACGGACCAGAGTCTTATATGCACTACAAACACAATGCCGGCAGCTTTCCGCCAGGCAAGTCCCAGCGACGCATCAAACTATGTATCGCCGGTGAAATACAACCCCGACTCTGGAGACACACAGGCACGTACGAGGGACGTAGTAATAACTCGGTTATTGAAAAACGAACAACACCTTCTCTGAGCGCACCGTAAATAACGAACACCTGGGGCAGATTAGGCCTGACTGAGGAAGCAAACAGCAGCTTGACGCTGTTGTCTGCGAACAGCGCTCCCCCCCTCCCCTCCTTCCATCTTAGACCTTTAGTGAGAGCAACCGCTAAGTGAATTCTGCATCACCGTTGCACTCTCCGAATACACTGGAACGACCTTTACCGAAACTCAAAAAATTTCGACACTGAGAAGGCAAGTGCGTGCAAGATTCACAAGGAAAAAAAGTGCGCTTGTTGTACTTGCTTCTAATGTCGCATTCAGTCACCTCTACGGTGTGCTCTCTGAAGAACTCAGTAGTGTAATACCCCGGTGCTTTCGATATAATCATAAGCGGATGATTAGCCAACCCTACCTCTACATATACTGGATGAAGGGGGCCCAAGTTTATTAGCGGTGTTCATCTCATTATCCCTTCACTTTATTTCATTATGACCCCTCAAGGAGGTATTATGTAAGAAATGGGTATACAGTACGGCCAGCTGATTTCCCTCGGTAAGTAAGTTGGTTAAATTGTCCAAAAAATTTGATTGATTAGTAATGGCTGCATTGGTATGAGAAAGATCATTCCAATCTGATGCTGCTCGGGGGAATGCAAAAATGCGACGGCGATGACAGAGATTAGCTAAATCAGACTCCGCTTTCAATGATGATACGCTAGCTTGGTAGCAATAGGTGGAATGGAGGAATTTAGCAGCATGGTTTTAGAACGCTTCCAGGGCAGAGATGAGTTAGGTCTGGTGTGGGATCATGATTGCGGATACGTACTCCAGCTTCGTTGTGATTCGATATTTATAGGCCAAAATGATTCTGTGCATGGTGGCATGTAGAAAATTGCGTTTCAGGAGTCCTATTGTTTTATTGGCAGATGCTAGGATATTCATGATATGAGTGCGCCATGACTGGTCATTGCATAAGGTCAGCTCTAAATACTTGAACGAATAAACAGCCTCGATGCGAACACCGGAAGGTCAATACGAAAAAGAAAAGGGGATAGAACTTTGAGAAAAGCTTACAGACTTACATTTGCTAGGATTTAGAGTCATTAGCCATTTGCGGCGCCAGTCTAGTACGTGGTTAAGATCAGTCTGTAAAGCTCGTTCGTCGAGAGGGTCATTTATAGTTGAATAGATGACGCAGTCGTACACAAACATTCTGACGTTAGCTGACATTGTGATAAAAGAATAATATGGTTTAATAACAAAAGGGGCCCATGGACGGATTCTTGTGGCACACCCGAGTTTACTGGAAGCGAGCTAGATGTCTTATTAATAAAAACGGTTTGAGAGTGGTTTGTTAAAAATGCCTTAATCCATTCGAGAATACTGGGAGCTAGATTTATTTGGCTAAGCTTTAGTATTATTCTTTTATAATGGCTCCGCATAGGCTAAAAAAATAGCGCCAGTCTATACGTTGATGTCAAGGTTAGCATGTAAATCAAGAAGGTTGATGGCTAGTTGCGTTTCACATGATAGACCTCTACGGAACCCATGCGGTGATGGCTTAAAGAACTGAATCGAGTTTAGGTAATTCACGATGTGAGAGTAGATGGCGAGTTTCACGACCTTGCATGGTACACTGGTTAATTAAATGGGCTGGTAGTTCAGGGGAGGGTCTTAGTTACTGGTTTTGTGAATTGGAAGGATCCTTTCTACCTTCGAGTTCTTGGTTAAGGTGGCAGTAGCAAGACACTGTGAGTATATTAAACATAGATTGGCAGCACAAATTCACTCAGTGATTTTAAGGAACATTGACGTGATATCATACACGCTAGATGATGGGAAAAGTTTGACATTTTCAATCTGAGAAGACATGCCACTGGCAGAAAAAAATGAGGGACAATGTTTTTTCAATGAGGCAGGAGGGAAATAACAAAAAACAAGGTGCATCACTTTCTATTATAAAAACAGATGAAAAGCTACGATTAAAGCATCAGACAAAACTTCATCAAGCTCGATTCGTAAGGCTTATTGTATGAGCATTGTAAGGAATAATCACACCTCAAAACTTCTTCGAATTATTCTCAAACAGTTTAGGGAGGTCCACATGAAAAAAAAGATAAGTAACTTTGAATTTTTTTTTCAGATAGGAATTATCTGCGGCGTAATATTTTTTCCACACATGCGCACGGTCTGTGACTTCAGCCGCACGATGAAGCCGCTCTTTTTTATTCTCTAAGCTCTTGAGCGATCTTGTCAGCCATAGTTATTGAGATTTAGAGCGGAAAGTCATTTTAGGATATGTACCTATTTACAAGTTTATGCATTTTAGTTTTATAGGGGGTCCAGTTGTCCTCTGCGCTTCGGCTTTCGAAGACTGCTTTAATGAAAAGAAGGAACTTTATTTGATCGTAGTAGCTTAGCAATAAAGGCCAGTGGTATTTATATTAGTGTGGTGTGGGACTATATATCGAACAAAAATGTGGCTTGTATAACCTTAGGGTCACTAAATTTTCAAGGTATGTAGTGCCTCATAGGCTTTCGGCATATCATTCAGTTTGGCCAATAGCTGATAGGCTTATTTATCTTATACGCATACGTATCTGGACAATGAGGACATAAAAACACCTTTTTCGAGTGCGTGATTAAATGCGCGAAAAGAAATAATGCAAAAACCAGCCCACTGTGTTAACCATTATATATAACTTGACTATTTAGTTAATACATAAAAGTTTACACTGGAGTTTTTCTAACCAAGTACAAAGAGGAAGATATAAATGCATATCCATTGCTTAAGAGCGTTTTACCTCGTCTATATCATGTCCTTTTGCAATATTACCATATCGTGGTGAGTTCCCAATTGTCTAGACACCATTGAAACTAAATAGAACAACATTCCAGCGAAAAAGAGTTCTGTTTCCTCAGCATAAAAGGCGCGCATGGGTTTTCACACATGCTTACATCACATGGCGTCGTAAAACACAAAACTAAAAAAGCGACCACGCTATAGAAGCGTCATAGACCGACCACCTGATATATATAGCCATGGTAACTTGAGCCGCCATTCAGTGCAGGTGGGTAAATGTCGCTTCTACGTAATAAAACACTGAACATTCACAGGATATGCGTAAACTTATTGTGCCCTTGTTGATATCCCTAAAACAAATATATCTGAAACTCAACCAATATTTCAACGTTTCTTTACTTAGTGAGCTCCTCTAACAAGCTGCCACTTTGTCGTATAGGCCACAGGTTTTTCGATAACAGGTATGGCTGCTAAAGGTTATCATAGGCCAAACATTACCCCTTACGCAAACCAAGTGTTTATTTGGGAAAGCAAAACGACTTTAGGCGTGCATTTTTTTTTCAAAATTCTTGTTAGACAAAAGGGTGTTCTGCTTCCTTCAATTTCCTCCAAGGATGTGAAGTAGTTTACAGTGTATGAAGAGAAAGAGGAGAAAAAGGTCGTGCATATTCAGATTAACGAATGCATTATTCTAGTTGTAAGAGCATCAACTGAATTTTTTTTCTTTGCATAAATGAGAAATACAGCTGGGTTGGATGTATATAGTAAAATGTGTATGCTACAGCTAACTTAAGAATATTTCATTATTCAATAAAAGAGGAGAGATATGCTTATATTGAGCCGAGTTTTCCTGAAATGTCAGTCGCTATGTATAGAAGTATTATATGGCGGATGAAAAGTCGCGAATTGCACTGAGCGTGGCAATTTATTGTTTAGAGTTCTTACTTATACGTTTTTACGTCAAGATCTGCTTCAGTGGGTCCACTAAACTATAACACAGTGGCGGGCGATTGTCGTATCAGTTGTGCTTTTTCTGTTTTCGAGCAGACATTTCGCAAGTAAGCCATCGGACAAGGTCAGCGCGCATATATATATATATATATATATATATATATATATATATATATATATATATATATATATATAGGTCAGCGCGCATATATATATATATATATATATAATCTTTCTCTCCTGTCACTCATGGTCTGCATTGTATAAAATTTCAGCAGAAACGCTGCATTTTAACGCGATAGAGTCAAAAAAACAAAAAGCATGTTTCGTGGAAATTATTGTATTGTAATCAGTGTTGGTGTCACTATCGCTGGTTCCGAGGGAAAAATTTGTCATCTTGCTCCAGACCCCGAAATTTATTGTAAATGAAGTAAATAATAAAAATATTCGGTTGTGACGCGAATCGCACCCAGGCTGACTGCGTCACAAGCAGTCGTTATTTCACAGAGCCACTCTAAGTTTTTTTTTTCATTACAGAGAAGTAAACCATGTCACCTAAATTGATAATTCAAACATCAGTAATCAGGCATATTGCAACGCAAATTATAGTGTCACTAGAACTTTCACATATTCCTTGTATTTAAGTTTTTTCCTGGAAGCTTTTTGTGATTTTTTAGTAATCGCGAAAGTTCAGCATTACTGCTAATCAGTCTTGCTCTCCAGAGAGTAGGCAGACCAATAAGAAAGATTAGGTCATATGGTAAGGTCCTGTCTTTTGCCACATGAAAGTCTGTATTGTTCGCAGGATTGATACCAGTCTTTTCAAAGGATTCGCTGCACAAAATAGCAAAAGAGCTTTGCATCCTAACAACCAATAAATCAGTCTTATATATAATCTCTGGCTTTCGTCACAATCTGGAATTTGCGTCCCAGTGAACAAAGAGCAATTGAGTCCTTCGCCATGTCATCACAAGAAGAGCACCTGTGTTTATGTTAAAAAAGAAACTCTTTGTTCTCGTAGCACACATATCCTTCAACTCGAGATAATGCATCAGACAACAGTCAATTTCCAAACGTAGCTTGACAAAGTAGGATTGGAAAGCAAATATCAATAACATTATTCACCAACTCCTTTCAGCTTCTGCTCGATTAATAGGCCATTGAACATCTTGTTTAAACCACTTTATTGCTTGAAACTGAATCGAAAAAAAAGCCCTTTTATGAACGTCACGTAGACGAAGGAATCTCCTTAACGCGTGTAATCATAGAAGCGTAGTACCATGCCAGGCGTTGAACATGGGAATACTTCAGCGCAGAGTGTGAGTTTTAAAGACCTGCCCATTAGAAAGCGCTATGACATGCCTAATCATTATCAACTGCAAAAGAATGAACAAAGTGAGCAGCTTGTTTCCTTAGTCGTTCGTTTGATTATGCAGCACGGCTGACGTATGCAGTGAGAACTGAAGCTAGGCTATAGCAGTTGAGAAGGCGATGCGAACGGGTCCGAATTAAGCTATCGCGTTTTACTTTTGAAAGTAAAGGTCAACTCTCCTCTAAGTTTTGTTTAATATCTTTCTATGAGCGCTCCGCTTAGCTGCTGAGGAGAGCATTAAAAACTTTTGTTCAGAACCGTATTTCACCTCCGCGATATGTATTTGTTCTTTAATACGATGCGCCCTCCTAACCATGCTTAACATCCATGTCTTCTTGTTCGAGAACAACGAATGGCTCAGCTGATGCGACTCGAATGATATTCCCAGGCTCCGAGGCCCATGCACTCAAGACAGATAGCCCGGGCTCTATTCGGAGCGCAGCTCGTTCCGCTTTCCGGTAATGAACAGGCACACTCCTAGCGGTATTTCACGCGCACAGGTATAATCTTGAAAACGGAGCACCCATGCCCGCATCACTTAAGTTGAGCGCTCGTAACTGCCTCTGTTTTTTTATTCCTCGAACCAACGCCGCGTGCATACGCTGAGCGGGCCGCTGTTCATCATAATTTTGAAGAAACCTGGCAGGTCGTCTTTCAAGCTCTCGAAAACGCTGCAGTCAGCGAAAATATTCTCGCGTGCGTCAGACCTTGCGTACTCCCACTAAAAGTAGGTGGTAGACTCCATGGCGCACGCATAGGTGGTGCAATTAGAGAGTGAACAGGTAAGCAAATAATTAATCTTCATTCGCAAACTTTCATCCTCGAGAATCAGCACGGCATTGTTTAAACTGCACAGCCCGTTTGGCCTTCCACAGAAGTGAACAAAATAGCCAGGCAACCTAAGTATGTGCCGAGCGCTGTACGGTTACTCGCATACAGTGTCGTGGTTACCGCATTAGTGTGAAACTACGTATACTATACGACCGAGAAATATAGTACTACGTGAAGCAGAAATATTCAGTTTAGCGGCCTGTGCCACAGTCGTATATAAGCACGTTCACAGAGCGCTGGCGTTGATAGTATTGCAAACACCTTTGCCGACGTCCACATCGATTCTCGCAATCGTGTGGTCGAATTAACCGAAGGATTCATTTCACGACAAGTCCCCGAAAATGGTCGACAGCTATCGCCTCAACAGATTCCCTGTCATAAATGACCGGCGATCGAACGTTAAAGAAAACGGGTCTAGTTGCCATGGAGTTCTGTGAATATTTCAGATACAGGCTTGCTCGCAAGGACGTAAAGGCGGCGTCGTTACCGAATCTCTCTAAGCTGCCTCAATGGAGCTAAATAAGCTCCTAATGTTTATTCCTCTGCTTCCACACACTCGTCTATCGTTAAGTTTTTTCTTTTTTATGTGTAATTTTCTAGTATTTTAAAAACCAAACCCACATTATGACGCTCATTCATAGGTGTCCTTGCAAGCATTCGGGCGGTTATGTTGACAGGAGCGCTGGCAACATTATATATATATATATATGCTTGTTTTTGTACACGTCTCGTTTACACGCTCTCATTGCCAAACACCCTGAAAATTATCATCCATTTATTTTAAGTTCCGCTCCCACCTAGGTCACGTAGTCCTTTCCAATATCGGACGACCACAGGCCTCACGTTCAATCCCCGAAGCCCTTTCTTCGGGTCGGGCCCACGACAGTATGCATGCGCTGCCAGCACTATATATATACTGCCATTATTCATGAGTTTTGGCAGTGTTGAAACTGCTAAAATTACGGTAACAAGAATGGTACAGAATGAACAGAGGTAAACACGATGGTGCGCACTAATTCAAAGACACTTATTCAAAATGGCGGCCCGATATCAATGCGCGAGGCATGATGCGGAGCCTATGAGCGCTTGTACGCGCCACTTTTTGAACTCAAGTTAAGAGTGAACAGTGCCCGGAAAGAACTTTTAATCTTGACAAAATTAATAATATTCACAGTACATGTTTCACAGCGCATGTTTTCTGTAGTAGTTGTTTTTTTTTCGTGATTACCAACTACTGGAGACGAAAGTACCCCATTCCACCGCTAATAAATAACGCCATGCATAATCTGTTTTCGAAAACTTCATTGGCTCAAGAAAGGCAGTATGCTCCGGAAGTAATCTCCCTTGACGTAAAAATGAGATACTCGCTCTGAGCTTTTAAATATACATAGTTGAGCTTTCATGAAGGTGAACCCACTCTGTCAAAGCAAGCAACTGCGCAGTGCCTTTCTGTTCACGTGCATCGCCGTTTGCGATGTTTCTTCATTACGAACAGACGTGCTACTATTGCAATCATAACAAACGTACGTCAGATGGACTATAAATACCGAGTGCTCTGTACACATGTTCACTTTTTCCGTGAATATTTGGTGCCCTCAAAATTATTTTTCTAGCATTTGAACATGTCCAAAAATTGGGAGATGATTTAGACTCCAACGAAAAGTTTTGAAGAAACCAGACGTTTCGGGTTTCTTCAAAACATCAACTGCTCTCTCGGAACCCTTCCCCAGTGTACACACATGGACTTCGCCCCACGGCAAAACGAGAGAGAGGGGGGTCAATATCCCGACGGGTTTCTTCAAAACATTTGGTTGGAGTGTAAATCATCTCCCAGTCCAGTTTCATACCCAACCAGACAGACTTCTTTGGAATGTTTACATTCAATGTCCAAAATTACATTGGAGGTCTACACTCGTAACGTATTATACATTTTAGGTTATCTTCAAGGAGAGGAATTATATATATATATATATATATATATATATATATATATATATATATATATATATATATATATATATATACGTTTTCTTAACTAAAGGGGGGGGGGCACCTATAAGGCGAAGTGACCAGGGCGCAAAGGAATTTGCTAACAACAATTACAGCGCTCTGTGAAAGCAGGATGTTGTAGCAAACGACGAGAGACTTAATTAGGGCTGCTTATGAATGGTCTGAATCATTGCCAAAAAAAGATCTCCGCCGGCTCGAACCCCACCAATGCGTGCGCTAACGACCATAGTATTCCGTCTTTTGATTAGAGCAACTCCACAGTTTGTTGCACCACGGTTTACCCACCCCAGAATGAAAACAGGCAGTTATCGATAAAAAATTTAACTGGAGCGTGTCAGGCGCGAGGCACGCCTGTAGGAACGTACAAGTCTGGCTAACCCGCATTATCCAGCAGACACGAGTACTTAGCGCTTGGAGGGAGCACACAGCCCAGATGCTCGTTTTCCCACGAGAGCTGCTCGGAAAATGAGAACAGTGCGCAGCTCCCTGGCGCGAACCCGGTGGCAGCCGCATTAAGGGGAAGAAATCGGCGTTCGCAAACGGAGCGTAAAGGCGCCTTTCCCGGGCCGAGACGGCCGTCTCGCTTATACTTACAAGGGAAGCGCAGTAACCACCGGCAAGCTCTCCGCAGCCTCTGCCGCGACTTCGAGAATGCCCCCGCGGCAACTCCAGACGCTATTACACGGCCGCCGCTGCGCGCGCCTCTGAATTTCTTATTAGGACCCCGTGAAAAGTTTACGGCTAGACAGAGCTCTGCGCGCGCTTTCTCAGATTCTACGCACCGAAACGAACCAGCCGCTGCACGTGCTGGCGGCCGGCGCAAATACCGGCAACTGGGGAAGGGACGACGGCTTCAAGCAGGAGAAAAGGTTAAGAAGGGGAAGCAGTACATGCGTTGCGGATCACGGCGCGCCAGTGTATAGCCAGCCAGGCCTCGCACCGCCGTAGAATAGGCTGGGCGTCAATCAGGTGCCAATCCAAGCGTGTGCCGCATGCTGCTAAGCTCCAGAGTCGCCCTTTTTTTCGGCGTATTAGCTCCTTTCAACTTCGCATATCCTCTCTCGTAGTAAAGTTTCTTCGAGGGGCGCGCAATATGCGGTCGACATATTAGTGGTGCGCTGCTGCTTCGGAAGAGTGAAAGTCGAAGATTTCCGAACCGCGCTGCTGCCCAGTTGATCGGTTTCTAACAGAAGCACAATAAACTAATATTCAAACTCAGTATTTGGAGCGCGAAACGCGGAAAATATTAGTGGAAATGTTTGAAGCACACTTACACACTTACACACACACACAGACACACACACACACACACACAGACACACACACGCACGCACACACACACACGCACACAAACCCACGTGCGTGCCCGTATACACTCGCACAAAGAAGCGCGCCAAGAAGGAGAAATACAGACAAAGAAAGGAGTAAACATTAGAGCCTTACTGATAAAAAGAAGAAGGAAAATGCCATGCACATCTTTTATAAGATTAAAGGGAGGAACTTCTAGACATGCTTCGCTGTAAGAGCAATAATAAACATAGACACAAACTTTCGGAGGGACGCACTGATTCAGGAAGAATAAGGATATCTATAGCTGACGCACACCGTGTTTATTCTTTGTGACATCTTTGCATTTACGCATTCTACTTCCGCCTGCGTTAAATATCCAATAAGACGATTCTCTTCTTAGCGATACCGCCACCTCCATTTCCTTTCTCGCTCTCAATGCAGGAGGAAAAATATTCCGGGGAGGCAAAAATATAAAGGATGAAAGTATGCGGAGGAATACAGAGTGCATGCCGTGTGCTGCATCATCACGCCTATAACATAATACGCGGGAAAGGTTCAGTGATCGGCGCAACTCGCGAGCTCGGGAAACAACACAGAAGTCAGTAAACTTATAAAAGGGACTTTTAGTGAGAACTCTACATCACGCGTTGCAAATAATAGATCACTTGTAAAAAATTACACGCTCTTCTAACTTTGTAATGTAATCGATGACTTTTCCAAAGCGTAACATTCTAGTTAACACGAATCAATTTCCTGATAGGTTATTTATTGTTTCTCAATTACTTTTTTTCTGGTAAGGTCAAGTTGTGACCGGGTTTATACGGCAGCCGTCGTACTGAAAAAAAAAAAGCATCGGGAAATGCTTTTTTCAGAAGAGGGCAATGCCACGAGCGTTTCTTTACACTTACCCCCGTATTCAGAAGCGCTGCTTGACATAAAATCGACTCAAGGGGGCGGAAACTTCATATACTTCCCATATACTCGCTCTCGGCAGTGGCAGCGCCGCTCTTACAACTGACGGTTGCCGGGCAACCAACTAGCAATAAATCACGAACAGAAGATTTTATTCATGGCGTCACTGTTGACGGGTTCACATAGAGAGAAATGACTAAAAATCAAGAGGAAGAGGGTTGCCACGGAGGCCCTCCTCTCCCACTTCGCAGGCAAGAGTAATGTAATCGTGCCTTCTGTCAGGTCTGCTGGCAGCCTGAGTGATGCGCCCATAAAGCTTTGTTGATATTTGTTTTTTATTTTTGCTCATGTTTTTTTTTAAGAGGCGAGAGTTAGGCTGACTGATTTTTCAGTAAGACGAAACTTGATAGACACAAGCAAAATGCACTTTTTATTGCACGTTTGTTAAAAAAGAGATACATACAGGTAGTGGGAAAGAGTAAATCTATAAACGCAGCTTTATTCTACAACTGACATATGGGCATAATGAGAGATGTTGAACCCAGATTATTCGAACTAATGCAAAAATTATCAGCAATGGTGAGTAGGACACGTTGCATTAGACTCAAACAGGTGTGTTATAACGGCGCGCATAGTTTTCTTACATAACTTGCTTACCAAATGAGACTGAAGTTCAGGGGCACAGAGAGGCTTGAAGCGATCGGAAGTTTTTCGAGAACTTGAGAACGTCGCTTGAAGCAGCGTTTCGGCAAGATGGCTTGACTTCGTCAGGGTAACAGCGTTGCTTTGACGAAGAAAAGCTCGCTTGTCAAAACATTGGCTTTACGACATTCTCTGTAATAGTTATTAGAAGCATTTAGTCCATCACGTGTTCTTGAGTGGCACTATTAGAAGTAAAGACTCACAAATTTTGAAACCACTGCTGCAAGAATGTCATGAGCAGGAAGCAGCCTATAATTAGGTAACGTTATTAGAATTACATGCTAAAAGCAAAAGAAACAAAAACTGTCAAGTTGAGCGAACTCAAATTCAAGCCTTTCAATAAATGCAATTTCCAGAGAGTAGCTTGGCTGCCGTCTTAACCAATTAGTCAAGCGACAATGCACTTCTGTCACTCCAGTCCGGCTTGCAGGAAACTGGGTTTTACCATATGGGCTCATGCAAATTCAAAAGCTAGTCCAATAATGAGTCCAGATTAATTTGCTTACCCATTACCTTTAAGGTATGCGCTGAAAAACCTTCGCGGAACTAGGAATTTCCTGGTTACTAACCACAAAGTCATGGAAAACTTATGTTTGTTGATCAAGTGATCTTCGACGGATGTATAATTTACTTGTTTGCTGTATCTCCCTGCGGCTTCCGTTCTCTTGCTGACACAACTTGCTGTCTTTATCTTTCCCGCTATAGTTCACAAGTCAACCGAGCGAGTTGACTGAGCGCGAACCAACCTCTAATATCGCTGAGCGAGGGGCGAGAAGGAGTGGAGGCAAGTGCTACAAACGCAATTGCACAATGCATATATATATATATATATATATATATATATATATATATATATATATATATATATATATATATATATATATATATATATATATATATGCAGAAGAATAACTTCCGTTGCCGCAAGGTTATAAATATGAAAGTAGATGCGCTTTCACATAACAACTGTTTATTGTGCCGACGTTTCGACAGGAACCCTGTCTTTTTCAAGGCCTTGAAAAAGACAGGGTTCCTGTCAAAACGTCGGCACAATAAACAGTTGTTATGTGAAAGCGCATCTACTTTCATATATATATATATATATATATATATATATATATATATATATATATATATATATATATATATATATTAGTGTTCCAACGTCGTAACTGACCGTCAATACTACACACTGCACTGTGATCCGTTTCTCAAGAAATGGCAAAAGTGGACGTATAACAACATTCTGGTGCTGTGTTGTTAATAAACGGCGGGGAAGACCGTAAATGGGCATTCCAAGTTTTCGTTCCTGTGTTCACTTCTTAAAAAAGAGGAAAATTACATCAAGTTGATGTTTTTTGTCACGTGGTGCGCTAGCATCTTGGAAGCCGGAAGCAACGCCATTGAAACTCATGGACTCGCCGGCGGCAGTGGTGGGGTGTCGTGCAATATTTTGTGGTTCTTGTTCGCGCGTAGTGATTCATCATGTAATTGCATTGGGCGCGGTGTTGTCAACGATGCTGTCCACACGTTCACGGAGAAAGCGACTGCGTGCTCTTGAAAATGAATACATCGAGGCTCTGCCACACCGTGGCGGTATATTGCCCACCGTTGCTGGCGGTCAATGATCCTGTCATCACGACTGTTCCAGGCAAGTGTTCAACTTTTTTTGTCATGGGCGTTTGTTTATTGCGTAACGTGTTCTTACTGGATGTACTGGGACGTTTACTGCTAATTGAAATGAAGAAGCACCCGGTGGCCCCTCGGCACTATTGCTGGCTGCGGCGAACTTCGCGCTTTCTCCTCTTTTGCCGTCGTCGAACCTCCGCGGGGCGACATGTTCGGGTGAGGTGCGCCCTGCGATAAATGTGTGCCGTTCATCCATACGTGCGTTCCTGTAAGTGTTGCACTTTGACAACACGGAGCTGCGTTGCTCACATTGTCTCATCTCAAAGTCTTTGACATTCGCCGTAAGGGACACGCAGAAAATAAACGGGTGCGCGCGTCACCCATTTATCCCGGCCACAATCTGACGACAGATGTAAGGTGCGAGACGCCTGCGCAGCGCTTCTTTTCCGCCGATTCCGTCTGAAGGTTCCTTTTTTTATTCGATAGGCTATGTATTCTGGCGCTGCAGTCTGACTATTGCAGTCTCTCATACTCATTGGAAGGTTTCGGGACGTTAAACCCCACAAATCGATCATATCAATTATCATGCTTATGCCAGTCGTATACATTTGTCATCTATTCACGTCACGCTTATGTCGAAATTGGTGTATGTGAAATCAGCGAAACGCCCTCGAGTGCATTATAAGCGTGGCATGTAGTAATCCTCTTACAAGACACGCATGTCATGATTTCCACGTGAGGGCCTGTCCCTTATGTTCGCCATAGAGTCATGTGATACTATACCAGTTTTGCTGTATGTCATGTGAACAAAACCACCACAGGAGCAGCAAGACATGTAAATCATGACATACATTCCATGATTTTGGTGTATTGACTAGTCAGTTATCGTCATCATAGAGTCATGTTATGCCATACCAAATTTGGTATAGATTCCATATCCCAATCTGCCAGGAGGGCGAAAAGTCGTAGGCGGGTAGATAGATAGATAGATAGATAGATAGATAGATAGATAGATAGATAGATAGATAGATAGATAGATAGATAGATAGATAGATAGATAGATAGATAGATAGATAGATAGATAGATAGATACGATCAAACTCGCCGAAGTTCCCTATGAAACGCTTTGCATTTAAAAAAATTGGCCCGAATCTAAATGTTACACTGTAAATGTCGTCGAAAGACGATAGTCTTACGTCTGGAGAGAGTGAACAAAACGTTTATTTGATGTTCTGCGCAAGAAAATCGGTGAATGGTATTCTGAAGGCGCTGCGTTAGAGTGCCTCGAACGTGTAGTGGAGGCGAACAAGCGCATTTAGGTACGTTAGACCCGAGCGTCATCTGGCAGTTATCTTCGAAAAGGAAGGCGTGCGTGACCGCGGAAAAAGATGCGCGCCAGTTTTGGAAGTGATAAGGTGTAGAATGCAAAGCGACGGGCAGGTGCCATCACCGTGTCGTCGTAGCAAAGCGTTGGAAACACCTTCTTGAGCATCGCGTCTTATTGTCAGCGCAGCGCGATAAACGCTACAGTCCTTAGAGTTACTTGTGTGTGCCTCTTCTCGTACAAAGGCACACATATCGACGTGTTCTTATGGCGCCTCAGATATTTACACATTTTGCTTTTTTAATTGACAATCGCACAAATATGAACGCTAAACCTTGAGCAATATTGGTGGGCGCTGCGGATGGGGTTGGCTGTTTAGTGCCGTTTGAGCTATCGTTAGGGCGGACAAACAGACAGACAGACAGACAGACAGACAGACAGACAGACAGACAGACAGACCAAAATTTTTCCGTCAAAGGTCCCCAAGAAAGACTATCGGCTTTAAAATAATATCAATTGGAATGAGACGCAAAACGAGAGGCATCAAATCGATTGCCAGCACAAATTTCCGCACGTAGGAAGCACGAGCACCTCACGCGGCAGTCAACTTGCAAAGCATTTGAAGAAAACAGATAATCCTGCAGGGGTGTGGGGGAGTAAACTTGACAGCGAAACTGACCCCCTTCCGTTCACCCTTGTTCGCTCGTTTCCAAACGTGCAGCGCGTGCGCGCGTAAAAAAAGGTCAGCCGGAAGGAGTGATAGGGGCCAGGAAGAGCCGGGCGCCTATCAGCAGCGCACACCGCTGGCTGCCAACAATGGACGTTGGGCGACGGCGCTGCATTTAGTATCGCAGTCCTGAATGCCTGGACGGCTAAACACGCGCTTTAACCCAACGGCCGCTTGAAGGAAGAATGACGCCGGGCATATGTGACAAGCACTCGCATTGCGTCACTGAAGTCAACTTTGCGACACCTCAACAAAACAAATAAATGCGTCAAAACCGGCAAACAAGATGCCGGAAGGCATTGAAATGGAAGAGGGGTGGGGAGCTTAGGTCGCGAAAATGAGAGATGGGTACGAAATGAAAATATCGTATGACGCTGAGAGAGCTTCAATGCCTTAAAAGAGCAGCTGATAAAAAGGACGCTGCACGCTTTTTTTTTTCATTTAAAAAGTCTCTGGAGCTGGCGATTGTGTATGGGCTAACAAAACGCAAATTGTGTAAGTGAGTACGTTGTTTTGAAGTGAGTACGCTGTTTTTTTTAACTAACAGGAATGCTAAGTCCCAAGGATTTAATATTTAGGTAATGTCCCTAATGACGTATGTACATGCATGCCGTTTTTTTGAGACGCTACAATACGCTGACTATGTGTAAAAGAGCGAACACTAAAGGGCGATGATTGAATTGATTGGAAATGACGGAAATACAAAGAAATGACGTATATTGATCAAGAGCTGAATCAATGATAAACTTTATTTGCATTGCAGAGCAACTCCTATTGGTGCTGTGTAACCATGGATGAAGGACAGTTACAGGGTTTCACTAATGGTACATAGCCATTGAACGTTACACACGATTCCTGAAGAGGTTTATTCGGATGATATATATATATATATATATATATATATATATATATATATATATATATATATAATCCTACTAGCGTACAATGCACGATATTTGCAGGAATTGGGAAATACGTGGGCAGTGAAGTCGCATATCTAAAAGCCACACCTCTAGCGCTGACAAGTCTAGAATCATCCCCTTTAATAAAGAAAGGTATATTGATTAGCTATCAATACAACCCCTTCAATTGCGTTCCCCGTATCAAGCGTCTGATATAGACGAGACATTTTGTTTATAATTTTCCTTGGTATAGATGGCAAATTACCCGGGACCAAATTTAGAGTGTGCATAGTCATTCTAAACTTAGAGCATTAGAAGTAGTTATAGGTGTAAAAACACCACTACCCCTAACAGACAAAAATTCTATGCGACTATTTACCAAACCAACATCACCGAAACACATTGCAAAAAAGTAACAGCTTTGCCGCGAAGGCGAATTAATTATCGCGATAGCAACAAACTCAAAGTTCATGCGTAGACTGAACAGCAGATCAAAACGCGCCCAGCGTTTCTCACGCACAAGTGACGTGCGAAACGTACTCAGAGGTACAGATGCACACGAGTAAGCGTCTCAGTTGTTACATGCTGTGTCTGAATAGCGCGTGCTTTTCGCAAACGGAGACTGCAATGATTGCAGTGACCTTTGTGCGCCCGGTAACCACAACAGAATTGTTACAGCTAAAGGTCGAGGCCACCCATGACGTACAATCCTCCCTTCCACCCCACTGCGAGATATGGCGTGCGAGGGAACCTCGTTCTTCTTCTCTAAGCGGGGCAAAGTACGCGTGGGAGAATAGAGCGGGCACCGCCGTGCGATCATGGCGACGCGCGCTTATTGCGGCATATTGTTGGTAATGCTGAAAACATAATTCGCCCCAAAATGCCCGTCAGCGGCGGTGAGTGGTACATATAAATAGCTTGCCATTTGAACGTTGAAGGACGTACTCCTCGATGGCGCAGTGGTTAAAGCCTCGCATTCACGATTCATAGAACCTAACTTGGTTTCGTGTGCCAGAGCCCTTTTCTGTTTTTTTTTCTTTCTTGCATTTTCATATATATAAACACGTATACATATACGGTGAGTGGCGGTGACGCCGACGTCGACGCCGGCGGCAAAATTCATCCGAGAGTCTCCATATAATTGCTATCGCAATAAAAACTTGGAGAACGCTTTAGTTTCATTTTCAAGAGTACAACGTCATAGCAGGATTGGGCACCGGACGCATCGCTTTCAGCTATGCAAAAAAAAGGAACATTCCTGCTCGTAACGTTCACCGTTTGAAACTATCCGAGAATGCTTATTGCAAGTTGAGTTCCAAAGTGACCACTGCAATGTAATACCTTTTGCAAGTTGTTGAAGCAACCATAACGCGTCCGTTCGGTACCACGTGCACCTAAACGCATTGTAATCGGTGGACAGCTCTACACAACCCACTCGCTGTGCAATCAAGACGTTTCGAAGGATAGATTTTAAAATTCTGCCAGGTGTTAAGCAGACTCTTCGCAATGTATGCACGAAATTCTGACATTATTTTTTCATGAAGCTGTTACAAGCACAGGCGGGGTTTCGTGGTAGAGCACCTGCTCGCTTTTCAAATAGCCTAGTTTCAATTCTGGCCCGGGCAGACGGATATTATAATATTAGGGGCGAAGCTCCTAAAGGCGTGGGTCTCTCCCTCCTAGCTCGTACATGACCACCTAGTTAGATTACTCACTCAGCAGGTGCGGATGGACGGATGGGTGGACAGGCAGACCTGTCCATATATGCGGATGGACGTATATATGGACAGGGGGATGGACAGACAGACAGTCGGACAGGAAGACGAACAGATGCATGGACCGTTGGACGTACGATTCACGGTTTCCGTCAAAATCCTCCGCTGCTTCGCCCTGCTCATCTTATTTCACTCCGTAGAGATGCTGTGATTTCTTTATTTATTAATTGGCATATAACTTAAATGTTCGCTCAAGGACAATGCCGATTTCTCGCTCACAGGAAACGACGCCGATGCCAAAATATCTGCTAAACAATGAATAACGCTTTTGCGTTAAAAATCAATAAAAATGAATAAAACGGCAGTGATTAGAGGCGCAAGCAACCATGTGTAGATGGGAAGCAGCGGGTGCTAATACTTACGCTGGCGGTGGCATTGACGCTGGAGAGAAACTTGGGGAGGTACAAAGCCCACAGTGATGGACCGGTGTTTCCTACTGGCACATGCCAATCACTGCTGATGGGCGATGATAAAGAGACTGAAGACTCTGATTTGACACAGAGACCCGCTTTTCGCTTTTGCTTAACGCCCACGCTGCGAATTTTAATTGTTCAACAACGCACAGGAAAAATAGGGTATCCCACCAGCACTACCTTGGAGGTCAAGATCCAGCGCATATATATACGGGGTGGCCAGTGAACTGCAGCGCAGCGCGAGAAGTCGGTTTTTTCATTCAAGAAACTCGTTAGCAAACGCTGTTTGCGTCGGCGTAGCGAGGCGAGAGAGAGGGGAAAGCGTAGGAGAGGACAGAGAGTGATTGGTGGGCGCTCATGCACAATGCGCGTGTAAACGCTGCAGAGAGGGATGCCTAGAGGGGAGAGAGGAGGAGCGAGCGTAGCGTAGCAGACGCTGCCTGGGTTGGCGTTGCACGGCGAAAGACCGAGAGATCATAGGAGAGTAGGGGGAGGGGACGCGCATATGCAGTAAGCGTGCTTCCACTGCACACTGGATTGAACTCGCCGATAGGATGCAAACTACAACAAAAGAAGAACTTGCAGAGGGCTTGATATTCGCCTTCAACAGTAGAATGCGGTAGCGTAGTTTGGCGCCATGCGCATCGTCTTCTCAAATTGCTAGTTTAGCTTCGGTTCTCGCTGGATGCTTCAACTATGCCGTGAGTAAACGAATGACTGCGCGCTTAAAAGTTCAGTAAAGAACCCTGGTGTCCAAAATTTTCAATGAGGAGAAATGCACACTTTTGACCAGTGTACACGCTGCCGCCATAATATTGCGAATACGTGCTTTGATAATGAAGCTACAGGAGTAACAACAATCGTTTCAGTCGATTTCGAAATTTCGTGCGGCCACTCGCCTCCCTTCTTTGCCATAGGAAGAGGAAGGAGTAGACCGTCGTCGTGACTCCGCCTGATTCGGCAACGTGATGGGACGTCAACGATACGTCTTCGGCGAGCAGCCAACAACCGAGAAGGACATCCCCGACATGAGCCCGAGTGATAGCAGCGTGGGGAGGTGGAGGAGAAGAAAAAAAATTACCCCATCTCCCACTAAATAGAACCATGTTTAGATTCGAAGCAGCGGGCGCTAACGCTTACAGTGGTCGCGGTGAACACGGTGGCGCTCATCGCGACGTCGCGCAGGAGAGAACTCCGAAGTGATGGGCCGGTGTTTCGTTCTGGAACATGCCCATCGCTGCTAATGGTCAATTAGAGACAGAAAATGCCAATTGGACACAGAGAGCCCTGCAGTTCACTTTTAGTTAACAGGCACGCTGCAAATTTTTATTGTTAACAAAGCACAGGAGAAATATCGCATAGGCACAACATTGGAGCTCAAGATCCAGTGCCTATATACGGGGTGGCCACAGAACACCTACCAGTTGGGTGGCCAGTGAACGGTTCTGCAGCGCGAACAGTCGTTTTTTTTCTACAAGAAACTCGCCAGCAGATGCTGTCTGCGTCGGCATTGTGAAGCAAGAGAGGGGGGAGTACGTGCAAGCGCAACGGTGGTGTAAACGCCGCCGGGAAGGGTGTCTAGAGGAGCGAGAGGGGAAAGCGAGCGTAGGCTGACAGAGGTGGCCTGCGTCGGCGTTACGAGGCGAGAAATAGGAGTGTATTTGCGGAAAGAGAGGGGAGGGAACGTGCTTGCGAAGCAAAGGTTGTCGCGGCAATCGCTGGATTCAGCTCGACCATAAAATGCTTGGCGTCTAAAACGGAAAGAGAGGGAAGTAGAGAGACGCCTCTTTATCTCGGAGGCTTTTGTTACGACAATACCGCTAATGGCAGAGGGCAGCACAGAAAAATTAAAATGCGGTCTGCGCGCCTGAAACTGCATCACCGATTCGCCGCAGAGCCGGGGCGCCACTTCGTAGGGCAGAGAACCAATCGACGACCTCAGTGGTGCGTAACATTGCCCATGAGCAAGCTTTCGTTTGGCTGTGCGTACTAGGGGTCAGGCAAGGAAAACAGGTGAGGGATTGTTTTTCGACATGGCTTGTGCGCGGCGCGCAGTGCTGTATATTCATCAAATACGATCGCCGTAGTCTGCTGTACGAATTGGCGAGCTTGTTTGAGGGGGGGGGGGGATAAAAGCCAGAACCCTTTTACTGGCCCTTTAACATTAGCCATTTCAAAATATGCTAGAATGCTTACTGGAAGTATAGTTCCTACAACACTGTAATTCTTGCCTTATACACGAGCGTAGGAGAGGAGGTGGGTGGACGCTCACTCACGCGCCCTTATCTCGCGGTGGGGAAGATCGTACAGCTCGGCTGGCCTTGGATTTTCACCGGAACGATTAGGTTGTAGTTACCGAATGCACAAAGGTCATTGTAATTGTTGCACAGTCTGTGTTTGGGTAAAGGCTGCGCTTTTCAGACACAGCGAAGTAACAACCGAGACGCTTATTAGCGTTCACATGTACCTGTGAGTACGTTTCGTGAGTCATTTGTGCGTGAGAAACGAGGGGCACGTTTCGATCTGCTCGCCAATCTGCGCCTGACCTCACAATTTGATGCTATCGCGTTCATTGCTTCGACTTTGCGGCAAAGCTGTGACTTTGTTTATTTATCAATAGTGCAACCCTCCAATAGAGATTTAGCAGAGTCGATATACATTTACTAAGTTTACTAAGTTGCAAACAAATAAAAATAAATGCGTACAGGCTTTTAGTGTCTACAGGCTTTCAGAAAAAAAGACGATTTCCAATAAATAAGCATAAGGGCATATAATGAAATCATGGTTACATACAAGATGATCACTAGTGTGGAACGAACACTGCGGTGATTTAAATTAACAGCAGCAATAGATGAAATAGTGTTCGTCCACTCACTACTGGAGCTGCAAAGTAAAAAGATTCAAGGATAATGGCAAAACAACATTGTCACTAAGCTTATTACATTCGGTAATTGTCCCGGGAAAAAATGAATATTTGAATGTATTTTTACGGGTGGAGAATGGGGTCTCTTAAATAACGTTGATCACAAATCATAGCGACGATCTCTCAAGTCACGGTGACGAGTTTGAAGTCCTGCCTTTTTGTTAGACGTTCCTTCATTTTCTTTAACCATCTATGTGGACTCACAATAACTTATAGCTGCTTGGAACTCATGCAAGTTTTTTTTTCCGAATAACTAAATATACTACCGAAGAACCATATATATATATATATATATATATATATATATATATATATATATATATATATATATATATATATATATATATATATATATATATATATGTGTGTGTGTGTGTGTGTGTGTTTGTTTGTTTGTGTGTGTGTGTGTGTGTGCGTGTATGTGCGTGTGTGTTTAGTTTTTATATAAAGACATAAGCGAAATCTCTGACCAATCAAGCGAAAATATAAACGCCTATTGTCCTATTGTGCACAAAGAAAGTGATAAGTGTTAGAAGCATATATAATGCGTACGAACGTTTTTTGCTTCAAGCATGGGTTGATCATGGCAGCATAGCACAAATATCTACTGAGTCTTGCGAAACAAATTTTTGAGCAAAGCTTTCTGTCTAGCTGTGTGTGCTACTCACACGTGGCGTTTGTTCTGCCCAGATAGTTACAGCTAGCGGATAAATGTTACTGCAGGCCCAGTGTCTCCGAAAGCCGCAGACGTTGGGTCATGTGAGTAGCAGCTAGGATCCTGTCCCGCGCATTTTCTTCATCCCTCTCCTCTCCCACATTTATCTTTAAGGATAACAATTTTCTTCCAACTCATGCAACCTTTTTTAAATAAGCACTCTTAAAAAAGTTAGTAAAAAGGTAGCAACTGCAAGCAAATGGGTAGTAACTGCAGCGGTTACTACCTTACTTGGACCATTACTACCCTTTTGCTACCTGTTTACTGCCTACGTTAATAAACGGTTACTAGCTGCTACCGTTACTAACTTTTTGTGACCTTTTACTAGCTATGTTAGTAAACAGTTAGTAAATGGAATGAAAGAAGTAGTAACTGATGCCGTTAATACCTTTCTTGCCCCGTTACTACCTTTTTGCTACCCGGCTGTTGACTATTTACTCCAAAATAGTGTGTGATACCGATTCTGCATATTTTGAGAGGAATCGTCTCAACGTGTTATCATTAAACAAAAAATGGCGCAGACTATATCTATAGATCAAGAAAATACATTTTGTTTTAAATTACTCAACTGAGATGTGTGAACGTAATTGTGATATTTTCGAAACGGAGAAGTACAAGTTAACGAACAATAGTGTTCATGCATTGCAATAGACAATTACAACAAACTTACAAAAAACTTAATTAGAACAAAAATACAACACATATTAACAAAACCGGCGGATTAAAATAACCAGACGGTCACATTTAGCCCCGAAAACGGTCACAATCAATTCACTGCGGCGTGTCTCGAAACATTATCATTGTTTTGGCACATCAAACCCCAAAAATGAATATTACCTTGTAAACGCTGATATATTAGCCGTGTGAAGCATTCAAATGCACTGAGAAAGATTTCATAACCTTGTTTGGGCCACTGTTCGTAATGCCTTTTTGCAACCCTTTTATAATAAATAAATACGACATACAATTATTTATGAATAACGCTAATTAAAAGGCTTGTGCCCCGTCCCCAAACATACGTACCCAGAGAGTAAATACAGGGCTTTAGGTTCAAATTTGTTATAATTTATCACAAAACACGAGTGTTACCCTGTGCCAGACATGACCCTGCAAAGTAGGGGCTATATATACCCCATGCGTACTTCATAATACGTGAATGCGTAAAAATAGTCTTTTTCATTGACTGGTAAAAGCCTAATCCCGTAGGCATCAATCAATAAATATTTTTTGATAGTTTTCTGCAGAATCTCCCAGAGAAACACCCCTTCACAACAAACCAGAAAGATGTGTTCGACGGTTTCAGGTTTACGACAGAGAAAACAGTGCGTTCCTCATGGTACAAACAGTCCCCTTTCTTGCATTCACGTTTTAGCTTTAGAGTGCCTGTATGAAGCTTAAAGAAAAATGATTATGAACTAGATGGGACAACAAATTTAGTTTTTTTTACTCGTGCCAGTACATTTTGGCCACGTCCAGCAGGATACAAACTCCTGTAAAGCGGTACCGGTAAAACAATGTCGAGAAGGTCTCTATACAACCTTTTTTGTTTCAACCCCGCTAGATATTCGCTAGAGAACCCCTTATGATACTGTTATGTTGCTCGGCCTTCGCAGTATTTGGAATAAGTACATGGCAGCCCGCCATGCCGACATCACTACGCTGCCCTTTCGTGAATATTTCCGCCAAAATATCACGAAGTTTATTGAAGAGTGTAAAACTAAAGACTTAATTCCAGATTGGCTCGAACATCTTGAGCCACCTATTCGTATAAAGGAATTCTAGTCACTATGTAACCATTCCGTTTTTTACCGCTGTATGTACTGTTTATGCACTGTATTATTATTGTATGATGTGCGAAAGTAAGTAATAAAGAAAAATGCGTAAAAATAGTGATATTGTTAGGTCTATGTATTTTTCGCGTTGATGACACACCACGCTTTATTACCTGGAGTTGTCTTGTAATGAGACATTGATGGGTGAACATTCGCAGTGCAGAAATAATATGCCAAAATGAATAAACCAGGTAGTGTCGGTCACTACTTTTTTTTTCTTGAAACCTTTAAAAGTTACTTCTCATGGGTGGTTACGGCTAGGGAAGTAACAGTTACTAAATGCTGATAGTAACAGCAAGGGTAGTAACTGTTACCACCCTCGCCGTTACTAACTGCGCTTACACCAAGGTTGTAACATATGTGACAAGCTATTACTACGGCAGGGAGGTTAACCAGACGCACATGCAGGGTAGCAAATCGGATGTGCGTCTGGTTAACCTCCCTGCCTTTCCTTGCATCTTTATTTCTCTCTCTCTATTACTACCCAGAAGTTAGCAAGTACTACCACCTTTTTTCTAAGAGTAAGGAAGCTACTTGAACTCTGTACATTTAGTTTAGTCTGCCAGGAGTGCATATGTACTAATGCGCATGTTCCATTCAACAAAGCTATAGTGCTCAAAACACGGGCCAAGTAATGATGAGTGGTAGTTCAAGTTCAAGTTTATTATGACATTAAGAAAATGCAGGTAACATGGCTCATATAAGTATTACAAGAGAAGGTCCCAAAATAAACACTGTTCAAGAAATATTGTCTTGATTGAATGCAGGGCAGGCAAATGAAGAGCAACAGAAAAAGATATTAAAAACACGGACACGAAAACATGAAATATATCACGCAGAAACATAAACCTAAACTGCTGAATACAGTATCACTTAGGAAAGAGAAAAAGAAACGGGAAGGACAAGAAGATGAAACCGAAAGCTAATACGCTTTTTTACCCTACATGTGCTGAATAAAAATGAATAGCTAGTAGGATAGGACATAAACAGAAAGAAATGGATAATAAAGGGAGCAAAAACTAAATATCGGACCACTTCTTTGAAGCAATTATGCATGCAGTAAACTCTCTAACAGGTGTTTCTGAAGTTTACCCCAAATTCGCATTGTAGTGCTCGCAAATTTGGCCTTTAATACTCATGGTAGTGGTAGCAAATTGATTGAGAACTCCGTCAGTGTAGTGGCTTGAGGTCTAGGCCACCCTTGAGGAGGTCCCGAGAACTTATTTCTTCGCCCCCACCTGGGTTTACTGGAAGGCATATGGGTGATCTTGAAAGTTTTAGATACGCTGCCGCGTGGCCATCCGTGCACCTTGCCACAGCTTCTTCTGGAGAGACTCAATGTTGTTTGCCTATACGCTCAAGATCCAATAGACTGTGCCCAAGAGATGCAAGAGCCCAGCCACATAGTTTGCAGTTATCGTCTGAATCAATCAACTGTTCTTCAGAATATTGGATAAAGTTCGTTCGAAGCAGCCGAGTCGTTTTAGCGCATGTCAGAAAAGCCTGTGTGGGGGCTGCTTGGTGCCTTTACTGCAGCTCTCCATAGTGCCCGGCAATGCATCGCGTATAGCCGATTGACAACGTGGGCATGACAGTGCAGAATGAATAAGCACACCTTTACGCAGCTAGGTTGTGTTAAGCATGTCTTTTTTGATGGATTGATCAATACAGTTATGTGCAGACAATAAACACATTACGCGAGCGCCAAGCATTTGTCATAAATGTGCTGCCTCCACAAACACAGAAAAACAACAACAAATTAGTCACTGACTACACCATGACTGTGTGAGCCATATGCTTTTCTATGGACAAGGTGACAAGGTCATTATTTCTACTAACAGAAATAAAACTCGTCTCAGTTTTGTTGCGCACTCCTTTATGTCGCTTTAGTTTTCATCACTCAGCATGAGAAGAGCCCCTTACGTGGAGAATGCGGCGGAGGGTGGGGTAACCAATCGGCAAATAGCGACAAAGAGAGAATAAGCGGTAATGGGCAGAAGACGGTGCGCTTATGCTGCACGTCATTGTGTTTTATCAAGGCGGACCAATGCGCAGCGGAAGACTGTAGATATGTAAGGCACGGTGAAGTCCCAGCCAGGCCGCGCTGACTGAAATATTGGCTGAGCGCCAAGCATTTGTCATAAATGTCAGCGGCAATTTTTCCCACAACCGGCCGTCCTGTGTACTCCTAGCGGCAGTTTATTTCGCGCCCGCGTAACTGTAGTGCGCCGCTATATACGGCCGCTGCCACATAAACGGGAAGCGCGCGTGGCGTGACAGACTGCTTCCAAATGAATTCATGGTCGTTCATCGCCGTGCTGCCGCTGAGAGCTCGTAGTGCGCGCCAATTTTATTCCGTGCACCATCCACCTCGTTGCCTACTGGCGCTGCGTCCGTCTTTGACAGGCACGCTCGTCGCAGTGTGCCCGTGGGGAACTGCGCACTCACTTCGAACCACTGGGGGGAACTGGAGAAGCTCGCTCGAACGCGGCTCTTGCTTCACCAATCTTACACCTCCACGGCGGCTTCAAGCACTGTCATCCCACACTTTTTGGAGCTCTCCTTCGGGTACGAAGCTGATAATTCGGTAAACAAAGGCGCTCGCTGGGAAACGCGCGCGAAATAACGAACTGAAAAGCAGTGCCAGCAGCGTGCAGTATAGGTGTTCCGTGAAAAGAAATAAAGAAATGAATAGAAAGGAAAATTAAACGTGGGGAGGAAGAATGAGGGGAGCTTCACCGTTAATGAACGCACGCGCTCGCTTTATTCCGATGCAATTACCTCGCTCCTCCTGAAATTAGCTCTCGCGCTTAATTCAAGTTAAGAAAGCATTGTACAGTATACCAGGAACGAAAAAAAAAAGGGAGAGGGGCAGAGCACAGAAAGAGTAATAAAGCAGAGACAGACAAGGCCGACAGAGGAGCGGAGAGACATCATCATTTTATGGTCAAATGAACAATGCCGGAAAGCCTGAAAAATTGGTCGCTAGAAGTCATGAAACGCTAAGCAGTTCTATTCTGAGCGAGGCGAGCGTGCATATTGTACGTATAGGGTTGTTCTTTTCCTTCGTTCGCTTTCTCCTGCTTTATAGCTAAGCTGATGAAAGGAGCCGGATGGAGCACGGCAGTAAGGCAGCGTGGCGCTGTGTTTGGTTCCCAAACTCTTTTCAAAGAAACGGTATTGTCTTACGGTTTGAGCTCTCATGGCTGTAGTGCACTTGGTTAGGCCTAAAAGCGAAAACCTCTTCTTCGCTACCTTTATTTAAACTGAAAAAATTCTTAGTTCATGGCAGATTGAAAAATATTGTAAAGCACTTTAATCTATCTATCTATCTATCTATCTATCTATCTATCTATCTATCTATCTATCTATCTATCTATCTATCTATCTATCTATCTATCTATCTATCTATCTATCTATCTATTTATCTATCTATCTATCTATCTATCTATTTATCTATCTATCTATCTATCTATCTATCTATGTGGGGGATGGCTGCCATTTCCGGCAGCGTCTATTCTAGTGTATAGGGATAGAGTATCTCGAAGCCCGCGTTACTTCATACCACGTAGTGAGTACACCACTGATCACGCCACTGCCATATTAGACGAGTAGACGCGGTCCTACGCGCAGGTGGATGTTGCCGGTTTAGCGCGTTCCTATGCGCTCTAACACAGCGCGCGTGTTGTGCTGTAGCGTTGCTTGATGTAGCCAGTATAGCGCGTAATTTTATGCATTCTTGCGCCCCGCCGCGGTGGTCTAGTGGATAAGGTACTCGGCTTCTGACCCGCAGGCCGCGGGTTCAAATCCCGGCTACGGCGGCTGCATTTCCGATGGAGGCGGAAATGTTGTAGGACCGTGTGCTCAGATTTGGGTGCACGTTAAAGAACCCAAGGAGGTCGAAATTTCCGGAGCCCTCCACTACGGCGTCTCTCATAATCATATGGTGGTTTTGAGACGTTAAACCCCATATGTCAGGTTATGCATACTTGCTCCGCCCTATTATGGCCGCGCATGTCACCACCCTGTACAATGGAACGTTGCCGTCGAGGAACCGTCTGCTGCGCCCGAAACGCGTATACGCACGCGTACTTCGTCATCTATACTTTTGCTCTTCAATATCGTTTCTGTGGCATAAATTGCCAAAATTACAGAGCATGGAACATGTGGGGCGTTAACTAGTTGTCGGTGGTCTTCCAACTTCGAAATCAAATGTGAATAAAGCCTAGATGAAGTATAAAACCGCTCTTAAGACGGGACGACACTAAGACCCTAGCATGACGATGCACAAACAACCAAGATTTATTGTGAAACGCCTGCATTCTATTGGAACCAGGTATGTGCACAGAACAATGGAACATAAGCAGAATAACACGTACACGGGGGGAAAAACATGCAACATGGATAATCACCACGAACGGAGGCCGTTCTGCTCGTTTGATTTCGTTTGGTTGTTTTGCGCAGATACCTGCTTCCAATATCTTGCCGTTCTTTCGCGACCAAGTTAGGTTGTTAGTACCGCGCCATGTTTGGGTCCTAATCTTGTCCCATCTTAGGTTCAGTTCCATTAACCTGCTACTCACTAACCAGCCCAATCAAGCACGCTGATAGTATAAAATCTACAATAACCAAGAAGAAAAAAATTGGGACGTCTGAATATTTTCTTCTTTTTCTGCGAACAGTGGTATACTGGCCGTACCATAGTGTTTCGACATCGCACTCATTGTGTGTATCACTGCTCACGAATGATTTCATGTATGGTGCTGTAATCGCACAACGACTACTCACTTTACAATTAGTACGCACCATGTCAACACTCTTATTCAATGGCGCGTATAACACTTCGTGATGCCATACGAACTAAGCGTATCACGCATTCTACGCACTGTGTTTCATATATTGTGTAAACATGGAAGGCTGTCCGCGTGTGTCATAGAGAACTTTCTTTCAGTCAAGAGTGGCACACACCCCCACACAAGGGCCCCTTGTATGCGAGCAAGTGCCCTGCCGGTGACGCACACGATGAACCTAGGAATGGCGCGAATGGTCGTTGGAAATTTGAACGCGAGATTTGAACGTGAATTTGAACGCAGAAAAGCGGGCGTCAATATCAACGGTGTTGTCGACGAAAGATCCCAACGGACGCAAAGTATATAATTCAGGTTTCGTGCTGGAGTCGAACTGTGCGGCAATCAGGGGTTCTACCAATGAGTCACGAGATATGTTGAAAACGCTTTCGACAAAAAGCCATGCAAGTGTCATACCGAAAAAATGTCAGCTATGGTGTTAGCATTGGCTATCCACTTATATGCAAAAATATAATAGGCAATAAATATCTACTCCTGTGATTCGGCATGCAATACTCGATCACTGCAAGAACCCGAAGAAATACCCCGATGAACGTTACGTATGATATGCACATCATCGCACCGTACCATGCACTTTCCTATAAAACTGGCTTCCGTGCTCTAACGTGAAGGATGATATTACCTTGAACCATAAGCTTCCTTTTGAATGGCAGTGCTGTGGGCACCCTTAGCCAGCCCAAGATAGGTACACAGTTACTCCATTTACACGAGCACGACATGTCGATAGACATCGTAACGCTTGCCTCAAAGCCAAAGGTGCAGAGTAGGCAACTATATTTGTTGTCTCTTTCGCCTAAAACCGATTCCCACAGTGCCCGGAATTTTCCGGCATTTTTTCCTTCGTTACTCGACTGCAGTTTCAAGGCGAACATGAAAGTCCGGGCTCTGGTGGTCGCACATTACATAAGCCCACGTGTCTTGAAGTAACTAAAGTACTAAATGAGTACTAAATGACCTGTTCCTGACTAGCCTTTTGGAATACTGAACGTGATCCGGAAAGATAACAGCTCAGTTCTCAAGTCAAGCTCATGCGTCCACAACTGGTGCATTTTAGGAAGGTGAAGGGATAAGGGGTTGTTTCTCGTTCTAAGGGCATGCCTTCAAGCGCAATGAAGTTTAGAACCTTATACTTGTAGGCAGTGAGCAAGTTTGATTTCAAGAGTGACACCAGATCTTCATTTATTTTTCATTGATGTATATTTTTTTTCTTTAGCACTGAATTCCCAGATGGCCCACTCTGTCACTCATTGCATATGCAAAGCGAAAGTCGAAAGGGGGATAAGCTAGCTTTGAGTACGGCCAAGTTGGTATTGCATTGTAAACTTGAGTACAGCGCAAACAATGAGGCAAAACGATCGTCTTTGCCGTTTTTTTTTGTCATTTCGGCTTTACATGCACTATATGCAAGGCTACGAGGAATGAAGAAAGAGCATGAGTGGGTGTAACGTGGCACTTCATCACAGTGCCAGACTTGAAAGTTACGCTTCAAAGAATTCTTCCGAGCTGAATAACTGTGATAAAAGAGATGATAGCCATGCTAACTTCTAAATGTGAACGGATTTCGAGAGAGAAAAGCTGCTGAACTCAAAAGCATGCCTAAACCTCAGTGAAACCTGAGCCTTTGACGAGAGTACCAGCATAAAAACGACTGAAAGGTAGAACTGTCGCAAAGAGATCAATGGAAGACATAAAAGAACTCATTCGCTTCGTTCTCTAAACATGCCCTTCTGTCTCTCGAAAGTGAAACGGCACAAAGTACCATCAACCAACTCAATGCAGTACTGAAACCTAAATATTGTTAGGGTTTTGCGTCCTTCCGTTCAGCCAGTCAACCGGGGACGCCACACTAGGCTAGTCATATTTTGAACGTTTAGGTAAGCGCAATAAGAACACCCGGTAGCTACAAATTGTCATCAATATCGATGATATATAGGCAACGGAGTACACGGACAGCTATATATTCATGACCACAACAATTATTCTGCATTTGTTTATCATATGTGAAGGCGAGACACCTATATGCTCCCGGAATGAACGCACTTGTTTCAAAAGAGAGAAAAAGAAATCCATGAGCTGAGTGGCAGTAAAGCTCAAATACGAATAAACATTCGATTTCCCTGTGTGATGCGCTTAAAGAATGATTAGGACAGCCACTCTCACTGTCGCACTATTTCTCTGAGTGCATTCCCTGATGAAGAGAGAAAACATTATTACGAGATGGAATGGGTAACTGGCGCTCGGCGTTCCCAGAGCAACTTTCCTTGATTTTGCAAGCACGCTTGGGTTTATTATTTTTTTTTACACAACGATCACGACAGCGCAGGAAGAACAAACAGGGAGCACGATAAAGGGGTGTCTGGAAACAAAGCAATCGGGAGTGAGAGCGATAGAAAACGACTAATAATAATAATACTGCCGCAAGTATGAAGGGAAAAGCAAGCGTACCTCTATGCTTCGTGGGGCAGCACGCAACTTCGGGCTACGTAAGGGCCCAATCACGCAACACTGCGAGGGCAGAGAGACGCGCGCGCGTTCGACAGGCGCGCCTAATTGGTCGCTGGTCGGCGGCACCATAGAACAAGTTGTTTGCTCGCCGAACCGTACAAGGGTTTGAGAGGAAACTAGCTCGGAGTTTAAACAGTGGAAGCCCCGCCGGAGGCTGTGGACTCTTGCAAAAGGCGTGCGCGCACGCTTTAAACGCACCCGCCGAGTTCGCCCGCTCAGGGTCAACACGCGACTGTCGCTATAAGGCCAAAACCTCTCACTGGCTGCGTTCATCTCTAGTCGCGGAAAATCGCTCGGTCCTATAGAGAGAGCAGAGACCGAAAGACGAGTTTCCTACGGCCGCTACACGCACGTCCGCTAAACTTATTGACCTGCTGCACTCAATTATTCAATCCAGTGGCCATCGGTGGGGAGAAGCCACGCCGAACGTTGTGTATCCGGCGGTGCGCTTAAGCCCTGGCGAACGTTCTGAATGCATGAATGAGAGGGCATGGAAGGAGGAATCGGTCGGCCTCTTGAGGTCTGGCTGTTCGCTGTGCTGACTAGATATGTAGAAAGATTTTTGAAAGATCAAAAGTTATGCCTGCTCACGCTGCTGTAAATACACTGACAAGGTCACGAGCGTTAACAGTCCCGAAGAAGACTACGGCGCAACCAAACACGAGAAAGGAAGTATAACAGCCAGCACAATTACGATTCGTTCATGTTCGTACACAATAAACTCAACAACGCCACGTGATGGAAGTTTAGCCGACTCCGTACGTACATATTGTCTGCCAAGATGAGCGGTTCGTCATGTCTGATGTAAGTTGTGCTTTCACCAATATAGTGGGTAGAAGAACTCGTTTGACCTACATTACAAACTTCATATAAACGCGGTCAAGCTGAACTGGCGTATAGTTTCGTTTTGTGATTTGGTAGTATGCCTACTATCTTAACGAATATTGATTCACGTGTTTTGTTTAGATACTAGGCATATCAATATAAAATACCATTTTCTAGTATAAGTTTTCGCATACGTGTCACCTGTATGCATTTGCTTTTATCACCCATTTTTCATTGTGGATGTGTTTGTTCTGCTGGGCCTAAAACACTGAGAATAACTAAACCAGCGTGTTATCTGTTTATTACCAGATACCCTCAATCACTGTGTATATGTCTCTGCACAACAAGCTTTAGTAGCTGCCATGGAAACGTTTTTACCGAATAGTTTGACTGACTCAATACACGCCACCAAAAAACAAGTTTCCGGCTGCTTTTAGGTTTTTACAATGGCGTTCAGACGTAGTTGCCAGCAGGTGCCAAATTACCGATAGTCTGAATCCGAACTAACGGTAAGCGCGGGATTCTAAAACTTCGAAGAAGTTCTCTATTTAAAAAAAGTGCGCGTCAGAACTCAAGCTCCTTGCTGTACTGAGGGAACATACCATCCGCCAAATATCACCTCCTGTTAAATGTTCATGCAGGAGTCCGCAGAGCTCTTGTTTTGATGAGCAAAAAGCTCAATGTAGAAAACTTCTTCGTTAAGCAATCTTACACTAACTACACGATTGTTTTTTACAGGACTGAAGCTTAGAGGATACTGGCATCTCCATGCACATCAACAAAACTCACGAAACCGTGCTATCTATCCTTAACCGGGTCAGTGCCCTTTCTTTATTGAACACCGAACAGGGCCCACAAATCGGAGTAATGCAACATGCTCTGAAGATATTCGATCGTGGTGCGAGCCAACTGCCGTAAAACAATTCATCTTCGGCAGCTGGGCCTTCAGCCACGACTGCATATCGACCGCTTTTAAAGGCACAAAAAATAATAAATCCGAGGTTTTCGGGTCGTGCAGATATCGTAAGAAAGAATAAAAAGAAATAACAGGAAAATTGCGCACGGACGCACAAAGCTGGTAAAGAACGTCGATGTCTCGCAGCTGCGCGCACGCATCGATCGATGGCTCGGCCACAACCTCAGCCGCCAACTTGTTGCAGGCTTTGACGCGGCTAGTGAAAAACACTGCGCACCGCCAGTGATCGTGGTGCTCGGATGTAGAGGTTTTCTCGGCGCCTCAGCGGCTGAACATACAGTGGCGTATACGGTGGCGTGTCGTGTTCGGCCGCCGTGTCGATCGCAGACATATGTCCACTTTTATACTTTCTTTTTCTTGTGAAATATTTATTAGTGTACAGTACGGTCCACAGTTAGGTGGAACACGCGAGCGCGTGGCCGGCGGTCCACGGGGCGCTCTGTGCTGGCGAGATTAGGAAACGCGAAGCTTGCGCACGGAATCGAACGGCTGATTTGTGGCCTACGTCGTCTGCTCCTTCCCCGCCCTATAGCGCTCGGCGTGCGCTAACGCCGTGCTATGTTTCAGTGGGTCAAAGGAGGAAGCAGCTATGCTCGTTGCATCAAGCACCAATTCCCTTATCAGTTATGAAAACCATCCGGCTGGTTCGAGCGTTGTGCAAAGCTTACGACTAACATTTCTGTGAGCATTAACACTATAGGTTACGCAAGTGATGGGTTTCGGCATCGTATTCAAGTTCTACACCTGGGGGCGTAATTCTTTGCTGGACAAATGTTCGATGGTGTCAGCTCTTATAAATGGCATGGCCAGGGTACCCGAGGATGAAAGGCTTCTCATAGTCGAGCTCTACTCTAAGGAATACAGTCAGCGTGCTATCGTTGCCATGGTAAACAGGCCATCGAAGACCGTGACAGTGCTCATGCCCCCCCCCCCCCCCCAGTAACGTGACTTGAGCATAATTGAAAATGTGTGGAGTAGAATGGAATCTGTGGATGACCTCTGGGCTTCCCTAAAGGAAAGGTGGGAGTAGCGTATAAGCCCGATTCATTCTTTACTGAAGCTCTGTAAACGTCTCCACCTGCAAAGATGAAGGCCGTACTCGATGCTGGAGGTGATTTCATTGATATGTGGGGTTTAACGTCCCAAATCACCATATGATTATGACAGACGCCGTAGTGGAGGGCTCTGGCAATTTCGACTACCTGGGGTTCTTTAACGTGCACCCAAATCTGAGCACACGGGCCTCGGCATTTTCACGCTGGAGGTGACATCACCCAAGACTGAACGATTTTTTTTTCATTCTCCTAACGTTAAGATGCCGTAGATCTGGCCTCGTTCAATTTTGTCACGAAAATATGACGTATAAATTTTCTCTTTCGTGTTCACTCTAACGTATAGTTTTACGCACTTTATTTGTAATGCAGGTTGGAAAGTGCAGTACTTTTCATAAAAGCGCATGTCATCGCAATTCGAAATATGGAGCTTCTTCCGATGTTTCTTTAATAATAATAAAAACTCACAGGATTTAGAACGTTAGCACTAATGTTTTCCGTGATATAGCAACGAATCACGCCGTTTTGATCCTTTGACAAGGTTTCATCCTCAAGTGTTTTCTTAACTGTTTACAATGGTATAGGGTTGTGGTTCTCGACTGCTGATCAAATCCCGGCCGCGGCAGCTGCATTATAGGTGGAGGCGAGAATTTTCGAGGCCTGTGCGCATTGATTTAAGTCCCAGGTGGTCGAAACTTCTCCAGCCTACTGCTTCGTCGCTCCTGATCGTAAAGATGTTCTGCGATGTTAAAACCCCAACATTTATTATTATTAAGAATTTATTAACATTCTTCAAAATATAATCGTATGTCTCTTCATTGTATATCATTTTTAATCGAAATTTCACCGCTGTGGGTGGGAATCGCATCGTTTCAGAACTGTTGATATACCACAGCAAGAAACAAGTCGGATCTTTTGTGTCGACGTGAATCACTCCGCGGAAAAACGAAAGCACTCGGCAAGCGCAGGAGCAGAAAGTTACAGACGAAACCTGAGAAGCGCCGCCTTTACGCTTTTATGCGCGTGCGAATCTCGCCACCTGTCCACGCCACGCGGGCCGCGGCCATACGTTCGCTCGCGTGTTCCCCTTAATAGTGGACCGTACTGTACACTCCTAACAGTTGCATCGATGCACTTCATAGGGTTGTACTTTTCAAATTTATTTGTGTGTATTTCAATGTCAAATATTCTCAAAGTAACTCATAATGCCAATCCTAAGATTTTGTACGCTCAGTCACGCTTATTTTTCGTGATTTTGCTCCTGTTTTTATTTTCTTTTTGTATTCTATAACAAGAGGTGCCATTGCAGCGTTCACACTAAGGAAACTATTTCTGTATACCTCTCTCTACATGTAACCCTCCACCCAAATACACTCAATAAACTGAAACATAATAGCGCCGGGAGCGGGAAATTTTCCGCTACGCGGTACATCCCGAATGCAATGCAAATGCAAACCACCAGGCATAAACCACGCACACGCGTTAGTTTCCTAACTTGGTTTACTTTATTGTGAGCAATTTCAAAGCACCGTAACAAATTAAAATCGCTACGTTTGTCACACTTCATGGGTTCGGAAAGATGAGAAAACTAATCAATTATCCTTATCTTGGATTCACGAGCACGATATTGAACTCTGTTTCCTCTATAGCTTAATGAATTATATATCTCAATAGTTGTATGATTGTGCCGCAGTCTGAAAGAAAACCCGCCACATTGGTCAAGTCGTTATTGTGTTTGCTGCCGATCTGAAGGTCGTGGAATCAAATTCTGGCCGTGGCAGTAGCATTTTCAATGGAGACGAAAGTGCTTGAGGCATGTGTGCTCAGATGTATAGGTGCACGTTAAAGAACCTCCGGCTGTTTAAATTTCCGGAGCCCTCCACTATATGACGTTTCTATTATTCATGTCGTTGTTTCGGCGCATAAAATCTCATAAATTGTTAGTCCAAAAGAAAAAAAAGGAGGCAGCAAATTTATAAAGAAAACCATATCTGATTTATCCTAACAACTGCAACTTCTCTTGGTATACGTGGCAGCACTGCGACGACCGTCGGTGGACAGGCCTGACTAACAATGTGGTTTCGTTATGTCGCGGGCAGCCATAAAAGAGACGAGAACACAAAACAAGCAAGGAAGCAAACAAACCTGGAAACTCATTTCGTCACAGAGACGCGAGACCAAACGAGTGGCATCCTGAAACGGCGCCTGACATACGAGTCGGCCTCACTATACTGTAGCCCCGCACATACGCCCACAATCGAACTGCTCGAGTCTCCCCTTCGGACGTCGTCGTAAAAAGGGGCTGCCAGGCCACTCGGCCCCTATGCTAGTTTAGTGGTAACAGTGAAAGGTAATCTCGGGATTTGCGTCTGGAAAGCCCAGCTCGTGACCGCCACCTTCACGATAGCCACCCGTTGGGCCCTTCTGAGATAATGCCCGCTAATCCAATTCAGCGAGCCAACCGGGTCGCGTCAGGAGCAGATGCCCGTCGTCTCGTGCGTCACCCGACGCCCGTCCTCGATGCCCGGTGCGCGTGCATCACGGCCAGAACCTGATTTGCGTGCGCTCACTGGACCGTATATACTGACCCGAGTTAACTCGGCCCAACTTTTATGGCTGGAGCCCGATCGAAAAGTATGCGCACCACGACGCAATCTTCCCGGCAAGAGTGTCCGCCTCTAGGCCTTCGATAGTTTAAAGAAGGGATCGCCTGCAGCGCCGGTGTCCTCACGCTGTGGGCTCGCATAGCTGTGCGGCTCGGATCGCATGACGCTCGATCGTCCCTTTGATAATCTTACACGAGTGACAGTTGCACAAATTATATTCCCGAAAATTCCCGATGCTTACTCGAACTCGGCACCGGAAGTTTACCCTAAAGGACAGGAAAAGGCACTGAAAAGCGGGATAAAGAAACGCAAAGTGCAACACTTCTCTAGCATAGAATTCAGTTTCAATCACATCCGACGCTTTCGATGAACCTCCCTTACAACCTTCCCATACGGGTCTTTTTCACCAGTACCGTATCAGAGCGCATTCAATGCTTAATGGACAATGCAGGTTGTGTATGGTACATGCTTGCATGCACCGCACGTACACACACGGTCGATACGCGCACTCACACACGCATGCATACATGTGTGTGGGCGTCCGTTGATGCGTGCGTGCGTGCGTGCATGCGTGCGTTTGCGGGTTTGTGAGTGGGTGTGATGTGGTGTGTGTGTGCTTGCTCTTATGTTCGCGTGGCAGTGTCGTGTGCATCGTTTGGTGCTACGTGTCTGTGTGTGTGTGCTTCTTTTGCCCCCTATATATAGTTATAACTAAATAACGCCAGGCCTGCGCGAAACGTGCCGCCACATTCACAGCGAAAGGTAGAAGAGCGGCCTTTCAGAGTCTTAACACTATTTGGGATTCTAAGAGCATACTGCAGGGTACCCACTAAGCCATAAATAATAATAAAGTTTGTGAAGTAGGCCTGTATTCACTATGCTATCCTTCATCATTTTTTTGGAGAAGCGTTGTATCCGTTACACCCTGTTATGAATTTGTGCAATTTGTTTTATGCAGTGGCTGACAACGATGAAGAAATATGCCTGAAGTGGGTATGCGCCACAGTTAATAGGTGATCAAGAGCAAGTTTTCGAATGGGCTGGAACATTGGATGACCCACTTATTACGCAATTCGCATTGTGTGACACCTGGCGGTTTCTTTGCTGTTCTAAAACGCTTTATTACTCATAATACCGCGATTACTTTCCCGACTTAAAACCTGCCGAAGGCCAGTTTAGAAACGAGTTCCAAGCACTGGTGTGGGGAGGGGTGAGGGTAGAATGCTGGAGTGGCACGCGGCAAACGCGGGTTAGAATCCCATAGTGTCATTAGTGTTTTTATTTACTGAGTTTTCTTTTATACTGGTTACGGACACAGGCGGCGGCGGCAGCAGCAGCACACAACTACGGGGCCGCGCGTGACACGTTTTTGATCTCATACAGCTTTCGCAGTAAAAGAATATGGGACTGGCTTGCACGACCAAGATGTTAACGGGCTCAAGGCAATCTAACACAAGTGAACATGGGAACTTTCCCAAATTAGTTCTTCTTAAAAAGCCAATATGATTAAAGAATTAACAAGGATAAAACCTAATGAGTGCGGCATAGCAGTTGAAGCATAAACTGATTAGCTTCTCAGGAAAGAACAGGTTGCCATGCAGCAGCAGTGTATTTCTCTAAGTTCAGTGTTTAGGGTTCGTGCGTGAGAGTATGTGTTTGTTTGTGTGTGTGAGTGTCAAGGCAATGAAAATACAGTTTCCTTATCATGCCACCAAGTGGCGTAGCACACGTAAAACTAAGTATGCTGCTGAAATGCCTAGCATCGAAATTCGAGCTAGTACTTCAAATCTTTCAAGGAGCGCCACTGACTTAACATCGTCAAAAACCTGGAAGGCAGTGGCGTCATACTGATGTTTCATTGTTCGTTTTTTTTTTATAGTGGCGTTGCTACCATGTGCCATGTTTGAACCATCTTAGCGGTGTGAAGTCCATGAAGATGCTTGAAATTTAAAATTCTTGACATTTGGTGTACCGAAGTGAGCAGTGAGGAGTGAGAGGTTTTTTTTTTTCAATATACATGGCCCTTATTCGTCAAGAGCTGCTTGACATATACATATACCCACATAGCTTGTTATAGACAGACCCTTCATTTTTAGTGGACCGAAGCTAAGCAGTGGGGCTTGGCAACTTTCTGCGGCACATACCCGCTAGGAGGTGCGTTACGCTGCGCAGGGATTCACCGTGACCTTAACTAGCTCAACTATTTAAAATAACGAGCTGCCAGTGAAAAGACAAGAATGAGAAGATGGAAGCTTGCGAAGAGAGATTCGTAATTAGGCGGTGGTGCTAGTCGACAAGTTGACCTATCTTTTTTTCAAGTGTTCATTTATTTATTTGTTTCTTTGTTTGTTTGTTTGAAAAAGACAAGTCCAGTGGCCGACATGTTGGCTCCAGTACCTGCAGCCTCTGTTTTCAAATTTATTAGGAACTTCCAGTGGTTATGACAAAACCAGCAATGTGCTGCACAGAACTTCACTCTTATTTCCCTCGGAAGAAAAATACCACCTTTATTAAGAGGTTTCCTGCATGCGGCTGTGCCTGAAGTAATTGCATATTGCGTGCTCCCAGTAATAGCCATGTGTTGAAATCAAATAAAGAAAAATGAAGCAAAGCGCAAAGCTATATAGAGTCACAACAGTTGAAGATGTTTTGCAATACTTCTTACTTCGTTCGTATACACATTGGATTTATAGCTTCTACAATTGTATATAGCTGCAGAGTACGTGCATTATAAAATCAGAATCCGGCCACTGAGGGATAAAGCAAAGGTGAGCTTAAGAAGAGGGCGTACAAAGCAAATTAGCTCGGGAGCAAAGTCTCTTCCTCCCCCTTTCGCCCTTATTCAAACGAAAGAGAGCAAAATTTATTTCTTTCCGCGTGCCTCATCTAAATCAGTTTTGGCCACGCATAGAGCCCTGTGAGAGCTTTCATCGAACATCGCCCTTTGCATAATCGTTCTCGCACGTGAATTTAGTTTTACCGCTCAAACTTCGTGAGTAAGCAAAGGTAATCACAGATACTGATCTTGAAAACATTATTTATTACGGAAAAAATTGCCAGTGTTGAACGCACCACTGAGGAGGACCTCCGTCCTCGCGACATGCGCCGGTTGGAAAATCACAGGTGCTATTTTATAAATGCGCTTGTATTTGAGAGCTAGTGTGATGGGACGAACGCAGCATTAAAAAACAAAAACGTCTTCGAACGTAATTTTTTGCATTAGTTTTCTCACATTTATACTTATTAGGAAGCTGTATCTACTTACCGGCGAATGTTTTCAGTGCCATAGTTCGCGTTGCTTTAGAAAAGGCGTTAGCGTTTACGAACGTCAGGAGGAGACAAAAAGAAGGGGGGGGGGCATAAATATACGAGCAGATAAAACTGCGTTAGAACGCTGCTTTTGCTATTAAATAGACTTGCGACTTTTTGTTTACACTTTAAAAGAAACGGTCCAGCTGAAATTTGGTAATGATGATAAAAGTGCGAAGTAGGAAAAAACTGAATGAGACTGTGGGTTATATTAGAAACATGTTATCGGACTATATATTTGTTCCTAAGATACTTTCAAATTAGCGAAGTCGTAGTCGGCAACAGAAAACGTATCGCATACAATTGAAAATGGTCTTGCGTGTCCACTGTACACCTATTGGAAATGTCTTGTTTGTTGTCTCTAGCGCTCTTATGCGAGTTGAATTTAATTTACATCTATTCAAGACATGAAGTATGTGCAAATTTTTAATTTGAGGCGAATGATTGTACATGCGGTCTTCCCTGACGGTATACTTTTTTTGTCATTCACCGTAACTGATTTCTGTGTATGGTGTAATACTGAACTGCAGTGAAATGCTACACCTAATTTATCCCGTGCCTCATCAGAATCATTCTCCGTTGTCTTCATTAGGGTGTTGTCGAACGAAGAAGCGAAATGATTCCCCCTTTTTATTGATTTCATTACGGCAAAAGCCTCAGGGTGCCTGATGAGAAACAATAAGTGATCGCCGGGTCTGATGACGTCACCCTGTGAAGTCATCATGACCTCGCAGGAGAACATCAGTGACATCCTCGTGATATTACCATAACGTCGCAGCACGTAACGCCACATAGTGACATCGCCATAGCTCTCCAAATTAATTAGGAGTAACTCTGGCGCTGCGATCGTTCAGACACCGTGGGTAATATGGGAAGTACACGAATTTGCCTAGTCTCCGTACTTGCTGCTTCCAACACACTTGTGGCTTTGTTTATTTATTGCTTCTTTGGTTTTGTTTCGAATAAAATAACAGACCTTTATGAACCAGAGCTATTGCAGTATCGCGATACATGCGCATCGCGTTAGTATTTCAGAAGTATATTCCAGTATACGTGTTTCTGTATGAAGACAACATTTGAAAAATGTATTTGGATCTCAGTAGTGAAATCTTTATGCGATGCGTCGATTGTATTGCGATAACATGCGAGGCACAAGTATTTCGTTACATTTTTATTTTGCGAGAATGAATCTGAGTGCATTTTGACTGCTTACAAGGGGACAGACAGAAAAAAACTTTAACAAGGGGAGAATTGTGTGTGTGTGTGTGTACGTGCGTG